>CM035128.1:153239176-153621676 GCA_020205605.1 Panax ginseng
TGAATTATATAAGTATTGAATGGATGTGTTTATTGTTGAATAAATAATTGTTCAAATTTGATTCGATTTGGTTAATTATTTGTTAAATAAATAATTAAGGAAATTAATTATTATATTCTAATTTAATTTAATTATTAAGTTAGAGAGTTTTGATTAAATGAATTATTATATTTTAATTTGAATTGGTAATTAAAAAGGATGTGTTAGTTGATTAAATAAAGTAATAATTATATAGAAAATTATAATTTTGTGGTATTGATTTATGTGTTAAAGTAATTTAATAAATTGTTTTAGAATTAATTTAATTGATTATTGAAAAATTTAATTTAATAAAAGTGTGACAAATAACCTTTTATAAAAGAGTTATTAAAATAACTTAAAGGAGTTTAATTCAGTTTTGCCAAACAAGGCTTAATGCATATTAAGTCTTTATTTTAAACGTGTTTTACCAAACAAGGTGTAAGAATTAATGGATTATTTTTAGTTAGTTAGCCAAACAAGCCTTATGGCTTTTGAGTTTTAAAAAAGAAAGAAACTGATGTCAGTTAATTGATATAATTATATTATACAATTATTATATATTATATTATATACGTTATATTTTTGTTAGTACGTTAGTTAGAGTTAGGAAGAAAGACTCAGAGGAAGAAGAAGAAGAGAAGAAGAAAAGTGAGAGAAAAAAACATGAGAGAATCCTAGAGAATTTGAGAGTGAAGTTGGAGAAAAGCTTGTTGATCAAGGAGAAAAGTATCATCTTCTAAAACAAGGTATCATTCTACCTTTTAAGTTTTTAATATTTTAATTTTCTCTTCCCTACTTCTCTGTAAAATTCTTGTGAAAGGATAAATTGTTTGATTGTATGTGGCTTTATATGTTAAACTAATGTTGTAAAACTATTTTCATAAGTTTATATATGAGTATAGTCAATGAAGTTATGATATGTATGTAATTTGTGAAGAAAACTATATTAAAGTGAGTTTATATGAATATGATTTAGTTTAAGGTAAAATTAAAGTTTAATTAGTTGTTTAATTGATAAATTGACTATTGAATTTGAAAGAGTATGTATAAACATAGATAAGGTGCTTTGAATTAACTATTTTTGTTGAAAAACAAAATCACAGTGTTGATTTTCATTAAAAACATCAAAAAGTGAGTTTTTATCAAAAATTATGAAATTGGATGTTTTAAATTCGATGTTTGTGCTGTTTTATGTGTATAATCATGTTAAGAGACTTTGAAATATGTTTATATAAAGTCTCTGTATGAATTACATGCTAAATTAGGTACATTAGAAAGTAGCTTGTAGGGCCAAAATTGGCTTTATTCATGTGATTTTCAGAAATCGCAATTAGGCGTTGCTGCATTGTGACCATTATAAAACTCTCACAAGTAGCGTATCGATCCACCTCGTAGAATAATAAATAAACTCGTCTCCACATGATGTACCTGTGAACCATAGTATAAAGGTAATGTATGTGCACCAAAGTTAGTGGAAAGTTTACTTTTTGTACATAAAGTCTGAAGAAGTTATTATGTGTTAATAGTAGAACTGTTAAATTATGATTTCTATATTTCTATACCAAGAATGAGCATGTTAGTAACAATTAACTTGTTGTGTAACTTGGTTATGTGATTAAAAATCAAATCTTACATGATGAATGTACTTAGTTATGTTTGTAAAGAGGTAGTGACTAACTATGTCATGATGACATATGTATATAGGATATTGTGATTCGAATTGTTCGGTTTAACCTATGAGCAAGGTAAGTTCTCTAATCTATTATCTTGTTGAGCCAATTATTGTTTCCAATTCGATTACAATATAATGATGCAAGGTTTCTAAACTTTAATTTTGATATTGAGCAAGTTATTCTTGTATTTAACTTGTTGTTTAGCATGCAAATTTATATATACTAATGTTGAACAGTTTTATCGTTCAAATTGCTATGCATGCTTGGTATTCAATTCTAAATAACCTTGGCTTAATATTGTTCAAGCAAGGTGTGTTATAGTTATTCAATATGTATGCTATTAGATTATTCCTAAAGCATGATTTTAAATTACCATGTCAATTCAGTTACGATTATTCTATTGATATGATGTTATTAGTTTTATTCAACTAATCCTTAGTTGATGTTCGTTAAATTCCAAATTACATTTAAATGTATCCAAACCAAACTCACTTTGGTGCGGACTTGTACTCTAAATACTGAGATGAACAACCCTATTATTAGGGGTAACTTACACTTAGCGTTGAAATGTTTGTGCACAATACATTGTCACGAAAATTTGATCCCCTAAGTACGAGAAGTCCCTATAGTCTTATATTTATTAAAGTTTAAGTTGAAATATTACTTATAACTATGGACATAGTTCGTGGTCTTAGGACCCTCAGTTATATACTTCAGAATGTTGATAAATCATATTGTTTAATTCTATCGAGCCTCTTAATTGATAGTTGTTGTAAAGATTTTTCATTCATTGTTGTTTCAAGTGAGCTTTGTTTGCTCACTCTTGCTTATATAACTATTACAGTTAAAGATGAGAAGGTTGATGTACCTAGCACCAGTAAGGGAAAAGGAAAGATGAACAAGTATTGAAGACTTGAATTATGTTGACATTTTATTATCAGTTTTTAATTGAATGGTTGTAATGAAGTTTATTAATTTTCCGCAGTTGAATAATTGTATTTAAAGGTTAGACAACCTGGGAGATTTTATTATGTAACCCTTTAAAGGGGAAGGTTTTATTATTACTAAATTTTATTGTAATTGGGTAGTTAGATATAAATGTTTAATTAAGTGAACACCAAATCCTGTGGAAATGAAGTACCTGGGTTTGGGGGTGTCACAAGTTGGTATCAAAGCCTTAGGTTATGAACCTTAGGTGGGCAAAAGCCTTAGGAAGTAACCTTCGAAAAGATAGTGATGATAAACTCTTATCGAGTTTTAAGGATGAAGTAATAAAATACTTATGTGCTTATGTGATTGTAACTTATGTGCTCGCGAGTGTCGAGTAGTAATGATTAGTAATTAAAACTTAAACTTTGGTTGACAAGATGGCTAATATAGGAGGATCCAGTCAAGTTAGGGAAGAGGAGCCTCGAGATATTCAGGTAGTTTGGGAACAATTACTGCCACGGGAAACAGTTTCGTTGGTCACAGTAGTTGAGCAGGAGAGAGTACCTGATGAGGACGATGAAATAGAGACGGACGAGGAGGATCCCGTGGAACTGCCACAGTCGGATGAAGAGGACGAAGAGGAAAGGATTCCACTTAACTCGATGGTGGCCAGTATATCGATGAGGTGCATGGCCATAGCGTGGAACTTCAAGATCTTGTCGAGGAATTGCAAGAGATAGTAGGTTTGAACAGCGGACCTTGATGGTACGAGAAGGACGACAAAATTCGAGGAATGAGAAGAACGTCGAGCAATGTTGAAGATAAGTTGATTCATACTGAAGGAGAGAAACGGCGAATGAGAGAAAGAGATTGCGAGTTGAAGAACAAGTTGAAAAGGAATCTACTAAGAGGGCAAGAGTAGAAGATGCGTCTGAGGAAGGCGATCAACAGCGAAATATAGAGAGAGAGCGACAAGCATAAAGAGAATGAAAATGCAAAAATGAATAACGTGTTCAACACAGTGATTAATCGAGCTCAGGATCGGGTCATGGGTTATCCGATTCAGTTTGAGACGCTGCCATCGTACATACTAGATCGTCGAACCATGTTCCGAATTATGGTTGAAGAGCGTCGTAAGGCTATGCATTATCTTAGTAGGACATCGCAGGGAGTGTACTTGATTTATGATTTATGTTATGATAAATATTATGTAAATCCCAAGTGTTATGTAACTTATGGGATATGATGATGATGTCCTAAAATTTAGTAGTTCAGGAAAATAATGTAAATAGCAGTGATGCTATTGATATGATGTTTTCAAAGAATTAAGAATGAATAAAAGTTATTATCTTCTTTTATCCAAAGTGTTATGTGTTATGTGATGATTATTTTGGGAGCAAATTAAGTAGAAATTACTTGAAAGAGTTGAGTAATAATCTAATGAGTGTATTTTTAATAGAAAATGCCTCCAAGGCGTCAACCACCGACAGAGAACCATTTGAAGGAACCAACAACAATAATCTTGAAGCTAACCCGATTAATTGGTGGTGCGTTCTTGGTGAGTGCCTTTGCAAAATCAACCATGAGAATCAACCACAAAATCAAGCTACAACGTTTAAGGACTTTAAAGCGGTTGGACCACGAGAATTCCATGGGTCCATGAACCCGATTGAGGCCTGAGACTGGGTCATGGAGATAGAAAGTGTTCGATGTTATGGGAGTAGGGAAGATCGAAGGCGCTTTTGCAACATTCATGTTGAAAGTAGAGGCTAGTTATTGGTGGCGAGACTAATAAAACTCGAGGAGGACCGGGGGTTATGGCTTGGGATAGGTTCAAGGAGATGTTCTTGAGACCTATTTCCGAGAGAGTTGAAGAGTCGATTAGAAGTGTAGTTTTAGAAGCTGAAGCGAGGAACGATGAAGGGTGTTGGAGTATCTTGAAAAATTTAATGAGTTGGTAAGGTTTGCGCCATACCAAGTCGGCCTGAGATGAACATAAAGGCAAAGAGATTTGAGCAGAATTTGAAGCCACAGTTGTATAGTAAGGTTTCCTTGTTCGATTGAAGACATTTGCTTGGTAAGTAATGGAAAAGGCAATTCTCATTTGAAGGTGGAGGTGAGTTTGTAACCAAGTTCAATCAAAACGAGAAAAAGAAGAAGAATGAAGTGGAGGTTAAGAATGGATTTGGTGGTAGTGGAAATGGTAACAATAATCTGAAAAGAAAGTGGAATGGAAATATGGGTGCTGGAAATCAGCAAGGTAACCAGCAGAATAAGAAGTTTGAAGCATGTGCTACATGCTAGAAGTTTCACAAGGGTGTATGCTTGATGGGGAAGCGAGTATGCTTTAATTGTGGCCAGGAGGGTCACATCACCCCAAATTGCAATCAACCCAAGAAGAATGTTTGCTTCACTTGTGAGTCCAAGGATCACTTTGCTCGTGAGTGCCCTAAGAAGAAAGCTGGAGAGACAATGGGAATCAAGGGAGGTAGCAGTGGA
Source organism: Panax ginseng (assembly GCA_020205605.1). Classification (NCBI taxonomy): domain Eukaryota; kingdom Viridiplantae; phylum Streptophyta; class Magnoliopsida; order Apiales; family Araliaceae; genus Panax; species Panax ginseng. The sequence continues at coordinate 153,244,300 of CM035128.1, forward strand.
GGTACATGGGCTATTACTGGACCAACGACATCGAACAAACCCACAGCCAAAACCTTCAATATGACTATGCAAGATGCTGTGCAATCAAAGGATGTGGTGTCAGTAATTATCTCAATCAATGATATTGATGCTTATATATTATTTGATTCGGGTGCTACTTGCTCATTTATATCTGATGAATTTGCTATGAGATTAGGATTGCCTAGTGAAGAATTGAATTTCCCTTTAAACATAGAAATTACGAATAAAGAAGTAATTTTTGTTAGGTTCGTATACAAGAACTGTAGGGTGAATATTAAGGGAAATATTTTGATGGTAGATTTAATTCTGATTAGGCTTGGAGAGTTTGATGTTATTTTGGGAATGGATTGGTTGTTCAATTGTGGAGCGATAATTGATTGCCAAAAGAAATGTGTAAACCTTATTACTCCATCAAAGGTAGTTTTTAATGGTAGAAAATCGCCTAGACAAATGAGATGTCGGCGATTATGCGAGACAAGAAGTTGTTGAGTCGAAGTTTGTGTGGGTTATTTAGCTTACATAGTCGATACTCGGAAGAAGAAGGGTGTGAAGCTGGAAGAAATATCGATGGTTAGGGAATTTATGGGCGTGTTTAGGAGGATTTGCAGGACTTCACACGACGGAGAAATCGAGTTTGTGATCGACTTTGCGCCAGGAACCGCTCTGATATCGAAAGCCCCGTACAGAATGGCTCTGGTAGAGATAAAGGAACTGATGGTACAACTGCAGGAGCTATTGGACAAGAAATACATTCAGTCGACTGTGTCACCGTGGGGAGCACCAGTGTTATTTGTAAAGAAGAAGGATGGGTTAATGCGTCTTTGCATCGATTATAGGGAGTTAAACAAAGTCACTATTAAAAACAAATACCCATTACCGAGAATAGATGATTTGTTTGACCAGTTGAAAGGTGCTCGATATTTCTCAAAAATAGATTTAAGAAGTGGGTATCATCAACTGAAAGTAAGGAAGGAGGATGTCACAAGAAGGCGACATTCGAACTCGGTATGGACATTATGAATTTTGGTGATGTCTTTTGGTTTGACAAGCGCCCTACGGCGTTCATGGATTTGATGAATAGGGTGTTTAAACCATTTTAGACAAGTTTGTGGTGGTGTTTATCGATGATATCCTGGTGTACTCTAGGACTCAAGAAGAACACATGGAACACTTACGTCTAATGTTGGAGACGCTTCTGAAAGGAAAAGTTGTATCGTAAAATTCTCTTAATGTGAATTACGGTTTGGAGCGTGTACAATTTCTTGGGCACGTAATTGACAAGGATGGAATTTCGATTGGATCCATCAAAGGTTGAAGTTTGTGATAAATTGGGAACAACCAAGAACTCCATCGTAAGTAAGAAGTTTCTTGGGATTGGCGAGGTATATTCAGACGGTTTATCCGAGGATTTCTCCAAGATTGCCACTCCGTTGATAAATTTGTGAGGAAATTTGTAAAATTTGTTTGGACGGAGAAATGTGAAGGAAGTTTCAAGAATTGAAAAAGAAGTTAAGTATATGGCACTGTGTTGTCATTACCGGATAATGAGAAATTTTGTAGTGTATAGTGATGCTTCACAAAGGATTAGGATGTGTCCTTATGTAGAAGCGGAAAAGTCATCAGCGTATGCATCAAGGCAATTGAAAGACTACGAAAAAGGATATCCGACTCATGATTTAGAGTTGGCGGCGATTGTGTTTACTTTAAAAATATGGAGACACTATCTCTATGGAGAGAAATGTGAGATCTACATGGGACCATAAGAGTCTAAAGTACATTTTCACTTAGAAAGACACGAACATCGTCAAAAGAGATGGATGGAATTGATAAAGGATTACGATTGTGAGATCTTTTATCATCCGAGCAAAACAAGCGTGGTTGCGAGATGCCTTGAGTAGGAAAAGCGAGAAAAGTTGATGTTGTTAAGCGATAAGGAGGAGTTTATTATAGCAATGTCAAGGTTAGAGGTGGAAATAAAATTTCCAAAAGAATCCGATGAAAAATTATACCATATGGAAGCGGTTTCAACTTTGGTGGACAAAGTGAAAACGCTCAAGCTGCGGGATGAAGAATGCAAAAAATAAGAGAAAGTGTGGTCGAGGGAAAGAAGTGAAATACAAGGTTGATCTAGATGGAATCTTTGAGATTCGAGGGGCGAATCTGGGTTCAGCGATACAGATATTAAAGAAGACATCTTGACAGAAGCACATAGCTTGAGATATTCGATTCATCCAGGAAGTGCGAAGATGTATCAAGATTTGCAGCGACATTTTTGGTGGCCAAATATGAAAAGAGACGTTGCAGAATGCGTCACAAAGTGCTTGACATGTCAGAGAGTCAAGGTCGAGCACCAAAGACCAAGCGGATTACTTCAACCGTTAGAGATACCGGAATGGAAATAGGAACATATCATAATGGATTTTGTGGTAGGTCTCCCAACTACTCAGAAAGGATACGATGCAATTTGGGTGATAGTGGACAGATTGACAAAATCTGCCCACTTTTTGCCAATAAAGAATAGATTCAATCTTGATCAGCTGGCAAAGTTATATGTTAAAGAGATCGTGATGAGACATGGAGTTCTAGTGTCAATTGTGTTAGATAGAAATCCGAGGTTCACATCAAACTTCTGGAAGAGACTATAAGAATGTATGGGAACACAGTTGCGAATGAGTATGGCATATCATCCGCAAACAGATGGCCAAAGTGAACGAACGATTCAAACATTGGAGGATATGTTGCGAGCATGTGTCATGGATTTCAAAGGAAGCTGGGATGAACAATTACCATTGGTGGAATTTGCCTACAATAATAGTTACCACGCAAGCATCGGCATGCCGCCTTACGAAGCATTATACTGGCGGGGAGGTGCGAGAACTCCTTTGTCTTTGGGATGAAGTCGGTGAACGTCAACTGTTAGGACCAGAACTGGTACAACAAACTACTGAGGTTGTCAAACTCATTAGAAAAAGATTGATAGCTGCTCAAGACAGACAAAAGAAATATGATGATCAACACAGACAAGATCGTGCATTCGACGTAGGAAATTACGTTTTCCTAAAAGTTTCTCCTTGGAAGGGAAAAATTCAATTTGGTAAAAGGGAAACTAAGCCCGAGGTTTATTGGACCCTTGAAGTCTTTGCGAAAAAAGTTGGAGAGGTGGCTTACGAGGTAGCTCTACCTCGAAGCGCAAAACATTCATAATATTTTTTCACGTTTGATTATTACGACCATATAAATCCGATTACAAGCACGTGATTGAGTACGAACCATTGCAGTTTGATAAAGACTTATCCTATGAAGAGGTTCCTATCCAGATAGTCGACAGGAAAGAACAAGTGCTCAGAAATAAAGTGATACCTTCTGTGAAGGTAATAAGGAGGAACCACAATGTCAAAGAGGCTACGTGGGAACTCAAAGCTGAAATGATGAAGAATTATCCTGAGTTATTTGTTTAATCTATGTCTTCAATTCTGGGGGACAGAATCTTTGTAAGTAGGGGAGAATGTGACGAATGAGTTATTTGAATTGTGATTCTGATGACAGAATCCTTGTAAGGAGGGAATGATGTAACATTCCAGAATTTTTTTTTAATTGTAATATTAAATATTTATTGAATTATATAAGTATTGAATGGATGTGTTTATTGTTGAATAAATAATTGTTCAAATTTGATTTGATTTGGTTAATTATTTATTAAATAAATAATTAAGAAAATTAATTATTATATTCTAATTTAATTTAATTATTAAGTTAGAGAGTTTTGATTAAATTAATTATTATATTTTAAATTGAATTGGTAATTAAAAAGGATGTGTTAGTTGATTAAATAAAGTTGTAATTATATAGAAAATTATAATTTTATGGTATTGATTTATGTGTTAAAGTAATTTAATAAATTATTTTTAGAATTAATTTAATTGATTATTAAAAAATTTAATTTAATAAAAGTGTGACAAATAATCTTTTATAAAGGAGTTATTAAAATAACTTAAAGAAGTTTAATTCAGTTTTGTCAAACAAGGCTTAATGCATATTAAGTCTTTATTTTAAACGTGTTTTACCAAAAAGGTGTAAGAATTAATGGATTATTTTTAGTTAGTTAGCCAAACAAGCCTTATGGCTTTTGAGTTTTAAAAAAAATAAATTAATGTCAATTAATTAATATAATTATATTATACAATTATTACATAGTATATTATATACGTTATATTTTTGTTAGTACGTTAGTTAGAGTTAGGAAGAAAGACTCAGAGGAAGAAGAAGAAGAAGAAGAGAAGAAGAAAAGTGAGAGAAAAACTTGAGAGAATCCTAGAGAATTTGAGAGTGAGGTTGGAGAAAAGCTTGTTGATCAAGGAGAAAAGTATCATCTTCTAAAACAAGGTATCATCCTACCTTTTAAGTTTTTAAAATTTTACTTTTCTCTTCCCTACTTCTCTGTAAAATTCTTGAGAAAGGATAAATTGTTTGATTATATGTGGCTTTATATGTTAAACTAGTGTTGTAAAACTATTTTCATAAGAATATATATATGAGTATAGTCAATGAAGTTATGATATGTATGTAATTTGTGAAGAAAACTATATTAAAGTGAGTTTATATGAATATATATGAATATGGTTTAGTTTAAGGTAAAATTAAGGTTTAACTAGTTGTTTAATTGATAAATTGACTATTGAATTTGAAAGAGTATGTATAAACATAGATAAGGTGCTATGAATTAACTGCTTTTGTTGAAAAACAAAATCACAGTGTTGATTTTCATTAAAAACATCAAAAAGTGACTTTTTATCAAAAATAGTGAAATTGGATGTTTTAAATTCGATGTTTGTGTTGTTTTATGTGTATAATCATGTTAAGAGTGTTTGAAATATGTTTATATAAAGTCTCTGTATGAATTACATGTTAATTAGGCTATTAGAAAGTAGCTTGTAGGCCAAAATTGGCTTTGTTCATGTGATTTTACATGGTGTTTCAGTAGTTCTAATTGGCGCGCAGGCATGGCGCGGCCATAGATAACTCTCATGTTCTCTTTGCGGCCTTGACACAATAGCCACCTCATAGTATATTTCTTGCACCCATGACACCATCTTCATGCCATAATGACGACTGACCCAAGATAAAAGCGTAAGGTGTGCAGTATGAAGTTAATGAATGGTCAGACAGTGCAATTTTTGTACACAAAGTCTGAAGAAGTTGTTATGTGTTAATAGTAGAACTGTTAAATTATGATTTCCATATTTTTATACCAAGAATGAGCATGTTAGTAACAATTAACTTGTTGTGTAACTTGGTTATGTGATTAAAAATCAAATCTTACATGATGAATGTACTTAGTTATGTTTGTAAAGTGGTAGTGACTAACTATGTCATGATGACATATGTATATAGGATATTGTGATTCGAATTATTCGGTTTAACCTACGAGCAAGGTAAGTTCTCTAATCTATTATCTTGTTGAGCCGATTATTATTTCCAATTCGATTACAATATAATGATGCAAGGTTTCTAAACTTTAATTTTGATATTGAGCAAGTTATTCTTGTATTTAACTTGTTGTTTAGCATGCAAATTTATATATACTAATGTTGAACAGTTTTTATCGTTCAAATTGCTATGCAAGCTTGGTATTCAATTCTAAATAACATTGGCTTAATATTGTTCAAGCAAGGTGTGTTATAGTTATTCAATATGTATGCTATTAGATTATTCCTAAAGCATGATTTTAAATTACCATGTCGATTCAGTTACGATTATTCTATTGATATGATGTTATTAGTTTTATTCAACTAATCCTTAGTTGATGTTCGTTGAATTCCAAATTACCTTTAAATGTATCCAAACCAAACTCACTTTGGTGCGGACTTGTACTCTAAATACTGAGATGAAAAACCCTATTATTAGGGATAACTTACGCTTAGCATTGAAATGTTTGTGCACAATACATTGTACGAAGGGCTGATCCCCCTAAGTAAGAGGAGTCCCTATAGTCTTATGACTGTTAAAGTTTAAGTTGAAATATTACTTATAACTATGGACATAGTTTGTGGTTTTAGGACCCTCAGTTATATACTTCAGAATGTTGATAAATCATAATGTTTAATTCTATCGAGCCTCTTATTTGACAGTTGTTGTAAATATTTTTCATTCATTGTTGTTTCAAGTGAGCTTTGTTTGCTCACTCTTGCTTATATAACTATTACAGTTAAAGATGAGAAGGTTGATGTACCTAGCACCAGTAAGGGAAAAGGAAAGATGAACAAGTATTGAAGACTTGAATTATGTTGACATTTTATTATCAGTTTTTAATTAAATGGTTGTAATGAAGTTTATTAATTTTCTGCATTTGAATGATTGTATTTAAAGGTTATACAACCTAGGAGATTTTATTATGTAACCCTTTAATGGGGAAGGTTTTATTATTACTAAATTTTATTGTGATTTGGTAGTTAGATATGAATGTTTAATTAAGTGAACACCAAATCCTGTGGGAATGAAGTACCTGGGTTTAGGGGTATCACAGAACCACATTAATGATTTATTACCGGACGAGATAGCAGAAGATTAAACGTATGAGGAGATACTTGTTCAAACCTTGGATAAGAATGAACATATTATATGCTCAAAGGTTATTTAGAATCTGACGAGGTATCCTCATCTGTTCGGCATATCAGGTACGTACGTAAATTTCGAGGGCGAAATTTCATAAGGAGGGGTGATTGTGAGACCCCAAATTTTATGAATAAAGATTTAATTTTTCTCAAAATATTTTTTTTAAATATTAAGGTGTGGATTTGATATAATATTATAGTTGTGGGTAATATTTATAAATTTTGCAAAGTATGCAAGTTGTTATATTATATTCGATTGGTCGGGGAATATTCTTTGTGTCGGGGAATATTCGTACGACAGCACAATCATTGGTGGACCCCACAACGAAACTATTGTCGGAATGAGAAAATGACAGAAATATATTTATGAAAATAACGGTGAAAGTTTTACCGTTAAAACTGTTAAACTACCCATTAGTAAAAGTACAGTAATACGCGTGATTGCATAGTAGCATACGGTATTGATTATTGATGCTTACATGAGAAGTCACTCAGTTTTGTTCAATCATTGCTACAGTAATTGCTGCATAGTATCTCACGTTATTTGATTCAATTATTGTCGATATTTTATATATTATTAAATCAATAATTGAGATGACAAGTTATTCATATTATTATTTGCAATATTGACAATGTCTAGAAGTTCTGTCAAGGAGAGGTTTGGTCACCTAATTGCGCACCAATAAAGAGAAATCCTTATTGGAAAGCCCTATCTTTCCTGGGAACGACCTGGTTGTTAAATTTTGTGAATTATAATAATGATAATATATGTTGTTAAAAATATTGAGGGGATTTTTATGAAGTATTTGTCGTAAATGTTGCTTATTTTATGGACCCCCATTTACCTATTTTTCAAAATAATCGGTAGAAAGTTGTTCGGTATAATAAAAGTGGGGGCCCACATGTTGGAAGAATAATAACTTTTAGAGGGTGGGATTATTTGTTCACGGGGATGAGTATATATTATATATATCGGATATATATATATATATATATATATATATATATATATATATATATATATATATATATATATATATATATATATATATATATATATATATATTATATATAAATTTTGTTTTATTATTATAATAATATGTAATAAAAGCAGAAAACTTTTTATATAAAATGTAATACTTTTTATAAAGTTTTGTTTTATTTAATTATAAATAGAATATATTATATTTTATTATGCATAGTGTTTGCATAGTGCCTGCATAGTATTTGCATAGTGCTTGCATAGTATTTGTATAGTGCCTGTATAGTGTTTGTATAGTGCCTGCATAGTGTTTGTATAGTAAAATCTTTTTATATAAAACAGAATACTTTTATAAAATTATTTATTTTATTAGATTTTAAATAATATATATATATATATATATTATAAATCTTGTTTTATTATATAATTATAAATAGAATATATTATATTTTATTGCATAGTATCCTTTCCATTCTCCTATAAATAGGATGCTTAGTTAGAATTGAAAATCACACCAGAATTCAAAAAATTCTTCTTTAATAATCTTGAGCGTATTTCTGTAGAGTTTAAGAAAGCTTTGAGCGTAGAAAATAGTACAAGTTTTCTTCAAGTATATCCCCGCCCTACCCGTCCAAATACTCTTCTTCTTAAGGTAAGGAGTATTATTCTTTCGTATTCATGAAGAGAGTTATTTTCTTTCAATACTCGTAAGGATTGTTATTCCATTATTTATTATTATGTTGGAATAACTTTGTCTATGCGAAGTACCGCATACATGGTGAAATTCTCTTGTTACTCCATTCTTTATTATTATGTTGGAATAACCTGTCTATGCGAAGTACCGCATACATGGTGAAATTCTTTTGTTATTCTATTATTTATTATTCATTGGGATAACTCGTATGCATGCGATTCTATCGCATGCCCAGTGAATTCTCGTTGTTATTCCATTCTTTATTATTACGTTGGAATATCACGCCTATGCGGATTACGCATGACCACGGTTCCATTCTTTATTATTATGTTGGAATATCCTATCTGCACGGATTCTGCATGACTGGTTCTATTCTTTATTATTCGTTGGAATAACTGCCTCATGTGGATTACCGCATGCATGGTGAATGATCCTTTGTATGCATTCCTTATTAACTTGTGGAAATGATGCATCACGTGGATTACCGCATGGCGGGCGAAAATCCATTTGCAGTTTCATATATTCTATTATACTCAGTTGGTTAAAATTTTGGCTTCTATACTCCATGAAATTAGTAGAATATCCTAGATATTTGCGCTTCATCCAGTATCTTTTTATGGAAATATTCTTCTGAGCATTCTTGAATTTTACTCCACAAAGCAGTATCATGTTGATAATTTGGACGTTATTGGTTCCTGGATAAATTATTTTATAAATCTTTAAAATTTATTCCTGAACTTGTTTTATTGAATTCTTATATCATTGTCATCATCCTCATGTTTATATTATGTTGAAAGTCATCTGTGGCATGTAGTGCATAGATGGACTTGGTATGATTATGACCAGGAATTATTCGGTATAATCATGACCGTAATGTTACAAATGATGTGGTAAAAGTCCTCATTGGCCCGTAGTGCAATGATGGACAGTTGTTGGCGTGATCATGACCATTGATGAAAACACGAATATCCTTGGCCCGTAGTGCATGGATAATTTGTGGTTGTGATACTAATGAATATCCTTGGCCGTAGTGCAGGGATGATGTGGATTAGTTATTGAGCTGAGTCTCAGCGATAAAAGTGATGAAAAACCTTTTAAATTATAGAAGATAGTAGATTTTGTTCTCTACTTAACTTTTCTAATGGATTGCTTGTTCCGCTGCAGTTAAACTTGATGTTTGTTATATTGTATCAGTTTAACACTGTTGAAGGCTAATGATAATTTATTCTGCATTATCTTAGTCATAATATTTTTTACTGGGCTAGTTGAGCTCACCCTTTTGCTTTCATTGTTCTCTTCAGGAAATGAGAACGTAGCAAGGACTAGTCGAGGAACGGAGTGACGGTCCAGATGATAGTATTAATAGTCCTCACTATTCTATGAAATAGTGTGATAATAAATGTATTGAGGACTTATTTTGAGTTTGAATACTGTCTAGAAGAAAATATTTGTATTAAAACTCACAGCTCATGTTGTATATTTAAGGTTGTATTTGTATTATGTACTATGTATTTGGCGACTCAGAATAGGTGATGTATACCTATTTTGGGGGCGTCACAGTTTAGGACATCCTTTAGCGTCACCATCCCAGTTGGACTTGACTTCACTACATGACAAAATCGAGCTAGGTGACCTTCTCTTCCACAATTGAAACACGCTTTGGGTTGCTGCGTACACTTTGGACGGATGTGTCCCTCGTGTCTGCATTTGAAACATACGACCGGTGGTCGTTCTTCTTCCTTTAAAACGGGTGCTGGTGCTGCTGTCTTTCCATCATTATTGAACCTTCTCTTCTTGAAGTTGTTTTCACTTAGTTCACCTTTCCTATTATCTTGGCCATGATTTCCACCGAAGTGGTTACCATTTCTGGCATGATAATTTCCTCCACGATAGTTATCGTTGTTCCGATGGTTGTTGCCACCGGTACGATTATTATCGTGTTGTTGGTCGTTGTATTTTGGTTGAGCTGACTCATAATCGCGTTCTAATAATTGAGCCCTATTCACAGCATCAGAATATAAACAAAGTTTGTTAAAAATGAGGTATTGCCATATTTCGGGTTTTAAACCTCGTAGAAACATTCGCGTCATTCGCTCCTCATTATCAACCAAATTAGATGCAAACCGGGACAACTCGACAAACTAAGCCTCGTACTGCGACACGATCATATTGTTTTGCCCCAGCTTGATGAATTCTACCTCCTTCATGTGACGAATACTTTTGGGAAAGTACTTGTCATTGAACAATTCTTGGAACTTCTCCCAAGACATTTTCAATGTGGCAGATTGAGTACGCTTTACAGATTCCCACCAATGATCTGCCTCTTCACGCAACATATAGATGACGAAGGGAACCTTTTGCTCCCCTGAGCATTCCAAGACATCAAATATCTTGGTGATCTTCTTTATCCACGTCTCTGCCTTAAGTGGTTATGGCTTTCCCAAAAACTCCGGTGGTCTCAGCTCCTTAAACTGCTTAGCAGTGACTAGCCGTGAGTTGCTAGTGCTTCCACATGCATTATGAACAGGAGTCTCTCTCGTTTGGTGTTGCATGAATTCTAAAAATTTCCTAAACATACTGTCGTTCGTCATTTGGTCAGTGTTGTTATTTACATAAGGATTATTGTCTTCCTGATGCACATTATCCTGGTTATTGATTAGCGGTGACTCAACGGTCTCATGTTCTCCATTGTTTATCTCAAAATTTTCAGACTACTAAAAAAACCATCTAGACCGTCAATCCATTCCCCGACTAGTCCCAGCTATATTCTCATTTTCTGAAGAGAACAGTGAAAGAAAAGGGTGAGCTCAACTAGCCATTAAGAAATATTATGACTAAGATAATGCAGAATAAATTATCGTTAGCCTTCAATAGTATAACAACTGTTAAAATATAATAGATAACGAGTTTTAGATCAACAACTGCAGTGGAATAAGCAATCCATTAGAAGAGTCAAGTAGAGCATGATATCTATTATCTTCTATGATTTAAAAGTTTATCCTCAATTTTATCGCTGAGACTCAGCTTAATAAATAATCCACATCAGTGAATTATTCATGCACTATGGGCCAGGGATATTCATTAGTATCACAACCACAATGTATCCATGCACTGCGGGCCAAGGATATTCGTGTTTTCACCAATGGTCATGATTATTCCAAACAACAATTCATCTTTGCACCCTTGCGCGAAGAGAACGCATAGTTATGATCATACCAACATCTGTCCATCAATGAACTACAGGCCAATGAGGACTTTTACCACATCATTTGTAACATTACGGGTCATGATTATACCGAATAATCCATGGTCATAATCATACCAATCAACGGTCCATCTATGCACTACGGCCAAAGTTGACTTTCATCACAATATAAGCATGAGGATGATGACAATGATATAAGAATTCAATTAAATGAAAGCAAGGATAAATTTTAAAGATTTATAATTTAATTTATCCAGAATTAAATAATATCCAAATTCTTAACATCATACTGCTTTGTGGAGTAAAATTCAAGAATAATATTGTATCAAAAATGATTTGGACCGAAAAGAAATCAATTTTTGTCATGAATAGTACTCTGCGTGAATAGTACCCGAGTGAATAGTACCCCGTGAATAGTACTTTGAGAATAGTACTTTATGAATAGTATTTTATTAATAGTACTTTTTGAATAGTACCCCATGAATAGTACTTTATGAATAGTACCGTATTTATGAATAGTGTGATATTTAAGAATAGTGTCCATGAATAGTACTCCGTGAATAGAACCGTATATATGAATAGTGTCGTATAAATGAATAGTATCCGTGAATAGTACTTCGGCATGAAAAGCTTACAATTTAACAAAAATGTTTAGAAAAATATTCTTGTGAAATGATACTAAATGAATCGCAAATTTCATGGATATTCTACTAATTTCACAGAGTATAGAAGCAATACTTTAACAAAATGAGTGTAGAATTAGGAATACGAAATGAAATAATATTACTTACATACTACAGAGTATGGAAGAAAATATTATTTCTTACGAATATTGAACGAAAATAAAATTCCTTACGAATACGAAAAATAATATCGTAAGAGAATATGAAATAAATAATACCCCTTACCTTAGTAGAACGCTAGATACTGCAATAGTGAAGTAGCAGAATACTCTTCTTCTTTCTCTCTATAGCTTCTCTCTCTATAATTGCTCTTGTGAGTCTTAGTGAATTGGTGAGAATGAAAGAAAAATGAGCTTCTATTTATAGGAAAACATAGTTTCAATAATTGCACGTTTAGGAACTCGAATTATTACAGTATAGTACCTTCATTTATACTTTCATTTTTAATTTAGTCTTTTAAGTATTATCAATCTTGCACCACCTCCCCTAATAGTACATGCATCTGAATCAATAGTTCCATACATGTGAACCAACAGTAATTTGCATGTGAACTAATAGCAATTAATTGTTCATTTATCCGATTAATTGCCCGTTTAGTCAATTTAACATCCAGAAATCAATTTTTATCGAAATAAATGTCGATTTCCACTAACACTAATAATCCCAACACAATGGAAATATTTTTTATCAATAATTTTATCTTTAGTCAACACGAACTTATTCATCATTAATATTATAACTCACAATATTTAACAACCAGATTATTCCCAGAAAAGAGAGGATTTCCGATAAGGATTTCTCCCTATTGGCGCGCAATTAGGTGACCAAACCCCATTCCTCGATAGAACTTTCTAGACATCGTCAATAATGCAAATAATATTTGAATAACTTTGTCGTCACAATTATTGATTTAATAATATAAAATATTATGCAGATGATACTATGATAATAATTAAATCAATAATATGAGAGATATTATGCAGCAATTACTATAGCAATAATTGAGTATAACTGAGTGACTTCTCACGTAAGCATCAATAATTAATACCGTGTGCTACTATGCAACCACGCGTATTACTTTACTTTTACCACCGGGTATTTCAACAGTTTAACGGTAAAACTTTCACCTTTATTTTTATAAAAAGATATTTCTTTCATTTTCTAACTCCGACAATACTTCTGTTGTGGTCCACCAATGATTGTGTCGTCGTATTAATATTCCCTGTTAAAACGAATATTCCCCGACCAATCGAATATTTTATAATAACTTGCTTACTTTAAAAAATTTATAAATATTACCCACAACTATAATATTATATCAAATCCACACCATAACATACAAAAATATATTTTGAGAAAAATAAATCTTTATTCATAAAAGTTGGGGTCTTACAACAATACCAATTAGTCAAATTAAAACTAACTTTATCAGTTTAGTTCCCATTTTAGTTAACTTTATTATTTTAGTTCAATATTATCCTAATTATACACCATAAATCTAAACTCCCTATTGGATATAATACAAGATATGGTGTTAGGATGGCATCTCCATTTTTTACAAACATCGAATTAAGGACTTTTCAAAACTTCTTAGTTCATAACTTATGGTATCAACTTTGTGTTTACAAACTGATATTTTGTATTATTACATGTTTTAGGTTTCACTATAATCATTAGAATAGAATAGGTTAACATCACCCCAGCTATACACTTAACAGTTCATTACTGGGTTAACATTTCATTACTTTGTGTTTAATGTGTTTTAGTCTCTACTCTTTACAAAAATTCTTAACTTTTTCATCCAATATCCAAATTAGCTACTTTTTGATTCTATAAACATAGCAGAATACATCCACCAAGTAATTTTAACATGAAAAAAACTATAACAAACAAATTTTAAGTATTCAATTCCATGGTCATGCTTGTTTTTGCTATTTTGACATATAATACAAAATCATCCACCACGAATTCGATTTAAAACCATTTTGATTCATTAAACTTGCATTGTTTTTTATCTTAGAATATTATAATAATCAACCATCAATTTACAATTCAAGCATGGATTCATAACCAATTTTGCCTCTAAAACATACCATAATATACATATTAAAACAAAAGTCTAATTCTTCCTCTTTTATGCATAAACATGAATTTGACTACCGCAAAATCAGTTATAGATGATACTAAACAGATTATATATACCCAAAAACACATATATCCAACTTCTCATCAATTTAATCCACCAAAATAATTTTACAGTGAAGAACCTTGAGAAAATATAAACTAGAAGTTTAGAGTTAGATTATTACCTCTTGATTCCTTCTTAAACTAGATAGATGCTAAGGAATGATTGATTAATCTCCTTCTTCTTCCTTGATTTTTTAGAGTTTCTTCTCAACTTTCACAGAGAACTCATTCATAGTTCACGGTATTCGATTCACCCGGGGAGTACAAAGATGTACCAGGATCTCCGACAACATTTCTGGTGGCCGAATATGAAGAGAGATGTTGCCGATTGTGTGGCCAAGTGTTTGACATGTCAGAAAGTTAAAACAGAACATCAAAGGCCGAGTGGGTTGTTGAAACCGTTAGAAATCCCAGAATGGAAGTGGGAACATATCATAATAGATTTTGTGGTAGGTCTTCCTACGACTCAGAAAGGTTTTGACACAGTATGGGTTATTGTGGACCGATTGACGAAATCATTACACTTCTTACCGATCAAGATCAGATTTAACTTATGTGACGCCCCCAAAATAGGTATACATCACCCATCTTGAGTCTCCAAATACATGGTACATAATTTAAATACAAACTTAATTATACAACTATCATGTAAAATACGACAAAATATAGCTGAGAGTTTTGACACGAATATTGTCTTCTAGACAATATCCAAACTCAAATGGAGTCCTAATTACGATTATTATCACACTATTTTATAAAATAATGAGGACTACTACAGCCACCATCTCGGACCATCACTCCGTTCCTCGACTAGCCTCTGCTACGTTCTCATTTCCTGAAGAGAACACTTAAAGAAAAAGGGTGAGCTCAACTAGCCCAGTAAGAAATATTATGACTAAGATAATGCAGAATAAAATTATCGTTAGCCTTCAACAGTGTTAAACTAATAAAATATAACAAACATCAAGTTTAACTGCAGCGGAACAAGCAATCCATTAAAAGAGTCAAGTAGAGAATAAAATCTACTATCTTTTATGATTTAAAAAGTTTTTCATCACTTTTATCGCTCAGACTCAGCTTAATAAATAATCCACATCATCCCTGCACTATGGCCAAGGATATTCATTAGTATCACAACCACAAATTATCCATGCTCTACGGGCTAAGGATATTCGTGTTTTCATCAATGGCCATGATCATGCCAACAACTGTCCATCAATGCACTACGGGCCAATGAGGACTTTTACCACATCATTTGTAACATTACGGTCATGATTATACCGAATAATCTATGGTCATAATCATACCAATCAACAGTCCATCTATGCACTACGGGCCAAAAATGACTTTCATCATAATATAAGCATGAGGATGATTACAATGATATAAGAATTCAATTAAAAGAAAGCAAATGATAAATTTTTAAAGATTTATAATTTAATTTATCCAGAATTCAATTATGTCCAAATTATCAACATGATACTGCTTTATGGAGTAAAATGCAAGATTTATATTGTATCAAAATAGATTTGGACCGAAAAGAATTAAATTTTTGTCATGAATAGTACCTCGGGTGAATAGTACTCGAGTGAATAGTACCCCATAAATAGTAATTCAGGAATAGTACCCCGTGAATAGTACCCCGACATGAAATAGTTAAAACTTATCAAGAATGTTCATAATAATATTTTCATGAAAAGATACAAGATGAAACACAAATTTCAAGGATATTCTACTAATTTCATAGAGTATAGAAGCCAAAACTTAACAAAATGAGTGTAGAATTCAAAATCTGAAATAAAATAATATTACTTACATACTATAGAGTATGGAAAAAAATATTATTTCTTACGAGTATTGAACAAAAATAATATCCCTAATCTTAAAAAGAAGAGTATTCCAACTAATAAAGCGGGGGTATTTTTGAAGAAAACTTTCACTATTTTCTACACTCATAGCTTCCTAAAACTCGAAAGAAATACGCTCAATATTATAGAAGAAGAATTCTCTTATTCTGGTGTGATTTTCAATTCTAAACTAAGTATCCTATTTATAGGAGAATGGAAAGATACTATTTGAGAATTAAAATCACGGACACACAGGGAATCAATTCACGGGCGCGCAAAACTTTCGTCTGATTTTTCTAATTTGTTACTATGCACATACTATGCAGACACTATGCAAATACTATGCATAATAAAATATAATATATTCTATTTTTAATATAAAACAAAACTTATTATAATATATATATATATATATATATATATATATAATTAATTACACTCTCGTAACATGTATTCTCATAGCTTCCTAAAACTCGAAAAGAAATACGCCTCAATATTATGAAGAAGAATTCTCTTATTCTGGTGTGATTTTCAATTCTAAACTAAGTATCCTATTTATAGGAGAATGGAAAGATACTATTTGAGAATTAAAATCACGGACACAGGGAATCAATTCACGGGCGCGCAAAACTTTCGTCTGATTTTTCTAATTTGTTACTATGCACTTACTATGCAGACACTATGCAAACACTATACATAATAAAATATAATATATTCTATTTTTAATATAAAACAAAACTTATTATATAATATATATATATATATATATATATATATATAATAATTACACACTCCCGTAACATGTATCGTGATTCTCCCCCCAACCCCCAACCCCCAATTCAACCATAAATGGGCCCCACCACATTATATATATAACTCATGGGCCCCATCACTTATTATATATATATATATATATAATACTGAATAACTTCCTACCGATTATTTTGAAAAATGGGTAAATGGGGGGTCTATATAATAAGTAAATTTACAACAAATACTTCATAAAAATCCCCTCCATATTTTTAAAAACATTTATTCATCATTATTATAACTCGCAATATTAACAACTAGATCGTTCCCAGGAAAGAGGGGGCTTTCCGATAAGGATTTCTCCCTATTGGCGCGCAATTAGGTGACGAAACCCCTTTCCTCGACAAAACTTTCTAGACATTGTTAATTATGCAAATAATAATATGAATAACTTGTCATCTCTATTATTGATTTAATAATATAAAATA
This sequence comes from Panax ginseng, assembly GCA_020205605.1. NCBI lineage: Eukaryota > Viridiplantae > Streptophyta > Magnoliopsida > Apiales > Araliaceae > Panax > Panax ginseng. The sequence continues at coordinate 153,261,768 of CM035128.1, forward strand.
TTGTGCAGATGATACTGTGACAACAATAGAATCAATAATGTGAGATACTATGCAGCAATTAATGTGGCAATAATTGAATAAAACTGAGTGACTTCTCACGTAAGCATCAATAATCAATATCGTGTGCTACTATGCAACCACGCGTATTACTGTACTTTTATCACCAGTTATATAAACAGTTAACGGTAAAACTTTCGCTGTTATTTTTATAAAAAGATATTTCTGTCGTTTTCTCATTCCGATAATAATTTAGTTGTGGGGTCCACCAATAATTGTGCCGTCGTACGAATATTCCCTGTTAAAATGAATATTCCCTGACCAATTGAATATTTTATAACAACTTGCTTACTTTATAAATATTACCCACAACTATAACATTATAACAAATTCACACCTTAATAATCAAAAATGATATTTCGCAAAAATTCATCTTTATTTATAAAAGTTGGGGTTTTACAACTTAGATCAGTTGGCAAAATTGTATGTGATGAAATTGTTTCAAGGCACGGTGTTCCAGTGTCTATAGTATCTGATCGAGATCCGCATTTCACATCGAACTTCTGAAAACAACTGCAGGAACGCTTGGGAACACAGTTAAGAACGCTTGGGCAGAGTCAAAAAACCATGCAGACATTGGAGGATATGTTAAGAGCTTGTATAATGGACTTTAAAGGAAATTAGGATGATCATCTGCCGTTAGTGGAATTCGCTTACAATAACAGTTACCATGCAAGTATTGGCATGCCGCCTTACGAAGCGTTGTATGGCAGAAAGTACAGAACCCCATTATGTTGGGATGAAGTTGGTGAACGTCAACTACTAGGGCCAGAATTTGTACAATAAAGCGTCGATATTGTCAAAGTGATCAGGACAAGATTAATAGCTGCTCAGGACATACAGAAGAAATATGCCCATCAACATCGATAGAATCGAGAATTTCAATCTGGTAGTTACTTTTTCTTGAAAGTGTCTCCTTGGAAGGGAAAATTTGATTTGGTAAAAAGGGAAAATTGAGCCCGAGGTTCATTGGACCCTTTGAAGTATTGAGGAAAATTGGTGAAGTTGTGTATGAGGTAGCTTTACCTCCGGCCTTAGAACATATCCATAATGTTTTTCATGTTTCTGTCATATGACCGTATAAACCCGATTACAAGCACGTTATCGAATATGAACCCCTACAATTTGAGAAAGATTTATCTTATGAAGAAGTTCATGTTCAAATAGTCGACAGGAAAGAGCAAGTACTTAGAAATAAAGTAATACTTTCTGTTAAGATAATCTGGAGGAACCACAATGCTGAAGAAGTTACATGGGAACTCGAAGAATAAATGATAAAAAATTATGCTCATTTATTTGCTTAATATATGTGTAAAGATTCTGGGGAAGAATCTTTGTAAGGGGGAGAATGTAACGGGACGAATTAAGTGAATCGTGATTCTGGGGATAGAATCCTTTTAAGAGGGGAAAGATGTGACGAACGATACCTTTGTAATTAATTTTTAAATATTTATTGAATTAAATAAATATTTTGTTGATTTATTTATTGAGTTAAATAATTATTTGATGGAGTCGTGGTAGATTAATTTAACTAAGTGTGTCACATTAATTAAATTAATGTGGAATAATTTTATAAATCAAAGTGAGAATTTAATTGAGATAATTAAATTAAATGAGTTGCTAAATAATTTTAATGTTGTTCTAATCAATTATAGATTTATTAATTTTTTATAAATAATAAATGAGAATTTAATTATGTGATGATGTGATTTAATAAGTAATATTGCATTTTATTTAATTAAATTTAAATAATATTATTTGATTAATTAAAGTGTGATAAATAAACTATATATTAAACAAGTTAATTAAAATAATGGGAAAAGGAGTTGAATTAGAACAAACCAAACATGGCCTTGAGGATGTGGGGAGCAGTTAAGGCCATACTGTGCTTAACTGCTACCCATGTACGTATCGGTTACATTATGCGCATTATATCATGTATCAGCCTTTTTTTTACGTAATTCCTAAAACCTAAGTCAGAGGAATCACAGAGAGAAAAAAGAGAACTTGAGAGAAATTGGGTTTGAGGAAGAAGGTTTGCAGAATCATAGGAGGGCTTCCTACCATTTTAACAGAGAAATCAAGAAGAATCCCTTAATCTCAAGTTTTTAAATTACGTTCTTAAAAGTTCTTCATGAAATCAATTTTTAACTTCCTGTATTTGAATTTTTATGGCCAAATTGTTGAGAAGCTGTTTGTAATTGTTAATATGCATGTATAATCTGCTATTTGATGTTTATAAACGATTTTAGAGTAATTAATCCATGAAATTAAGATTAATTTGGAATATTGAAGGTTACTAAGAAATAATGTTTGAATGTGGCCCATATAAGTACAAAATTGGTGCCTTAATTGTATGTTAAACGGTAAATTGATAATTGATTATGTTTATATATGTAAAAATGCAAAAAATAAAACTTGTATGGATTGATTTGGTTGAAAAACGAGTTTGTTGTGGTCGATTTTGTTAAGAATGTCAAAAATAGAGTTTTTCACAAAAACATTGAAATTGTGGCTTTAAATTTTGTTGTTTATGTGACTTAAGATGTTAAGAGTATGCTAGAAATATCATTAAATGTTTCTGTTAAGTTCAGAACATATGGGTGAAACTGAATTCGTAGTTTGTGTGAAATTTTGGCCTAAATTGGCCTTGTTCTCTATTATTCACGAACTGCAGAAACCAAATCTGGGTAACCCCGCCCCGGAGGGCGTTACCAAGCTAAATCACCCCGCCCCGACGGGAAAAAAAAATAAAAAGAACAAAGAAAAAAGAAATAAAAATAAAATAATAATTAAAATATTTATCAAATAAAATAAATATTTTAGTTGAAATATTTATGGAATAAAATAAATATTCGATGAAAATTATTATGGAATAATTTATTCGAGTGTAATAATAGTGAGGGAATGAAAATATTCTAATTTAATTAAGTAATTAAATTAGAAGGTTAATGATTTGTTAAATAAAGTGGAGTTTATATTAAATAATTAAGTGAAAGTGTGACTAATGGACCATATAATAAGAGAATTATAAAAATAAATTAGAAAAGGTCTTGTGACCTTACAACTTCTATGTTTTGTAACTGGTTAAACCACGTTAAAAAAATGATGTCCATGAGATGACATGATGTTGTTTAAACTTAAGATTTGAGATTTCAGTCATGTATATGTGAATGATGGTAATGAGCAGAATTTAAACCAATTAAGTTAACAAGTTGTATTAAAAGAGGGAACTAAACCTATAAGGTTAGTATTAATGTAACTAATGAATGTCGTGAATACATATGGTATGTGTAGACACTCAAAATTTTCTGCACTCCTATTACTAACAATGCAGGAGGGTAGATTCGTCTTTTGGAGATAATACGAAGGCACTTACATCCATTCCGGAGGATACTACTGGGAGTTCGGGGTTCAACCGGAACACAAAACAGAACATCATCTCAAACCCGGAACACACACCGAGAATGTCATTTCCAATCTCGGAGATAACCTTGAGATATGCAGATCAAAAGACCGGCAACAACACCGGAGAGGACAGTTCTGTCTCGGTGATAACACCGTGACGCTCAGTTCCAGTCCCAGAGAAACACTGGGAGTAGCAGCCCCATCCTTGGTGATAACCCCAAGAGATGTCATTGCAGTTCCGACGGTAACCCCGGAAATGTTTATTTCAAACATATGCAATCAGCTTCAACTTCAGACATCCTGTCGAGGCACATACACCTCAGACCCGGAGATAACAACGGCGAGACGAACGCCCACAGATGATGATGAGAGACATACCTGGCGGCAATCCAATCTCGGATGTAACTCGAGCAACGCTCGCTTCCGCTTAAACTGGCGATAACCCCGATGAGGAGTCACAACGTCATCTTACCATCACAACAAGATGATATCGCAGCATACCAACAAGTAGTCCAATCTCAAATTTTGTAACCACGAGTAACGTCTACTTTCAACTCAAACCGGCGATAACCCCGGCGAGGAGTCAAACGTCATCTTGTTCCTTCGACAATGGCACGTCGTCTCAACACTTCATACATACATACATCCAACAATGTCCCACAAGAGCCGAGGATTGACAATCCCGAGTGACTATTACGCATGGCAGTACTTTGGATAGAATTTGAAGCTTGAAGACCATGGGCATAGACCCCTCTTCCTGACTTCGTACAACCTCTAATCCATGTCATTGTGTAACTCTCGACACAAGCGGTCTGAAGAAGGTCAGATATACCTCGTTCGGATGCTCGGATTGAAGTTCTACAAATTCGAGCGGACATTATAGTGCATGAGTGCACGTACTACGAGACGAAGGGACCCGCGAGCCTCGGATGCACCACGACCACCATGTGTACAAGCTGCGGTACGCCCAGAGTGTACTGCTGGCCATCCGTCTATATATACAAGCCTTGGGGTCAGCCATTTGAGAAGAAGAGGGAGGGAAAAAGGGGAGGAAGCCATGTCCATTTTACTCTGCATACACATCTTTTGAGTGTTTCCTCACTTCTAAACACTAGTTAGCTCACATATAGCTATCTTTTATCCGGCGAGAGCTAAGTGTTTATCCATTTAAAATCAATAGAAGTCTACTTTGGCAGCCCATTGTAAGCCTTCTCATATTTTATAAAGCCTTCTTCTCATATTAGCACACACTGTTGTACACGTTGAGAGTCGTGTGAGTGTGTTTGCCTGGACTTCGGTCCGTAGTTTTCATTTTTGTCTGTATATATATACTTATATATATGTATATATTTCATATATGGACTAACATTATCGAGTTATGCCTCGATTGAGCCTAGACTTTGGTCTGGAGTGTTTAATTGCTTTTATATATATATATATACTTATATATATAAACTGTGGTCAGACTCATTCGATGAGCACGGATTTTATATCAGTGCGTTTAATCGCTATATATATATATATATATATATATATATATATATATATATATATATAATTGTTGTCGGACATATCGAGATGAGCCCGGATTAACATCCGTGTGTGTTTACTACTTTTATATATATATTTTACATATATATATATATATATATATATATATATATATATATATATATATATATATATATATTTACATTCTGACACTGGAGTTTACTTACTGTGGCCTTTTATGACTTTTATTTACATTTTAAATCTCGCTGGAGTTTACTTCGTGGCGGTTGATCGCTTTCTGACTTTATTTACATTTCGTCCCACACCGGAGTTTACTTTGTGGTGGTTGATCATGTCCATATATATATATATATATATATATATATATATATATATATATATATATATATATATCGCTTTTATATATTTACATTTTCGATCTCCCATGGAGTTGCTTTCGTGGTGGTTGATCATGTTTGTATATATATATTTACTGACTTTTATATATATAATCGCTATCGCTTTTCATACAAATTGCAGATCATGTGAGCCTAGGAATCATGTGATCACATGTTGAGTTCATTGAATCTAGATTCGGTTCCCATGATGGACATTTTTCAAATTGTATGTACTGTATATTATTTTACGATTGTCTCGAATTTTCTTAGATGGTCATCATGCCCATGAGGAGTTCTAAGATCGTCAGATATTATTTTCTCTAGAATGCTTCGCATCTCTAAAATAAAAGTAAACAAAATTTGAACATTTAATAATAAAATGGAAGTATGAAAAGTTCTCAATTCCTATTGAGTACAGGGTTTGAAAAAACCTCTTTTACAAAACTTCATTGATATATCTTGGTTAAAACTGAATTTTTCTATAAAATTCAAACCTTGTGTATATAGGTGCGAACGAGGCCTCGCACTACTTTCAAATAATTGCACATTGATCCACACACACACAAACACACACATTCATATAACAATTTCTTTGAAAAGTGGCGATCACCGTGGTAACACGGATGTCGGGGGGTGCCTAACACCTTCCCTCCGCATAATCAAGCCCCCAGACCCAAAATGAATCTCGATTTCATAGACCCGTCTAATGTGCAAACCTTTTCGGTTGCGTTGGTGCAACCAGTTAAAAACACCAACTGGCGACTCTTAAAGTCAATCGTCGACATTACACATGTCGGACCTTTTTCACTTATTTTTTCAAACAAATCTCACATTAACATGAGAACACCAAAGAACAAGTAACGAAAAGGGACACTCAAAAATCCTGACGTCGACAGTATGTGTGTAGGATTTGTGGTGAACGTGAGTAGTAATAGTTTAGCATACGCACGAGGCAAGTTTCCAAACCCTATTCTTACATTGAGTTAGTTCTTAAATCTTATTATTATTAAGCAAGCTTCGTATTCTTATTTCGAACTGTTCAAAGTTTAATTATTCAAGTTCATGATTCCAAATGAAATATTCTAATTCTTTTGAAGTATTACTTCTATTGTACAAAGTTCATTCAATTGTGTAAAATTGAAATCCAATCTTTCCAGTCAATTCTATAGAGTTGAGATTCAATCTTTGATTTGATTATTGATTTCGATATTGCATTGAAACCTTGAATAGATAGTGATTCCTTATTGATTCAACTAATCCTTAGTTGATGATTATTGAACTCTAAATTACCCTTGAAGCTAATCCAAACCAAACTTTCTTTGGTGCGGACTCTAACGTCAAAGCTGAGATGAACAACCCTGTTATGGGGGATTATATTACGCGATAGTGTTAAGATGTTGTGCACATACATGGTACTAAGGGTTGATCCCCCTAAGTACGAGAATCAAGGTCCATATAGTCACAGTAATCATTGTATTAATATTTAATTTTAATAATTTAACATATAATAATTATTTATAAGAATTTATACAAATTTAATAAGTCAAAATAAGTACTTATACAAATTTATACGAATTTAATAAGTCAAACCGTATTCTATACGGTCAAACCGTATATAAAAACCTCTGATCGAAAAATTAGGTATTCTGGCAAATTTTGGCCAGATTTTAAAATTGGAGGCTACATTGTATGCAATTAGGTACTTGATGTAGTAAATTGTAAACCTAAATTCTTTAAGGGCTGAATCATGAATATGTTGGTACTTGATGTAACGGAAGTATGTGTGTGTGTGTGTATATATATATATTCCATTTGTTTAGTCATGGTCATGTTTCTCATCATCCATATAAGATGAATCAAGCAGAACAAAAATATACAAGAAGAAATAAAACATTTGATAGTCTTAAATCGAACTCTTGCAGTTCAAGATTGCAAGTGTGAAGATGAGAAAAACATCCAAAAGTCTAGATATGCAGAAGTTTAGTTTTGCAGACACGAATGATATGACTTAAAAGTTTGATTTAAATCTATCAATCTTTCATTCAATCGTTTAGTCATATATGTTTCTCATTATCTCAGATCACATGAATCGATAAGAATGAGAATATGCAAGAACAAATAGAAATTTTGATAGATTGAAATCGAACTCTTCTAGTTCCAAATCGTCATTGCCAAAAATGAGATAAGATCCAAAAGTCATGTTATGAAGAACGCAAATAGACATAAGTACTTCATCACTTTATAAAGGACTCATTGTCCGTCGTCCGCAGTTTAGTTTTGCGGACGAGTGATTTACCTTAAAACGTAATCGTTTAAATTTTAATTGGAAATATACTCAGCGTCCGTAATTTAGTTCTGCGGACGGGTGATATGAGCAAAACGTCATCGTGTTAATGATATTAACACATGACATAACTAGCGTCTGCAGTTTAGTTCTGCAAATGGAGGAATGGTATTTTATCCTTACAACGTTAGTTATGGATCGATCCTTATATATATATATATATATATATATATATATATATATATATATATATATATCCGGATCTTAAGTTCATTTTTATTCAACTCACTCCGAGCTCACACTTTTTAGCGATGACGGACTCACGTGACGATTCGGTTATATAACGTCGTCTATACTTTTAGTGACACTATATGTTGTCCGTCGCTAAAAGTATGTATTACTGACGATTATGACCAAACCGTCACGCCGGTCCGTCGCTAAAAAGAGGTGAGCTTCGGGTGAAATTGGATAAAAGGTGACTTAAGATATTTAACTCTATATATATATATATATATATATATATATATATATATATATATAATGAAAATTTTCAATTTAGTATCTGAATTTGAAAAGAGATTATGGTGTTCATAAAAACTAATTTGAGGGTACACGAAGCACCAACAAACTCGTCCCACATTTTATTGTCTCATCTCATGTACTGTTGTTATGTACTATTTATTCATATATTATTATTAGTTTTATAAATAAATAAAAATTAGTTAGGTGACAATAATATTTAATTCGTTTCAAATTATAAGATCAATATTGACTTTTGAAAAGTCAATTTCAAACATTTTCAAACTTAAAATTAAAATAAATTTATTTAGTTTATATCAATACAATTATAAATATCATAAACGACTACCTAAAAAGTACTATCGATTATAAAATTTATTGTTTTGAAAACTTATATGAATCATGTCAATTTTAAATTTGAAACATATATAATTGACTTTTAAAAAATTAATTGAATATTCAAATGTGCAATATTAATAATGCCTAGCTCATGTTGTACTGTAAATTAATTATCCACCGTTAACTGATTCCAATAATTCATACTTATATTATGTTGTACTGTGTAGTACGTACTACACAGTACTTGTATATAAGGTCATGTAGATTGTTAGTACATTAATTATTTCTGTTATGTCACCATCTAATCTCCTCTGTACATTAATTTTGCTTCCACAAATTAAGCTTTCTAGCTCTATGTGGCCGATGAATTAGCATCATATTCATATATATATATATATATATATATATATATATATATATATGCATGGCTGGTCATTAATGAACTCGTAGTATGGTTTTAAGATACTGTCGTAGGCTTGTCGCTCAAGAAAAAATTCATGAAAAATCTGAAACCAGACAATTGAAAGCTATATAGTTCATCCACGTCGATCATGTCCATTTTTCTTTAATTTGCGAAAAATCAAAGTCGAACAGATCAAGAAATCAATCCAAGATGGGGGACATAATTTCCAATAATATATAATAGTAATTAATAGGTATATATATATATATATATATATATATATATATATATATATATATATATATATATAACATTAATTCTTGTCGCATTATATAGAAGAACTCGTATACTCTTAAACTGTCTCGATCATCAACAAATATTAGATAATTTGGTTATTGGTCGGGCTGAATGGTTTTTGACATTTACATAACAACTCAACGCATGGCAATTGGAATGGACTCCAACCAACCATACCTACCCTACAAAAACAACTTCCCAAATCTATAATAGAATAATATCACACACAAATTGTATATTAAAAATTAGGAATAGATATTTTTATGAGAGAAATTGATATTTTTACAAGACCTCACTCACATTAAATTGATATTTCTTGTGAAAATATAAATTTTTCTTGTGAAAATATCAATTCCCAAAAAATTATTCACAAAAAATAAGATTAATATATTGTACTACCTCTATTTAGGAGTGAACAAAAAACGGATAAAAGCAAATTACCGAACACAACCGAATTTTTTAAACCGAATTATTTCGGTTTTTAGATTTTTTTTCTCTGATTTTGGTTATATCCAATTTAATAATCGGTATTCGATTTTGGATACGGTTTTTAAAAATGGGTTATTCGGATACCCGAATAACCGAAATTTTAATTAACAAAATAATAGTTTTATAATTGTGTTGTGTGACTTGTGTCTGGTCTTAACCTATATTCGCAATCCCTATTTTCCAAATCTCAGATCTTGCATCTCGGCTCTCTCACCTCTCTTCTGACTTCTCTCTATACTCTGTCTCTCTCCGATATCCTCTCTGGCTCTCCGCCTCTCTGCCTCTCTGGACTCTGGCTATCTCCCGGCCCCTGCTTGTTGCGACCTCTTCCGAGTTCTGAGTTCTTTAACCTTGACTGCTCGATCTCTTCCGAGTTCTTCAATTCTCGTCTCTTTTATTTGTACTCTTTTTTGTATAAATTTTTACGTGTTATAAGTTTAAGCCTTATGTAGTTATGTATAATGTTTTACCCAAATAAAGTGTCATATTTTGGGCATCGATTGCTTTTGGGATTTCATGGGATTGAAAATTTGGGATTTTTATATTTTCTGGGGAATTTGATTTCTTTGCTGTTGGGATTTCACGAGATTGAAAATTTAGGGTTTTTATATTTTCTGGAGAATTTGATTTCTTTGTTGTTACGATTCCACGGGATTGAAAATTTGGGATTTTTTATATTTTCTGGGGTATTTGATTTCTGGGCTGGTGGAGATTTCAATTGAGATGTTATGGGGATTGATTTCAAAAGGCTGACGTGTGAGACCCCAAATTTTATGAATAAAGATTTAAATTTTTCGAAATATTTTTTCAAAATTATGGTGTGGATTTGATATAATGTTATAGTTGTGGGTAATATTTATAAATTTTGCAAAGTATGCAAGTTGTTATATAATATTCGTTTGGTGGGGAATATTCTTTTTTTGTCGGAAATATCCGTGATGCGGCAAGACAATCATTAGTGGACCCTATTAAAGAAATTATTGTCGGATTGAGAAACGACAAAAATATTTTTATGAAAATAACGGCGGAAGTTTTACCGTTAAAACCGTTGAACTACTCGAAGTAAAGTAAAATCTGAATGTCTGGCGTGATTGCATAGTAGCAATACCAGATTGATTATTGATGCTTACGTGAGAAGTCACTCGATTTTGTTCGCTTATTCTTCTGAGAATTGTTGCATAGTATCTCACGTTATTTGATTCAATTATTGTCGATATTTTATATATTATTAAATCAATAATTGAGATGACAGAGTTATTAATATTATTATTTGTAATATTAACGATGTTTAGAAGTTCTGTCAAGGAGAGGTTTGATCACCTAATTGCGCGCCAATAGGGAGAAATCCTTATTGGAAAGCCCCCTCTTTCGTGGGAACGACCTGGTCGATTAATATTGTGAATTATAATAATGATGATAAATGTTGTTACATATATTGAGGTGTCTTTTTATAAAGTCACGGAAGTTTATATATATATAAATTTTGTTTTATTAGTATTATTAATGTAATAAAACAGAAAAGTTTTTTATATAAAATGAATACTTTTATAAAGTTATTTATTTTATTTAGACAATAATTAGAATATATTATATTTTATTATGCATAGTGTTTTGCATAGTAAAATACATTTATATATAATGTAATACTTTTATAAAGTTATTTGTTTTATTAGATAATAATTAGAATAAATTATATTTTATTATGCATAGTATTTGCATAGTGCATGCATAGTGTTTTGCATAGTAAAATCTTTTTATATAAAATAGAATACTTTTATAAAGTTATTCGTTTTATTAGATTATAAATAGAATATAATATATTTTATTTAAAAGATTTTATTTTATTAGAATATTTTATTTATACTCACTACTACAAAATACTAAATAGACAACACTTAAACCACAACGTTTTTTTATAAAAACGTTGTGGTATTTTTTTTTCCACAAAGTTTTTAAAAAAAACGTTGTAGATATATATGTAAAAACGTTATCTATTTAAAAGGGCATTTTTTTGTTTTAACTAGATAACGTTTTTTTTAAAAAGAAAAAAACGTTATCTATGTAAGAAAACACGGAGCAAAAAACTGCACTTAAATGAAAACACGGAGAGCATACTTATGTCTTTCTCTTTAATTGTCTTTTCGCTCGTAAAACAAAACCCTAGTTTCTCTCTCTGCGCATTGACGAAAAATGGCGGTACAATCGTTTCCTTCTCACTTACTACATTTACCAGTTCACTCTCCGTCTCCTTCGTCTCACTACATCCTCTTCACCGGCTATTCCCTGTTCCGATCAACGTGGCCTTCATATATGCTCTCCTTACAGAAGAACAATGCTTCTCTGTATCTAGTCTCCATTAAACTATCTCATAAAATCAATTGCTTGACTAAATCGACGGAGGAGAGCGAGCCAGAGACTCTAGCAAGTGACGGTGATGATGAGTCCGGCGATGATCTTAAAGTTGAGTTAGATCAGAACTCTGTTGATGCCGGCCGTTCGGAAGTTTTGAATGGTTCGCAGAGGATTGTAGCCTCTTCGACTAGTTCTCCGAATTGTATTTTTTTCCCTCTCGTTCCTATTTGATTTGTCTATTTTATGTTGCTATGAAATGTGAATCTATGTTTCCCTTATGCATTATCGGATTATTAATTAATTACTGTAGGTCGTTTTGAAATTAACTTGTTTTATTTGCTCAAATTATCGCTGGAACGAAGTACAATTATCTCTCGGCATACAATACAATACATCACATCCTCGACGCGAACATCTACCCCTCGACGATATATATCGACTTTGGGTATGTATCATCATCATGCCTTATCTATTAATAGTTACATTTGACCAAGTATTTATTTGAAATTTTGAATTTAATTGATTTTTTTGCATTAATGTTTTGGTAATATTAATCGCATTCAATTACATGTGAATTAGAATTATTCTTATGTACTTGTTTTTTGGACACAAATTTTTAATAAAAATCTTTGGTTTGTGATAGGAATTTATTAAATATTTTTGTGGCTAAACAATTGTAATGTGAGCGTTGGAGGTTCATCATATACTATAGTTGATCATACATATGATGCGGTGGTGGTAGATGCGAGGTGGTGCTGTGCTCGAGCAACAATAGGGTTATCGAGCACGGATTCAACACCACATGCATTACTAAGCTCTTCCTAACTCGTTCACACACTGTTGTTGTTTTCGGTGTGAAAAGTTGGTGTTTCTTATTTATGTATGTTTGGTTAGCATTACTACCTATCCTTCATATTTTTGATCGCTTGAGCATGTAAAGTTTTGAGAATCTTAGTTTCTTGTTTTTTCGATATATGGTCCGCAACATATACATGGGTCTGCAATGTTGTTATGCAAGTTCATTTGTTTCTTGATCATTTAGTTAGAACCTTATTTTAAGCGAAAGTTTTCGTGAAGACTTTTTTCTTTGTTCTTTGAATAATTGACGTTTCGAGCCTGAAAAATTCGGTTATGAATTCATTTCTTATAGGGTCTTAAGAAATTAATTTTAAAACTACAATTGCAAGCGCTTCTCAAGACATAAAAGTAATTATATGGATTGTGGCCAAGGAAGGGATCAATGGGATGGTATAGTTTTAAATGACTTTGGGGACAAATTTGTTTGGAGGGTCTCATGGTCACTTGCGAGGAATATATCTTGGTGTGGTCGATGGGAATAACGATGTGACATTGTGGAAAGAAGCAGTTGACGGGGAATGGCAAAGAAGTCACAAGCAGTTGAGCCATAAAGATAAAATCGGTTAGAATTTCTACTCTTGTAGTGCCAAATCTTGTGCTCTGTCTGTTTCTTTTCTTTTTTCCTTAAACATACATTAGATTTAGAATCATACCTTTTTTCCCTTCAGACTCGATTAAGCTTTTTCTTCTTTTTTTTCATGGTAAGTAACTCATCATAGTTGTGTAGTTATGCTGAGCCATGTTATTGACATATTTGCTTAGATGACCATACATTAAGATTTCTCAATTTCTCAATTTCTTGGTCAATGGAGGTATGTATTTTTGTGTCTACTGTACTTCATAACGCAACTCTCTCTCTCTCTCATTTGATCTTAAATTTTCCCTGGTTTTAAGTATGTTGGTTACTATTTTGCAGTTCGATCTGTAGTTTTTGTTTTACGGCAAGATGTTCAGCCTTGCAACAAGAGGTTAAGATGATCTTGAATTCGTGATTCCGAACAACCGCTCATATCCCGTAATTATATCTAATCATAGCTTTCTATGAGATGTTTGCCGATTGTATATGACATATGTTGCGTAATTATATCTAATCATAGCTTTCATGAGAGGTTAAGATGATTTTTATTTTGGGCGTAAATATACTATCGTAGGTTTTTGACAGGTTAACTTCTCATCGCTATTTGGTTGTGTCGAGTTATAATTGATGTTGATGAGGGCTCTATCATTTCACGTGCACGTTCGAATCTACTTGATGGGCTCGGACCGTGTTTCTTGACAATCAATGGGGTGGTTAATGCCATTCAGATTACCTTTTAAAATCTTTATACCATTTCGCTTAGGTTTTTCTAAAAGAATATAACTTATTATATCATATCCTTTTCTTAATCTTTTTCTTTTGCTTCCTTTCTTAATCATGTTTACCATTTTGTCTCATCTCGCTTTAGAAATAATAGTGTATAGTAGAGTTTTCAAGTTCATTTGGTGGAGCGATGCGATGAGACTCCACACTTTTACTTGTAGAACTATAAAAGAAGTGGTTTTGATTTTTGTTATGTTACTAACTCTCTCGAAACACAATTTTTGGATAAATTGTGCTTTTTAAGTTTTTAACACACCACCCGCACCACTCCATCAATCGGGCAACTAGTGCAACTCAAGTACTCAAGCGCACATGTTGAGGCAATTAATGCACATTCTTTATGTATTCCATTCTAGCTAAGCACTATGGTCGACTGAACCATTGCACTACATATTAATACAAATTAGTGATGTATAAACATTGAGCTAGCTTTTAATATAAAGCACTATGGTAATGCCCATTTCTTTTCTTAATTTATATATTCTTCATATGCTCCTACAATAATTTTCTATTGGATTGTTTATTTTTGCAGTTCTAAGAATTTTGCTTATCATATGAATTGGCTTCTTTCATCATCTTAGCATTTAAGAAATCTGCTCCAACTAAACATGCTCAAAATTTTCATGAGGATCAGGAGAATCTTTACAATCTTGTACAAGTATGCACCCTTGCTGCTAACTTATTCAGTACAAATTTGTTGAATAACTTTATGCATTTGTTGTTCATGCCACTGTATTAGGTTACTACTTTCCAAAAGCTTGCAAGTGTTGCAGATCAGTTTAGTGACTATGGAGGTTACATTGTTATGTGTTCATGCTAGTCTTTGTCTGCAGAATAAAGCCACAACTGGAAAACAGGGGCTGGGCATTAGGGACCGGCCGAGGAAAATAGTTGGTTGCTACTTTCAGGGGAAGAATACATCTTTCAACGAAAGCGATGGCGAGGATTCTGCAGATTCTAGTACTTCACCAAAACATAAATTTGATGTCACGTCAGAAAAGTATAAGAGAGATGAACCAAAAGTAAAGCTAAAAAAACTGTGTAGACAGCTTCTTCAGTTCTTTGTCAAGTGCGTTCTCTGATCTTGTGAGCTTCTCTAAAATTTTTCTTTTCTTTCTCTTCCCCTGATTAATTTCTTGTTTATAGGTTCCTGGAGTCATTAAATGAAATAGCTAAAAGCTATTATGAATGAACAATCTTCTATTTTTTCCAATTTCTCTTCAAGAAGAGAGGCTCTTGCTTTCTTGAAACAGAAGTTACTGAATTGCTACTAGTGGAACAATTTTGTCAGCTCATGCTATAGTTTTGGTATTCTGCGTTACGAATATTTTTGAAATCAATGTAAAATTTAATGGACTAAATTATTTGAAATCAAACTTATTGGACTAATTTTAAGGGGATATTTTTGTATTGAGCAGGGTTGCTGTGTAAAATTTAATGGACTAAATTATTTGAAATCAAACTTATTGGACTTATTGAGCAGGGTTATTGTGTAAAGCTATATCATATATATGTGATAAACATGGATTCTTTCACTGTGGAGTCTAAAAGAGGTCTCTCACAACCACATTCCTTTACTCATCAATGGAATAGAGGTATGCCAATCAGATTATATAGCACTGTCCTCATCTCAGGCATGTACTATATATGCAGGTAAATGAATATATTCCTTCTATATTTTTATTGGACTTACAAGGTAATATTCCTATGCAGCTAATATTAGGGTTGTGGATCCAGTGAGGGAGTTTGGATCCCCAGGACTAGGCAATGTAGCTTGGAAAGAGAGAGTAGATGGCTGGAAGATGAAGCAGGATAAGAATGTTGTTCCAATGACTACTAGTCATGCTACTAGTTATTGTAAGTTTCCACTTATATTGATATTTATAACTTGTTGCTGTGAGATAAAATTGATCTATTTGGTTCTTATTGTCAATCAGTTTAATAGCTCACACTTTTAAAGATACTATTGGTTCATGGTCATTGTAGTTTTAACCAATCCATTCATCTCTCAAAGAAAGCTCGATGAATTTGTGATTTCACATTTGTTGGTAATGAACAAAACTTGTTGTATTTGTGTTAGATTACCATTTACATTCATTGTCGTTGAGTTCTCTTAAGTTTTATTCCCTATCTCAGTGCATTTAGGGGTTAATTGTTGTGCTTATTTTCTTTTTGTTGGGGTAGGAATGATGAAGCTCGGCAGCCTCTTTCAAGAAAGGTTTCAGTACCATCTTCCAAGACCAGCAATGAGAGTTTCTCAGAAGTCAACATTTGTTAACAGGTAAAAGCTTTGATGGTTCATCATAGTTTTCCATTATGGTGTTTTATGCCTTACTCACAAAACAACCTTGCTAAAAGGTGTCAGATGTGGTGTAATATATGTAAATTTATGGAAGATGTAAAGATGTAACAACAATTATGGTCTTTGACTATTGTATGTTCCTCTCCTTTGTAACAACAATTATGGTCTTCGACTATTGTATGTAAAGATGTAACAACAATTATGGTTTTCCATTATGGTGTTTGTCGAAACTGTAGAATTGTGTGTGGTTGGATTACTTGGAATCTTTGATAAATGATTGAAGTTACAACTCTTTTTTAATCTTTCAGGCTACAATATGTTAATCTTTCAGGCATTAGCATATTGCAGGTGTATTGGTAATGTAGGTGAACAACAACCTTTTTTTTTCTTAATCTACAACATTTTAAAAACGTTGTGTAAATATGCCTAAACGTTGTCTGGTAAACTAAACAACAACATTTTTATCCAAAAACGTTGTGGAATCATACTTTCTACAACGTTTTTAAGCATCTGCTAATTTTTGAAAAACAAATCTACAACGTTTTTTCCCTAAAAAACGTTGTGTATTGTGCTTAACTACAACGTTTTTAAAACGTTGTGTAAGGGTGTCAAATAGATGACACCCTTAACCACGACGTTTTTCTGACTGAAACCATAACGTTTTTTCCGCGTTGTCTATTTACTGTTTTGTAGTAGTGACTGCATAGCAAATCAATATGGACCTTCCGTTCAAAAGTAAATCAATCTGGACCGTTCATGAATTAGTTACTATTCAGTCCATTCTCCTATAAATAGAAGTTCATTCCTTCATTATTTCTTACGAATTCAATTTGAAACTCAGAGAGAGAAACTATAGAGAGAAAGAAGAAAAGTATTCTCGCTACTTCACTACTCCTATATCCGGTTTCTTCTAAGGTAAAGGGTATTATTTCTTTTGTATTCATGAAGAGAACTTATGTTATTCCATTCTTTATTATTACATTAGAATAACCTATATCTGTGAGCTACACTATACTTGGTGAAATTCTTACATTATTCCATTCTTTATCATTATGTTGGAATAACACATGCCCATCTAAATACCGCATACATTGTGAAATTCTTACATTATTCCATTCTTTATTATTACATTTGGAACATCACATGCGTGCGTTTACGCATGACTGAATTACATTATTTATTATTCTATTGGAATATCATCCGCCGGTGCGTATTACGCTTTGACCGGTTCTATTAATTATTATTACATTGGAATAACACCGCATGCATGCGGTCTATCGCATGCATGGTGATTTCGTTGTTATTCCATTCTTTATTATTCTATTGGAATAACTTTCGTCTGCATGCGGTCTATCGCATGCATGGTGATTTTCTGCCGTTATTCCATTCTTTATTATTTTGTTGGAATATCCCGCTTGCGGTGCAATTTCGCTTGACACGTTCCGTTATTTATTATTTTGTTGGAATAACACATGCATGCGATTCTATCGCATGCACGGTGATTTCTTTTGTTATTCCATTCTTTATTATACTCGGTTGGTTAAAGTTTTGACTTATATACTCCATGAAATTAGTGGAATATCCTTGATATTTGCGCTTCATCCGATATCTTTTCATGGAAATATTCTTCGAGCATTCTTGAATTTTACTCTACAAAGAAGTATCATGTTGACAATTTGGACGTTATTAGTTCCTGGATAAATTAATTCTTGAACTTATTTTATTGAATTCTTATATCATTGTCATCATCCTCATGTTTATATTATGTTGAAAGTCATCTGTGGCCTGTAGTGCATAGATGGACTTGTTATGATTATGACCAGGGATTAATCGGTATAATCATGATCGTAATGTTACAAATGATGTGATAAAAGTCCTCATTAACCCGTAGTGCATTGATGGACAGTTGTTGGCATAATCATGGCCATTGATGAATACATGAATATCCTTGGCCCGAAGTGCATGGATAATTTGTGGTTGTGATACTAATGAATATCCTTGACCGGAGTGCAGGGATGATGTGAATTATTTATTAAGCTGAGTCTCAGCGATAAAAGTGATGAAAAATCTTTTAAATCGTAAAAGATAGTAGATTTTATTCTCTACTTGACTCTTTAAATGGGTTGCTTGTTCCGCTGCAGTTAAACCTGATGTTTGTTATATTTTATCAGTTTAACATTGTTGAAGACTAATGATAATTTATTCTACATTATCTTAGTCATAATATTTCTTCTTGGGCTAGTTGAGCTCACCCTTTCTTTCACTTTGTTCTCTTGAGGAAATGAGAAATGAGAACGTAAGGACTAGTCGGGGAGCGGAGTGTGGTCTAGATGATAGTATTAGTAGTCCTCCTCACTATTCTGTTAAATAGTGTGACGATAAATGTAATGAGGAATCCTTTGAGTGTGGATATTGTCTAGATGACAATATTCTTCTTAAAACTCTCAATTTATGTTTTGTCGTATTTTACACGACAGTTGTATTATTAAGTTGTATTTGTATTTTTGTACCATATATTTGGTGACTCAAGATGGGTGATGTATACCTATTTTTGGGGCGTCAAAGTTGGTATCAAAGCTTAGGGATATGATCCCTGGCTAAGTTGTGAGACAAGAACTAGGAAGGGAGAGACGGAGAATTCCTTCGCTAGTATGACCTACCTAAGTTTAATTGGTATTTAATTGGTCGGTCAGAGTATAGGGATAATATGTGATATGATAATTAACCTTTGTTTTGTGGAAGTATTTGAAAATGGCATCAGAGAATGTTGAGAATAACAATGGAGCACAGGAGACTGTTGAGTCTCTACAGATCAATAATCAGGATAATGTGCAATAGGATGGCGATTATCCTCCTGCAAACAACAACACTGATCAAATGACGAACGATGGTACATTTAGGAGCTTTTTAGAATTCATGCAACATCAGGCAAAGGCGGCTCCTGTCCAAAATGTAGGTGAAAACACTGACAACTCTCGGACGGTCACCGCTAAGCAGTTCAAAGAACTGGGACCATCGGAGTTTTTTGGAGAGCCAAAACCACTTAAGGCGGAGACGTGGATAAAGCAGATCTGCAAGATATTTGATGTCTTGGGATGCTCCGAGGAGCAAAAGATTCCCTTTTCCACCTTCATGTTGCGAGCAGAGGAAGATTACTGGTGGGAATCTGTAAAGCGTACTCAACCTGCCGCACTGAAGATGACTTGGGAGAAGTTCCAAGAATTGTTCAACGACAAGTATTTTCCCGAAAGTATTCGTCACATGAAAGAGGTAGAGTTCATCAAGCTGCAGCAAAACAACATGACTGTGTCACAGTATGAAGCCAAGTTTGCCGAGTTGTCCCGATTTGCATCCCATTTGGTTGATAATGAGGAGAGAATGACGTGAATATTTCTAAGAGGTTTGAAACCCGAGATACGTCAATATCTTATCTCTCTTAAACTGTGTTTGTATTCAGATGTTGTTAATAGGGCTCAGTTATTGGAGTGCGATAATGAGTCAACCCAACCAAAAGAGAGCAGCCGGCAAAATGATAATACCAATGATAGCAGTCATCGAAGCGGTGATAATAAACGTGGAGGGAATCAACATGCCAGAAATGGTAACCACTTCGATGAGAATCATGGCTAAAACAATAAGAATGGACATTTCAAGAAAAGGAGATTCAAAAATGATGGAAAGACGTCAGCATCAGCACCTGTTGTGAAGGAAGGAGAACGACCACCTATTATATGCTTCAAATGTGGAGGGGAGGGACACATCAGTCCAAACTGCGCGATGTCATCCAAAGCATGCTATAATTGTGGAAGAGAATGTCACCTAGCCTAATTTTGTCATGCACCAAAGTCAAGTCCAGCTGGGATGGAGGCATCTATGGCCGTCCCAGATAAGACAAAGCCGGTAGTTTAAGTGAGAGCGTTTATTGAGGAACCTGAACAAGGTTATTAAGGGTAAGTTAATCATAAATTCTTACGAAGTATATACCTTATTCGATACCGGTTCTACCTATTCTTTTATTTCTCTTGCTTGCACTTAACGTTTAAATTTGACTCCTGAGAAATTAGACTTTGACTTATCTGTTGAAACTCCGTTAGGAGAAACCTTCGTTACCTCCACTGTCTATAAATCTTGTTTGATTCATATCGATACCCTCACGTTACCTGTCGATCTTATCTCTTTGAAAATACTTTCCTTTGATGTGATTTTAGGAATCGATTGGTTAACTATTCATCATGCTTTTCGTAAGGTTGTTAGCTTTCATATTCCTAACCAACCTGTTATACGAATTCAAGTAACCAAACCACTAAAGTCAATCATTGTCATATCAAGCCATAAGTAAAAAGCCCCGAGCCTTTCGCTGGTGACTTCCAAGTCTTGGAATACAACGAAGCCAGACTTTCTGTAGGCGACGCCGTGAATGACAATGGCAAGTTGATAGGTATCAATGTGATGTACTATCCAAGTCTTGGATGAGAGTCACAGTTTTTAAACGATATTTTTATTGTTAATAAATTTATTGACGTATTCTTGAAGAATTCTTAGCCTACCCCTAGAGCGTGTAATCGAATTTTGTATTGACCCCAGTACAAAACCCATTTCTAAAACCCTCAAGTATTTCTTCACCTAAAACGAACGTATAATGCGCCAAAGACGTTGCCTCGAGCTGTTGAAGATTACGATCATACCATTCAATATCATTGTGGAAGAGAGAACGTTGTAGCTGACGTGTTAAGTAGAAGATCGTATGTGAGTGCGATGTTAACACAAAAACCCATTTCGTATAACTTACAAATGATGAAGATAAGTTCAAGACACTAGAGACCCACGTGATGATAATGAATATACGATTAGAATCGACTTTAATCGATAAAGTTAAAGCCGCTCAAGCTACATACTCAGAGCTGATGACTGTGAAGGAGGAGGTTCAAGAGGGCGTTATTCTAGAAGCAAGAATCGATGAAGAGAGGAAATCTCAACCCTCGATTTTATTTGAAATCCTTGATCGAGTAGGAACTGTGGCCTATAGACTCGTTTTACCGCCAAGTAAGTCGCGTGTTCATAACGTTTTTTATGTATCGATGTTACGTAAATATGTGGATGACCCGAACCACATTATTAAATTAAAACTAGACGATATGGTAGAAGATTTAACGTATGAGGAGATACGAAGGATCGTATTCAACACTCAAGGGTTATACCTCAAGAGTTAGAATCTAAAATGAAGTTAAGGTATCCTCACCTCTTCGGCATACCAGGTACGTACGTAAATTTTGAGGGCAAAATTTCATAAGGAGGGGAGATTGTGAGACCCCAAATTTTATGAATAAAGATTTAAATTTCTCGAAATATTTTTTCAAAATTATGGTGTGGATTTGATATAATGTTATAGTTGTGGGTAATATTTATAAATTTTGCAAAGTATGCAAGTTGTTATATAATATTCGTTTGGTCGGGGAATATTCTTTTTGTCGGGGAATATCTGTACGACTGCACAATCATTGGTGGACCCCACAATGGAATTATTGTCGGATTGAGAAAATGACAAAAATATTTTTATGAAAATAACGGCGGAAGTTTTACCGTTAAAACTGTTGAACTACTCGGTAGTAAAAAAATACAAAGATGTCTGGCGTGGTTGCATAGTAGCACATGGTATTGATTATTGATGTTTACATGAGAAGTCACTCGTTTTGTTCAATTATTACACACTGATAATTTTTGCATAGTATCTCACGTTATTTGATTCAATTATTGTCGATATTTTATATATTATAAAATCAATAATTGAGATGACATGAGTTATTAATATTATTATTTGCAATATTAACGATGTCTAGAAGTTACATCGAGGAGAGGTTTGGTCACCTAATTGCGGCGTGATAGGGAGAAATCCTTATTGAAAGCCCCTCTTTCTTGGGAATGACACAGTCGATTAATATTGTGAATTATAATAATGATGATAAATGTTGTTAAATATATTGAGGTGTCTTTTTATGATGTCACGAAAGTTTATATATAAATTTTGTTTTATTAGTATTTAATGTAATAAAACATTTTATATAAAACAGAATACTTTTATAAAGTTATTTGTTTTATTAGACAATAATTAGAATATATTATATTTTATTATGCATAGTGTTTTGCATAGTAAAATATTTTTATATAAAAGCAGAATACTTTTATAAAGTTATTTGTTTTATTAGATAATAATTAGAATATATTATATTTTATTATGCATAGTGTTTGCATAGTGCATGCATAGTGTTTTGCATAGTAAAATCTTTTTATAGAAAACATAATACTTTTATAAAGTTATTCATTTTATTAGATTATAAATAGAGTATATTATATTTTATTTAAAAATTTTATTTTATTAGAATATTTTATTTATATCTTTGCATAGTAAATCAATATGGATTTGTCTGATTCAAAAGTAAATCAATCGGACCGTTCATGAATTAGTTACTATTCAAATCCATTCTCTATAAATAGAAGCTCATTCCTTCATTATTTCTTATGAATTCACTGAAACTCTAGAGAGAGAAACTATAGAGAGAAAAAAGAAAAGTATTCTGCTACTTCACTACTCTTATATCCAGTTTCTTCTAAGGTAAGGGGTATTATTTCTTTTGTATTCATGAAGAGAACTTCTGATATTCCATTCTTTATTATTCTATTGGAATAACCTGTATACACGGGCTACCCTATACTTGATAAAATTCTTCTGTTATTCCATTCTTTATCATTATGTTGGAATAACATGTCTACAAAAGTACCTCATACATGGTGAAATTCTTACATTATTCCATTCTTTATTATTCATTGGAACATCACATGCGTGCGTTTACGCATGACACGGTTCCGTTATTTATTATTCTGTTAGAATATCACCGTCGGTGCGTATTACGCTCGACACTGGTTCTATTAATTATTATTTATTGGAATAATAACTTTTATGCATGCGATCTATCGCATGCATGGTAATTTGTTGTTATTCCATTCTTTATTATTACATTGGAATAACACGTATGCATGTGATCTATCGCATGCATGGTGATTTCTGTTGTTATTCCATTCTTTATTATTTTGTTGGAATATCTTGTCGGTGCGAATTTCGTTTGACATGGTTCCGTTATTTATTATTTTGTTGGAATAACCTGTCTGTACGGTCTATCGCATGCCTGGTGATTTCTTTTGTTATTCCATTCTTTATTATACTCAGTTGGTTAAAGTTTTGACTTATATACTCCAATGAAATTAGTGGAATATCCTTGATATTTGCGCTTCATCCAGTATCTTTTCATGAAAATATTCTTCTGAGCATTCTTGAATTTTACTCTACAAAGAAGTATCATGTTGACAATTTGGACGTTATTAGTTCCTGGATAAATTAATTCTTGAACTTGTTTTATTGAATTCTTATATCATTGTCATCATCCTCATGTTTATATTATGTTGAAAGTCATCTGTGGCCTGTAGTGCATAGATGGATTTGTTATGATTATGACCATGGATTAATCGGTATAATCATGATCGTATGTTACAAATGATGTGATAAAAGTCCTCATTAACCCGTAGTGCATTGATGGACAGTTGTTGGCATGATCATGACCATTGATGAATACATGAATATCCTTGGCCCGTAGTGTATGGATAATTTGTGGTTGTGATACTAATGAATATCCTTGACCGTAGTGCAGGGATGATGTGAATTATTTATTAAGCTGAGTCTCAGCGATAAAAGTGATGAAAAATCTTTTAAATCATAAAAGATAGTAGATTTTATTATCTACTTGACTCTTTAAATGGGTTGCTTGTTCCGCTGCAGTTAAATTTGATGTTTGTTATATTTTATCAGTTTAACATTGTTGAAGACTAATGATAATTTATTCTACATTATCTTAGTCATAATATTTCTTACTGGGCTAGTTGAGCTCACCCCTTTCTTTCACTGTTCTCTTCAGGAAATGAGAACGAAGCCGGGACTAGTCGGGGAACGGAGTGACTGTCCAGATGATAGTATTAGTAGTCCTCACTATTCTATTAAATAGTGTGACGATAAATGTAATGAGGAATCCTTTGAGTATGGATATTGTCTAGATGACAATATTCTTATTAAAACTCTCAATTTATGTTTTGTCGTATTTTACACGACAGTTGTATTATTAAGTTGTATTTGTATGTTTGTACCATATATTTGACGACTCAAGATGGGTGATGTATACCTATTTTGGGGGCGTCACATGACGGTTGTTGATTACTTGGCTTTTGAGATTAATTTTGCTGAATTCATTTGAAACTGAAATTCAATTCATTTGAAATTGAGAGGTTAGGATCTCTTTGTTTTGCTTCTTTTACATGCTCCTCGGGTAATAATTGTCTATTGAGCTTGTTACAGTTGTAAAAGAGACATTTTTTGGGTTCAATATTCTTGATTTCTTTTGAGTTTTGAGTCTCTGTAAATTTGTCCAACCATTTTTGTTTCGGTTATTACCCGAATACCTGAACATACAATTCGGTAATTCGGTTATTACCCAAATTTGGTTAGTAGTTCGGATAGTTAAATTATGAAATTTTCGATATTCGGTTATAACCGAATAGCTTATTCGGTTCGTTATAACCGAATGATCAGTCTTACCTCTATTCCATAATAAATATTTTTTTAGAAGAAAAAATGTGTTTTAATTTATTTGTCGTTTACAACTTTCTAAGAGAATAAATTATTTATTTTATTATATCACGCCTAACTTTTCTCATTTTCCCAATAAATTTTCTCTCTTATATTAATAGTTTTCAATTTCACATAAAGGGGTAGTGATGGAATTTCATACAAATTTTAATTCTTAAATGGTAGTATTAAATGAGTTTTTTAATTCATATACATGAAACTAAAACGACTATTATTATAGAATTGAAATAGTATATAATTAATGAAAATATGTAAAATATCTAATAATAGGCCACTTCCTATTTTTCCTCCTATTTGCGTTTTATGAAAAACGCAAATAGACATTAAGTACTACATTATTTTATAAAGGACTCATCGCATCGTCCGTAGTTTAGTTCTGCAAACGAGTGATTTACCTTAAAACGCAATCGTTTAAATTTTAATGGGAAATATACTGATCTGCGTCCGCATTTTAGTTCTGCGGACGGGTGATATGAGCAAAGCGTTGTTGTGTTAATGATATTAACACATGACATAACTAGCGTCTGCAGAAGAATGGTATTTTAGATAATTTTTTCGTTCGTGAAACTAAATTGCGAGGTCCCCCATATTAAACTGCAGATGACTTCCTCATTACCGTTCGATGGATGACTAGACGTTCGAGATATGTTGTAAAGATAATATATATATATATATATATATATATATATATAATGAAAATTTTCAATTTAATATCTAAATTTGAAAAGAGATTATGGCGTCCATAAAAACTAATTTGAGGGTACACGAAACACCAACAAACTCGTCCCTCATTTTACTGTCTCATCTCATGTACTGATGTTATGTACTATTTATTCACATATTTATTATTAATTTTATAAATAAATAAAAATTAGTTAGACGACAATAATACTTGTTCCGTTTTAAATTATAAGATCAATATTGACTTTTAAAAAGTCAATTTTAAATATTTTCAAACTCAAAATTGAGATGAATTCATTTAGTTTATAGTAATACAATTATAAATATTATAAACGACTATCTAAAAAGTACTATCGAATATAAAATTTATTATTTTGGAAATTTATAAGGATCATGTCAATTTTAATTTTAAATATATATATATATATAATTGACTTTTAAAATATTAATAATTATCTTATAATTATAAAGAACAAAACAGAGACATAAAATTTGAATTATTGGATAGTGGATACCATAAACAGTAGTGAGACATTTGAGTGAGGGTCGCTCCATCCTTTTCTAGAAGCATTGATTTATAAGAGAAAGGATAAGAAATGATGGAGTGAGATTAAATGTCCGGGATTTGCAAACTTTGAAACGGAAAAGACTTGGTAAGGAAGGCAGGAGAATATTAGTAGTATTATTAAATGACGTCATTCAATGTGTGTCTGGGAAACTCTAGAAGGAATTAACAATAAAATATTGACTTAAAATAGTGGCAGGCCAATGGTTGCTTATTGAATATCCCTTTTACAATTTAGAAGGGCTGCTAATAATTAATTGCAAGAGCAATATTAATTTATGTTGCCAAAGAAATATATTTAGCTTTAATTTTACATTTATTTTTAATAATATTTTTAATGTTTAGGAAATAATACTCTGATATTATCAACAATCTTTAAAAAAATTTGAAAAAAATTTATATTACTATTATAAAGTATGTCAACTTTTGTCACATTATATTATAAATTTAGGAAATAATAATCTGATATTATAAATTTGTACCTTAATTCTTGTCGCATTATATAGAAGAACTCATACTCTTAAACTGTCCCAATCATCAACAAATATTAGATAATTTGGTTATTGGTCGGGCTGAATGGTTTTTCACATTTACATGACAACTCAACGCATGGAAATTGGAATGGACTCCAACCAACCATACCTACCCTATAAAAACAACTTCCCAAATCTATAATATGAATAATATGATACGCACAAATCGTATATTAAAAATTAGGAATTGATATTTTTATAAAATTTTACTCACAGTCACATGAATGTGAGTTCTGGTTACTAAGCTTTGTGAAAATATCAATTTCTCTCTCGTGAAAATATCAATTCCCAAAAAATTATGCACAAAAAATAAGATTCATATATTGTACTACCTCTATTATATAATAACTTGTTTTTTAGAAGAAAAAATATGTTTCAATTTATTTGTCGTTTACAACTTTCTAGGAAAATAAATTAGTATTTATTTTCTTATATCACCCCTAATTTTTCTAATTGTCCCAATAAATTTTCTCTCTTGTATTAATAGTTTTCAATTTCCCATAAATGGGTAGTGATGAAATTTCATATAAATTTTAATTCTTAAATGATAGTATTAAATGAGTTTTCTAATTCAAGTACATGAAGCTAAAACGATTATTTTTATGGAATGAAGGTATTATATAATTAATGAAAATATGTAAAATATCTAATAATAGGTCCCACTTCCTATTTTTCCTCCTTAACGTTCAATGGACGGCTAGACGGTTGAGATTTGTTGTAAAGATAATTTTATTCTTACAGCGTTAGTTATGGATCAATCCCTATATATATATATATATATATATATATATATATATAATAAAAAATTTCAGTTTAATATCTGGATTTGAAAAGAGATTATGGTGTTCATACAAACTAATTTGAGGGTACACGAAGTACCAACAAATTCGTCTCTCATTTTACTGTCTCATCTCATGTACTGTTGTTATGTACTATTTATTCACATATTTATTATTAATTTTATAAATAAATAAAAATTAGTTAGGCAACGATAATACTTGTTCCGTTTTAAATTATAAGATTAATATTGATTTTTAAAAAGTCAATTCTAAATATTTTAAAATTCAAAATTGAGATGAATTCATTTAGTTTATATTAATATAATTATAAATATCATAAACGACTACCTAAAAAGTATTATCGATTATAAAATTTATTATTTTGAAAACTTATAAGAATTGTGTCAATTTTAAATTTAAAAATATATATAATTGACTTTTAAAAATTAATATTTATCTTATTTATAAAAAACAAAACAGAGACATAAAATTTGAATTATTGGATACCATAAGTACTAGTGAGACATTTGAGTGAGGGTCGCTCCATCCTTTTCAAGAAGCATTGATTTATTAAAAATGCTAGGGGGGTCGGATTTTACCGACAGGATAGTGACCGGGTAAATATTTTTTTGATGACTTCCAAATAATTTAGAAGATTTATTGAAGTTTCAATTTTTACGTAATTCAGTAATTTGGGTGTCATTTAAATATATGTAAAAAATAGAGTTGTACAGACTGTTTATGGTGCAACCCTGTTTTTTACATATATCCAAATGACACCCAAATTATTGGATTCCGTAAAAATTAAACTTTCAATAAATCTTATAAATTATTTGAGAGTAATAAAAAAAAAAATTTGCTCGATCACTACACTTGTCGCTTAAGAAGGATTGTTGATTTATGAGAGAACAATAAGTCTAGGGGACATTGTTCTAGTGACATTTCTAACAAATTTTTTTTTTGGTTTTTTTTGTAGTACCTCCCAAAAAATGTATAGTATTTATTTCAACTAATTTTTTTTACAAAAAACAGTATTTTAGGTGTAATTTAGATACATACAAGAAACAACTGTTTCTTGTATGTATCCAAATTATACCTAAAATATTATTTTTTATAAAAAATTTAATTGAAATAAATACTATATATTTTTTAAAAGATATTATAAAAAAAAATTATTAAAATAATGTCCCCTAGAAGGACTCATAGAAGAAAGGATAAGAAAAATCTTTGAAACGGAGAAGACTTGGCAAGGATGTAGGAACTAGGAAGGAAGGCAGGAGAATATTATTCAATGACGTCATTCAATGCGTGTCTGCAAAACTCTATAATGAATTAACAATAAAATATTGACTTAAAATAGTGACAGGCCAATGGTTGCTTATTGAATATCCCTTTTACAATTTAGAAGGGCTGCTAATAATTAATTGCAAGAGCAATATAAATTTATTTTGCCAAAGAAATATATTTAGCGATAATTTTTCATTTATTTTTAATAATATTTTTAATATTTAGCGATAACGCATGTTTGTTCTGATAATCTGAATAATATTTTGATATTATCAACAGTCTTTAAAAAATTTTAAAAAAAATTATTTTACAATTATAAAGTACGTCGACTTTTGTCACAAATAATTAAACTATCAATCAAATATTATTAATATATTTATATAAATTAATGAATCATATTATTTTATTTACTCGTCACAAAAATTTATACATTAATTCTTGTCGCATTATATAGAAGAACTCATATTCTCATAAACTGTCTCGATCATTCAACAAATATTAGATAATTTGGTTATTAATTGGTCGGGCTGAATGGTTTTTGACATTTACTTAATAACTCAACGCATGGAAATTGGAATGGACTCCAACCAACCCTACCCTACCCTATCCTACCCTACCCACCCTACCTACCTTACCCTATCTTACAAAAACAACTTCCCAAATCTATAATATGAATAATATCATACGCACAAACTGTATATTAAAAATTGGGAATTGATATTTTCATAAAAAAATTGGTATTTCTACAAGACTTCATTCACATGATTGCGTGTCTCGTTTACTATTTATGTGATTAGTCTTGTGAAATTATTAATTTCCCTTGTGAAGATATCAATTTCCAAAAAATTATGCACAAAAAATAAAATTCATATATTGTACTACCTCTATTCCATAATAACTGTATTTTTTTAATAAAAAAAATTTATTCTAATTTATTTGTCGTTTATAACTTTCTAAGAGAATAAATTATTTATTTTCTTATATTATCCCTAACTTTTCTCATTGTTCCAATATATATATATATAGTGATTCAATCTATGGCAACCGGTTGTCAGATCATTATTCGTGGCAACTAAATTGCAACACCATATAGCGGCTTGCTTCACTCACTTTAGTTCTAGTCGCACCGCTACATCATGTAACGGCTTGCACATTGAATGTATTATTTTATTTTACCTTCCTTCCATTGTCCAATTATTATTATTATTATTATTATTATTATTATTATTATTATTATTATTATTACTTGCTTTGCTTTTGGTCACTTTATTAAGCTTGGTGCTTTACTTTTGGTCACTTTATTAAGCTTGGTTCCAGTTGTAGTCGCTACACCATGCAACAGTTTGCACATTGAGTATATTATTTTATTTTATATTCTTTTTATTGTTCCATTATTAAGTCATTTATTGTTAGAAAAAAAAAAGTTTTTAAAAAAAATAATAATCCGACTTTAATAATAATAATAATAAAGTAGGATAATCCATGCTGATTCGGGCTTTTTCTTGTAGAGACTACCACCATATGCTGACGCGGCCTTCCACATTGAAACACAAAGAAAAGAAAAGATTTTTGATATATATGTTCTAATGGGCCAAAAATTCTAAGAATCCATGCAAAACATTCTTCATAGTTTTATGTGGTGAAATGACCATCATTTAAGGAATGCATTACCATCACATTTATCACAATGTTTTCACAGTTGGTATGACCATCAATGTTGTTGCACACCACGTGCACCAAAATTCTCCTCGAGAATATAATGGAACTACTTGGATAAATAAAAATAAAATAAAAAACAGAAAAAGCCAACTTGAGTTAAACGAGCCTTGATTTCTTTCGTTTTAGATTAATGACAAGGGTATAAACAAACTGAGTTACTTAAATTTAATTCACAAAATTTAATTTGATCAAAAATTATTTAGTTATCGAATCGAACACGATTTCAAAACAGTTTAAACTTTTTAAACAAATATAATTCAAATATTAATAAAAAATTATAATTTGAAGAGGTTCGAATAATTTATTTAATTTTAAAATTTACTCATTTAAATCATTTATATTTTGAGTAGGGATCAAACTTTTAATTTAGCGAGTACGAATTAAACTCGAACTGTTTGCTCATTTTACGGCCTTAGGCACAAGCAAGTAAAAAAAATTGAATAGGTAGAACAAGTATTCCACCTCCATATAAGAAGTGAAAAACACAAGAAATCTAAAGGAAGCAGATTTACAGCCTCTACAAAGATTGGAAAACCCCCATAGCAGAAGCGCATAAAGAAACCCCAAAAAAAAATTTTAAATAAATATTAACTTTGTTCTATCCCGTGACAAAGCGAAGTAAAAGATAAATAGATCTCTTAAAACCATATCATTACACTCGCCCCAGATCCAAATGGACCTGATTCACAGCAACAAAATCAAGTGATAGAGATAATTTGTATTGTTAAGAGACCGATCCGATAGCCTACACTTAAAACCAATCAAATGAAATGTATTATTTCTGATGAAGGAAAAATTGTTAGACACGAACATATCTCACCGACTAATACGAATATAATCCGACTGTTGCCTAAAATTGTATTTTCCCAATTCAAGGGTATGTAACTCTGAAAAACGGAGGCTAATTACAAATACATAATCTCTAACAAATGCAACCAAGAAACTCACCATTGTACTTTCAAAACTATACTTTTCTTCCTTCAAGGGTTTCACCATCTACAGGAAGAAATCTGTTCTCTGAATCGCCTTTCACGGCATCAATCATATCATTTGGAACCTGTCCCTTCTTCAAGCTTTTCTGCTGAAGGAAGCTGCAGCTAAGATTACATCCTAGAATAATTAATCAAATGCATGTAGATAGAAAAATGTGCCATCAAAAATCATCTTCAGCTACATGTGCTATTCCTCTCCTAGGTTATAAATTACAGAAGAGCGGATCTAAAACGAAAAAGAACACTAGCCTTTGTCACCTTACAGCTTCAGTATAAATGAAACCAATGCCACAAAAAGTTTTAATTCGTCAAAAGTCCGAAACATACCACAAAAGAAGCATATCGTACAAAAGACTACTGGTAGCGACTGCACCAAGTCCTATTTAAAGTTTGACAGACAAGCATTAACGTAAAAACGTAGCATTGAAATTATTTGTTTAGTAAGACCACTTGCTTTGCAGATAGACAAGCTTGGCGGTCCAAAGACTTGATTCTTAAGATTTGGTTCGCGTGGGCATCTACAGGTTCCATGCTCAAATGATTTAGAATTTTAGATCAAAAGACCAATCTTTCTTTCTGGTTGGATGAAATATTGGTGATACAAACAAACATGTTGGATAAATATTGGCGATCCAAACAAACATTATATTATATTATGCCTTGTAACACTTTAATGATGCAATTAGATTGTCGAGGAAAAGTATAATCAAATCAGAAGTTGGCTTAACTTCAAGATGGAGCCCGCTTCCAACCCTGCAAAGTCAACTTCTATGTTTAGTTCAATGTTCTAAAAATCCCGCCTAGGTCCGCCTAGGCGCTAGGCCCCCTTGGCGCCTCTCCTAGGCGCTAGACCCCCCAGCACCTCAACTAGGCCCAAGGCGGCAAAAAAATCCCTCTAGAAAATTAGGCGGGGGCCTAAGTAGGGTCTAGGTGAAGAGGTTTTTTTATTTTAATAAATACCCAAACCAGATCTGGATATATATATTTTTTTAATAATTTATCATACTCATAATACATGTTATAGCATATCAAATCACGACAAGAAGTGAACAATATCAAGTGAAAATGGATAATTTTATTATAGTTGTAATTTTTTGAACTTGTACCAACTTTAAATTATATAAATGATGATACATTTATAATATTTAGTTTAATTCAATATAATTTTAAATTTATGTTTAATTTCTTAAATATTAATATTGAATTAAATTCTTGACATTTTAAATTTTATTATTTAATAGCAATCTTGTTTATGAATAAAACTAATACGTTAAAAATATATTTGAATTTTGAACAATTGCATGTTTGAGTTTGAACTTTGACATTAGCAATATGGATATGTGTTTGAACTTTAAGCAGAAACCTTTAATATATTTATTATAGATTGTTTTGCTTTATATTATTGTCTTGTTTGGATAAATGTAAGATAAAATATTAAAATTGGCTTAAAATAAAAAATCTCGCCTAGGCCCCCTAGGCGCTAGGCCCCCCTCAGCCGCCCGCTTCCCGCCTAGCGTCTTTTAGAACATTTGTTTAGTTAATCTATTTTTCTAAGTTTATTCATGGCTTACTGTAATTGATCAGAACTCATAAAAAGATATGGTTTCATATGTTATAAAAGTCGAGCATATTTTAGGAATTTTCTAGCTGCTGCTTGTTGATCTTAGATTTGTGACTATATAAGGGAAATTATTCCCTTAGATTATTATATTATGCCTTGATAACACACTTCAATGAAAAGTATACTTAAATCAGAAGTTGGCTTAACTTAAAGATGGAGCACATTTCCAACCCTCCATAGTCATCACTTGTCAGTCAACTTTCATGTTTAGTTAAAATCTATTTTAAAGTTTATTCATAGCTTACTGTTATTGGTCAGAAATAGATATGGTTAAATATGTTTTAAAAATCGAGCATATTTTGGGAATTTCCTATCTGCTGATTATGAAGCTTACATTTGTGGCTAAAATATATGAGAAGAACTCCAGGTTTAGGGTCTTTCCAAAGTATTAAAAAAATAATAAATGATAAAATAAAATAAAAAAGTAAGATATTTTCTGCTCAAATTAGTTCATAGGTGTGTATTTGGGATCTTTTGATGGTTTTAGACTGCTAGGATGAAATTTCAGAAACTGTGAAATTTTAAGGCTGAAAGACTGATTGTCAGGTCTGATCAAACAATTAATTGCAGAAAAAGTAACAAAGAAAGAAGAACCAGGCATCGCATGTACCAACATCCTATGGTATCCATACTTATGTTCCCCGCATCACTCCCTAGGATTTCGAATAGCACAATTAGTCATTTGTAATAGGACGAGCATTAAATTGTGAACACGTAAATGGAAGTGTTGAACGCGTGTCTAAAGGTGTCATTTATGTGCACCGTAAGTCAAACCCAGACGTCAACCTTGAGAACTTGTTTGTTTTTTTCCTATTTTTTGTGCATACAACATGCAAAGACACTAAGGTTATCCTGCCCTAAGAAAGAACTTAGGTTAGCAGCTTTCAGGCCATCATTATTACTCTTACTCTTGTTGTGGGACTTAGAGCAGGGTCATTTTTGATCATCAACTACAAGATATTCACCCACAATACAGTTTTAGGTCACTAATTGAAACAAAGGTGAAAGTAAATATATATTCTACGTACCTTATCTTTTGATTCATATGCAAATTCCTCGAGGCAGCTTTTTCCATGACACTTTTGTAATATTGAGTAAATGGAGAATTGAGACTACCCTTTTCAAGCTGCACAACAACCACATATTGAAGTTAGAAGAAGTTGCATCAGTGCCTTAGATAGTTGGAAGCTGACAACAAAGGAGAAAAGGAAAGCAAACCTGAAGAAATGATTCAACGTTTTGCTGATCTTTTGGCGAAAAGGCTACCTCGTCTCTTTTCTTTTGCACAAACTCCACATTTTGCTCCACCTGTAGCACAAGTCATGTTACAATCTTAGTTTGTTTTTTTTTTGGGAAGTACACAATCTTAGATGTTATTAAGTATTACTTCTCTATCCGCCCATTACATGAAAAACTATTGCAACAGCTTAGTGCATCAAGTTTAAAAATTGAAGAAAACAAAATTATCCAAACAAAAATCAACAGTCTTGTTCTATTCAGTCATCCCCAGCTGGGGTAAATGATTTGTTCTCCCACTCACTTGGTCACTGTCATATAAGAAAAAGATCTAAGAAAACATCGACTTGAAAACTAACTCATACAAACTTGACCAGACTTGAATTGTCCAACATCAAATGACACTTTATCACCCCAATTTTGTTTCAGAGTACTGTATTATATGAGTAAGCTATTGAACATTTAAAAGAATAAAGTCATAAATCTACAGCCAATCAAAATATTCTACTGGAAGTGATTTATATGAACAATTTAGGAGAAACTCAACATTATAACAGGCTGCCCAGAATATAAAACGCGAGCACGCACCTTATCAATCAGGTGCTTTACCGTCGCCTCATACTTTCAACAGCTGATATTTCATAAAACTTTCTTAGCCGGATGAGCGGAATGGTTGCTAGATCGGGGAAGGAAATATGGTAGCTCCATTGAGCAAAGTGCAATGATAGCATCTCAATAACTGAGAAAACACATTCCTCTTGAAACTTTAGAGATTTTAACCAATTTTTTGGCAGCTGTAGCACAAATTAAATCACTCTTTAAATAAACTTGATCGAGAAGTTTGAGATTGTGCAAATAATCTTTTAAGATTAAGAGAAGAAACAAAAACACAAAGCTTAAACTGATTAAAAAAATTAATTAATCATTTCTGACCTTTAAGGATGATGAGAAGTTGATTGCTTTTTGATGTTTTCCACCATCCCTGCCAGTATTATATTCCAGAACATCCAAAACAAATGATGCAACGGGGATGAATATCCCACTAGAACAGGAGAGTCTATTTAGCCACTGAATGCACTTGAGCCTATAAGGGAAATATCTAGGCCCAGAAAACAAGTAAGTCACTCCATTCACAAGCTGAATTGTCATATAAAACAATGCCTGAAGACTGTAATCATGCACATTTGCTGATATGAACAAAACCCATATATCAATGCAGTTAGCATACTGCCAAGTGCATATACTTTTTATAGCTTCCTGCGAAGGACAATAAATAAATAAATAATAAAGCGTAAGGATCAAAATCTATTCAACATATATTATAATGAGGTTTCCAGAATAGGAATAAACCTCTAACATTAACAAACCACATAATATTGTATGTACCCAATGAAACCGACGGTAACGGAAACAGTGCCCAATGCTTACCTTTCGTTTTGTTCTTAGACCCTGTTGCAATATCTTGGCAAGTTGCTGAACAGACACAAGTGCCTTGCTACATGATTTCTGCACATCTAGTGAGCAAAGTTCGACAAAGGATTTCTTTAGAAATTCTATATGTTGGATGTCAATGATTTCTACAACTTTGCAGCGAGCAATAAAGGCTTTGTATGTTTTTGTGAAGCAGGTGTCAAAACAACTGGAGCTAAACACAACAGCTACATCCCGTATTACAAGGAAAGAACACGATGATAGATCCCCTCCTCCTGTTGCCCACAAGTGAACTGAAATCTGCATAAAATACAGAACCATTGAATAGCAATGTCTGGATGACACAGAATTTGCAAAAGGAAGTGTCTAGCTATTTACTTGGAAAAAATGAAAACTTCATAGGGATGATTCTTAGACTTCCAGGAAAATGATAGTTGAAGGTGCATAACTATAGTCAAATATTTATGGAAATTGGAAACCAACATAAAAATATCAATCAAGTCCAAAATGTATAATAGTCAATAGAGTTCTTCTGTAAACAACCAGGAAATCTTAACCAAATGCTTCTCACAGAATGAAACAACCAAATCATTCACCGTCCACCCCACACCCAGAACTTGAATCTTACACAAGAATGGTAACATTTCCACAAGGCTCGAGGCTCAAGCCTCTTGATTCACTATCTAACTTCATTTGGGCATCTTAGGCATGTGCAATATTAATGTGATCTTCATACATCCACACAAATGTATGTTTATTATATTGCTAACTGCCAGACACTTATTTCACATGTTATAAGTTTGTGTAATATTTGAAGATCTATATAGACACTGACATTGGGCTCCAGGATGCAATATTTATTTGTAAGGGTCCAAGAACAAAATTGTTTTCATGTAAAGCTAATGATAAACATGAACAAGCAAAAGAAGAAAATAAAATTGAAGAGAGAATGGGTTTGATCAGCCATGAAGCGGAAGAAGGTAAGGGTCTTTATCCTCGGTCCAAATGTGGGAGGAAGAGAGAGAGAGAGACTGCCTCTTTTGAATAAAAGGAACGTCCACACAACTATTGTGCAGATTGAATTTTTTGGAATTGAATCTAACTTGGTCATTTGCTGATGTGGGTTCTCAGCCGCAATATAATGTGTCACATCCTCATAACTATTGCTTGAACGATGTTAATTGTAGGCCTCTGCTGATGTGAATCCACATCCGCATTAGAATTTGGGGACTTTTGGATGGCCAGAGATGGGTTGGAAGGCTCGATAGCATGTGCGCATACAGTAAAGCATTGAATACCTTAATTCTTCTCGACTGAAGGAAAAGACTAGCATTTCTCCTATATGCATACTTGAAACTGGGAAGATATTAACAGTAATGGAATATATTACTCGTCATTACCAAGAGGCTAGAGGCTAGAGGCTAGAGGCTAGATAACATGTATATCATCAACACTAAATGATATTAATTGTCAAAACTTTCGTTGTCTGTTGATTTTGCTTGAATTTGGAACTCATAATAATGATCTGAGACATTAATATCACGCCAACAATTGCTCAACAAGAAAGAAGCAAAGAAGGTGGATTTGATCTACAACCTGAATGCCTAGTATAAAACCTTAGCTCCCCCGCCCCTGTTTTCCCTTCTCTTCTCAGCCCAAACTACAACAAAGAGCGAAAAGAGGCAACAAAGTGGGTTGTGAAGAAAAAAGGTTTAAATTAGCTTCCAACTCCCTTTGCTTCTATGCAGCCACCATAGAAGCTATTGTGAAGCATGTACCATTATTACGGATATCTTATTTATTACTACTGACCCTTGGTAACATACCCACCTAACAAGATACTCAATTAGGAGAAGAAAAAACATTTAACAACATTGATATGATGATTGATGATGAATGATGAATGATGAATGATGAATGATGAATGACGGCTAATGGATGGTGAATGGTGAATGGTATTTAATATATTCATGCATTACTAATTCCCTCTTTTTGCATGAGTAATGTTATGCGGATGCATACTAAATAAAGATCTGATTGGCTTAGAAGTTGTTTACATTACCACATTTCTCAAACAACTGCAAAAAAAATGCACCAGATTAATATATAAACAACGTAACTAAATCCAATTCTCCTTCCCCCGTTGCTAAACTAAAAAAGATGCACCCACACAAATAATAGCAGCCTAAGTTAAACCCAAACAATAAATACACATTCATAAAAAGAAAGGCAACTGTAAAAGAACACCATCAATCATATACCCATTAACAAATTTGTCTATAGACTCTGAACATCCCGAAACTCTTTGGCATAATCAACAGATGTTAATTTCCATCCATGACAACGAAAAATGTATTATATTCACTATCTCTATCTTTATATAGTTATATTAAATTAAAGTACCTTGATGAGTCTCTGCAGTAAAGATGGAAAGGCAGCAAAGAATATTATAGAAGCTCGGAGTCTGGTCAAGGAGAGAGCCAGTAACTCTGAGTCAGTGACCTGATTCAACAGAAATAATGTACTCCTCAAATAAGACTTCAAAAGTGGCTTCAACTTTTTCCATTTTGAAGTATTCTTCATTTCCAGTATAGTCTCTTTCTTGCAAGTGGAGGATGATATCTTCAATAGCCCGCGAAATATATTATTGGCCTCCCGAAGAACAAAGGTTATTAAATTGCAGAAAGTTTCACTGTTTTGAATTATATAGCATGAGCCACTATCAGTTGATTCAGTTCCGAAATGGCATGCATCCCGATACGCATTTAACAAACTAATAAGGGCAGACTCATCATGATCCTCCGCAGCTCGTTGAGACCAAGAATTTATAATAGAAGTGCTTAACGCTTTGCCCTTGTTTGTAGTAGATTCATCTTCATCCACTAACTGCATAACATGATTACTTTTATCGTCTTCATCAGAGTACTGTTGCACAGGATAGCACACTAAGAATTCATATATTTTAAGCAACCTGATACACAGGTTTGGAATTGAGAAACTAAAAGAATGACATTAAATTCTTTTCAGAAACTAAAAGAATGGCATTAAATTCCATCTGAAAAGCGAAAACACAACTAGTGTGACATATTCCAAACAACTTTTCAATGAGACAGAGCAAACTTACCCATAATATACATAACATTGCACATAACTGTTCATGTAGAATTAGTGTAGCATAAAAGCAGTTTAACATAAATATAAGATTCAGGACTGGTTTGTTCTTATAAAGCAAAGAGAGACACCTTTGGTCATAAATGTCAAGTTCAGTTTGAACAATCAAAGAAGGTAGGCATGGGCAGGAACAAAGCAAGTAATAGGGTGACTTGAGATGGAGATTGTTACAGAATATGTTAAATTGAACGATCTTGGACGGGGAAGACATGAAAAGACCAAATATTGAGCATTCTCAATATAACTGGAGTAAAAAATTTGTCAATGCTCTTCAGAAGCTAAAAGTATTTGGCATTTTTATACTTCAAAGCAGTTCTTTTTGTAAATTTGTGATGTTCAAATAATAAGTTAGTTTATTACAAACAGCACCAAGAGAGAAGATGTCTTATAAACTACGGAATACTATATTCACAAAGTTAAAAAATAAATTAAAATTTTATACAGCCAATCAATTGGCAACAAAATTTAGTCAAATATATTGATTAAACATATTAACATAGAAAAAGAATGATTGAAAAGATATACATGCTATATGATTGACGACTGCTACATAAGCAAATGTGTCAACATCCAGCAATCTACAAAAGAACCCCTCCCCCCAAACAAAAAAAAATCACCCACTTCCCTTCAAGACAATGGTAATCCCAATAGAAGACATCTTAACAAAAAGCTTACCATTTCTTCATTTTGAGATACTCCACCCTTTTTGTAGCTTTTTAAGAATTTAACAAACTCTGGATCCTGAAATTTTTTTTTAAGTACAACTCTTTTAGTAGCAGAAATAAAACAACATGAATGTTTACAAGAAAGAAGTAGAAAATTTTTGGTTCAAACAGAAAAGAGAAGCAAATGGACATCCAAATATGTAAGAAGATGATTCAATTATTTGTTGAAAAATGTCAGACCTGAGAAACTATGTTTATCTGAGGCCTAGGACGAACAGAAGTAAATTGATTCATACATATTACATACAAATAGGATTCAATCCAATATAAATTCATGTCATCTTGCCAGTTATATTCAGAATATAATGCAGAAGATAAGCCACCACATACTACTGAAGCAAGTCAATACTCCATGAGAAACTTGCTACTGCCTACTGTGCAATGCAAAAAAAAATCATGCTAAATTAATTTAGGAAAGAACAGTGTTCATACTATGGCATCAGTTAATATACACCTTGTAGCTTGTACACTTTATCCGATATTACTTAATTAAAGTCGCCGGCATGTCAAAAAAAGTAATATTATTAATAACAATCAAAACAATCCTCCATTCTTTCCCTCTGCTAAAACTCCTAAATCTGCATAGGATAAGATCTTACACCGAGCAGGAACAAATCAATCATTCACAATCCCCTAAACCCTTAATATTTCAAATAAGAACTTTCATTTAGAACTTATAGAAGAAACCCCTGCCTCATCCACCCTCATAGTTGACAGACTATGCAGAGCTGCAACTCCAAAAGGATCCTCATTTATTTTTCCAAACATAAAGGACACTCTTAAATCCAATCCAAATTCTTTTGTTGGAAAAGCTGTATAAACTTTACACTATTTAATCGAAAAAAGAAAAATAAATAAGACGTGATCCAAAATAACTAAATAAGTACTTCCAATAAAATTCAATACTTATTAATTTGAATTGACTCAGGGACAATCACCTTCTTCTTCAACTTATCCAATTTTTTCTTTTGTATCTCAAGTTCCTCGTGAATCTTTCTATTCTTCGTGGACAAGGTACTAATACCTTTAATATCTGTACAAAAAAATTAATTAGTTCATGAAGGTATTAGTGTAGAAAGAAAAAATGGGAATAACCCCCAGAAAGAGCTTTAAAGACTGCAAAACTGTTCTGACCTTCAAAATCATTCACCGTCTTACTTTCAGTGACATGTGGACAGCTATCGTCCTGTTTGATTTGACAGTTAACCAACGAAAAGATTTTAGCATAGGAATGAAATGCAATATCAAGTCAAATAGTGTATGTATAGACTAATGTGTGACCTCTGAAAGATATCCATCACTGTCTGAAGCATCTGCCTCTACATCACTCTCCGTGAATATTGCATCAAGGGATGTATCCTCAATAACCTCACCATCAGCGTTTCTGATAACAATTTAAAAATACAAGAGTATGATTAATAGATGGAATTTTTCATATAAAGCATTAAAGCTTAAAATGACATGTACTGCATAATTGTAATGATAGCATTTAATCAAAACTGGTCATGACAACAATAAAGGAATGGGAGATTCGAATAAAGTTCATGATATTAAAATTAGTTCAAGATCGGTAGATCCCATCATATTTGATTAAATTAGACATCAAAAATTTAGTGATAGTGCATAACTTTCACCTTTTTACCTTCCATTAAAGACGTTAGTCGTATTCTCCACTTCGTTTTCAACATTATCCAGCTTACCTTCTGCAGCAAATAAGTTAAAAAGTGAAGGGATAGAAAGTCTATATATAATAATACTTTGTTGACAATAAAAATTAAAAACTTTGACAACATTAACAAATAAAAAAAACAAAATGAGCTGGCCGGGTCGAGCTCAACTCAGTCGTTTATTAAGAGAGCCAAGTTCATACAGCAAAGTTCAGACTCAAGTAATATTCGATTCAACTCAACTCGTTTAACATTTAGGCGAGCTCGACTCACTTGTCAACCAATAGTTTGTTTTAGATAAAAGAATAAAATTTATTAGATTAAAAGAGAGAATACAAGCAAGGGGGACAAGGGGTCCACCCAACCCAACAAGGAAAAAGAAGAAAACAGTTTAAAAGAGGGCAGCTCTCCGATCTTTACAAAGATGATTCACATAAATACCCCTAAATGCACGCATGGAGAGTCCCGTAAATAAACAAGGAAAAATATTATATCCAAAGATAAAATAAAATAAATATAGTTATATCTAGAAAGCCTAACATTGCGCTCGGTCCAAATCCCCAAAACACAAACAAGATCACACATTTCCAAAGCACCTTCGCATCCTAAATCCCTCCAAAACCTATGTACCGTATAAGTAACAAATCATCCATCGAGGCAGGACAAACTCACTCTTCCCTTAAAACTATAAAAATAGAGTTTCACAAACCCCGAGCAATGGGACAATGCAAAAATAAAAGAGTGTCACACAATTCTACACAACTCAAATATCTGGTGATAGAGCCTTGTGAGGTCTGCCCAGTTGATAAGTATCATTTGTAATCAACCTTTCTAAAACCATAGACCAAACAATTTCCTTGACTTTGGAGGGAACCTCTGACTTCCAATGACAGAAGAGAGAAATGATTTAGGACACGAGAACTAGTAATAAAAGATATATTTCTCTTGCAAGAAAAGCTACCAAAAGAGTCTTCGAGTTCAAACCCGTTTACTAGGAGATGCGGAGATCTGTATCAAATTTAACAAACTAAGCATTGATAGCAACTCATTGATATCTTGATTTGTGAGATTCCTCAAGAAGTAAAAAGTCCTAAGATATAAATTCATCATTAAAACAATAAAAATCAAAAATCAAAGCATTATACAAAGTAGATATGCAAAAAAAAGGATTGAAAATAGAAATT
Source organism: Panax ginseng (assembly GCA_020205605.1). Lineage (NCBI taxonomy): Eukaryota > Viridiplantae > Streptophyta > Magnoliopsida > Apiales > Araliaceae > Panax > Panax ginseng. Next base: position 153,304,605 of record CM035128.1, read on the forward strand.
AACCCATCATGTGTCCTCGCAAAAACAAATATGATGTCCTTCCTCAACTGCATATCTCCAATGAGACCCAAAAGAGATAGAATCTTGGGAAATTTGGGAAATGAATTTCTAAGGACTCATGAATTACATAAGTCCCAAGATTAGCATATCACCAATTCATTTGTATACCAAATTTGCTATTCATAACCTTATGTAACAAATAATTAGGTTCTAAGGGAAACCTCCAAAGTCACTTTACCACCAAGGCAACATTTTTACGAAATAAACACCAAATCCCAAACCTCCCTCTTGCTTTATACAAACACACCTTCTTCCACCCTACCAAGTGATCTCTTTTCTCCTCCCCTGCCCCTAACCAAAGAAACTCTCTCATCAACTTCTATAGGAAATCTGCAACACTAACTAGTATCCCAAACAGAGAAAATAACAAAGCAACCAATAGTGTATGTTTAGGCCTTAATGGCCTCCTTTGCACCCAAGAGAAAAAAAAAAGCAATCGAAACCAAGGTTTTGATGTCGCCTATAAGAACAACATTTGTAAAGTTCAGCAGGACTTGAGGCATACTTAAACACTAAGAACAACCCTACCACCCAACGCCACCACCACCAGTTATGTCAAAGCATCCTAAGAGGCGCATCCCTCAAAGATCTCATTACTAAAACATAGAACAAAATGGCAAATTTTACTAGCTTCTGCCTATTGCTCCCTTATCATTCCAGAATTGAATAGATCATAATTCATTCTTCAGCTGTCCAATATAGTGGACAAAACAGCTCGACTATAGGGTTCCCCGTAAAATTTAGCAAGAAGCTCCAACGCATGTATAGGAAACTACGATGATGTCATAGTGTGGCAGACCTAAATTACCAGGTGAAGAAAAACGAAGAGTGATTCAACAACTAAAGTGAAAATTGCACCATAGTCCTCGACTCCATTATATCAATAAATCTTCTAAGCAGAACTTCTAAATGGATGAGCAAAAACAATTTAAAAATCGAGATCTTCCACAAGAAGTCAACAAATTTTAAGACTTTAATGAACCTAAAATATAATGACAATACCAGTCAAAAGACTCGAAACAAATAAAAAATCACTCCATAGTCCATACAACTCCTAGCCAGGGGTGGATCTAGGAATTTTTTCCAACAAGGGCGGATTTTAACTAATTTTTTTGTTGAAATTAAATAAAAAAAACTTGAACTAATCATAATAATGTTTACAAATTGCAATAAATATTCATAATCTAAATTAAAAAAAAAATTGAAATAAAAAATATTTAGACACAATTTAGAATTAAACTTACTCCGGTTACTTGTAATAGTTCAATTTGAATGATTCCCCAAATGCTTAAAGCCTCAAACCAAATTTGTTTTCTATATTCAAACAAACTCATGAATTAATTTCAAAGAATAAACCAGTTTTGGTATTTTTTTTGTAAGTTTCAAAATAAGCCTCAATGTATTTTTTTTTATTATTCTATTTTGTGGGGTTTGTTTATAATAATTATTTTATTTGTCCTAAAAAAGATAAAAATGAGAGTAGTAGTAAATCAGTATTCTTCCATTAATCTGCCCCCTTAAATTTATATACTTATATATTTGCTCCTATTCCTATAAAAAAAATTCAGGGGCAGCTATCTATGCTGCAGCTATCTATGCTGCCCCTTAACAGATCTGCCTATGCTCCTAGCACACACTCATCAAGAATCCCTTACTTTCTTAATTTGAATCAATTTTCACATATCTTCAAACCTAACAACTGTTAGTGATCCATCAACACTCTACTACACCAAACAAGCCATCACTAATCTGGAGTTAGACTAATACTCCCTTTGTTCCACATAAAGAGTCTTATTTGCAAAACGAAAAAGTTTGTTCCACAAAAAGAATATTATAAAAAGATGATGGTCAAAAAATGACATAATATCCTCAAGTATAAGAAACACAATTTCACTATCATGTCACCACCACTAAACTAAATAATATATTTAGGGATTATATATATATATATATATATATATATATATATATATATATATATATATATATATATAAGAGTTTGTAAGTTGTGTAAACGGGACTCTTTTTGTAAAATGGAAGGAATAATAACAAACAGCAAATGTCTTACGACATCATAAAAACTAATAGCAATCATCTTATAAAACAAATCTGGCACAATAATGCAGAACCCACCCACCTCAATCGCCAATGGAAAAGGGCCAATAGCAGAATGTTTAGAATTTTTCAGCTGAATTCACATTATTATATCATCATATTTTAAATTTAATTAAAATACTAATAATAGCATGAAAGTATGCTAAATAAAATTGTCAACCCACTAATGGTTTCACTCAAATCCCTCGAGAACCTTATTTTTGCAGTTTGCAGTTAATTATCCTGTTTCAGCTAGCATAACAGTAGTAACCGAACAATGATTCTTACAAACACAATAAACTACTATATATACAGAGAATGGGTAAAAACTCACTTGAAGAAGATTTCTTTTTAAAAAAAGTTTTCGTCTTTCGGTTTCTTCGAAGAACAGATTGAAGATTCTTCTTCGCAAATTTCCTTGCTTTCTTCCCGAGCTTCCCCATTTCTTAAACCTCTGCTCTCCTGTTCGAATAGGATAAATTAAACCCAGTCAAAATCACAGAAAATCATAACAGAATTAAATTGAAGACGGGACAGATATAAATCAGACCTGTTGCAGAGCAACAATGGCAATAAAAAGGAGACTAATTCAGAGAGAAAACTTCTGCCACTCTCTCTCTCTTCAAACCCTTAAACCCTAGCCCGAAGAAATACACACTTTGTTGTCTAGATAAAGCCCATAAAGGCAACCCAATTGCTCCAAATTGGCCCAATTGGGTTTAATGTTTGTTGGGCTGATGAGCTTTATTGGGCTAATGAATGTTTACCAATTGTTGTAATAATAATAATAGTAAATTTTAAAAAATAAGTTGCAAATATATATTATAAAAAAAACTGTTGCATAACACTTCCATTTGTTTTAAACATTTAACTATACTATAATTAAATACACAAATTTAGTTTTGCCTAAAATTATTTGTTTCTGTTCAAAATTTGTTTTGGCACCTTTTTTTTTTTTTCTGTTCAACACTTTATTTATTAAGGGGTTGTTTGTTTAGGACTGAATGAATCTGAATGGCTGAATCAGTCAGCACTTAATTTGGAAAAAAAATCGTCTGAATAGCTAAATCGGTCAGATGATTAAGCTGAATAGCTAAATCAGATTTTTTTGACTGAATGCTGAATCAGCAGCTGAATAAAATAAAAATCAAAAATCAAAAATCAAAAATCAAAAATCAAAAATCAAAAAGAAATATTAACTATTATATTAAATAATATTAAATAAATTTACAACAACTTTGAATTTTTCAGAGGGGTAACATAATAAAATTTTGTCATTTTAGATGTTTCAGATATGTTAATTATCAAGCAACTTTTTTTCATTCAGATTCAGCTCATTCAGATTCAAATTTTATCAAACACCCCCTAACTTAGGTACCTAACTAAGGGATGTTTGTTTAGAACTGAATGGCTGAATGGATGAGCCATTCAATGCGTTTGTTTTGAATTTTTCATTCAAATTTAGATTCAAATTCAGCTCATTCAGATTCAGATTTTTAAACACCCCCTAACTTCGGTACTAAACTAAGGGATGTTTGTTTAGAACTGAATGACTGAATGGATAGGCCATTCAATGCGTTTGTTTTTAATAAAAATCGTCTGAATAGTTGAATCGGTTAGATTTTTGGGCTGAATGGCCAAGTGTATTTTTTTTTGTTTAATGAAATATTTTATATTTAATTTTTTTTACAATATTAACTATTATTAAATAAATTTACAATAATTTTGAATTTTTTAGAGAGGTAAAATAATAAAAATTTATTATTCAGATGTTTCGGACATGTCAATTATCAAATAATTTTTTTCATTCAGAATTCTGCTTCATTCAACTTAAACATTCAGAAGTATTTCTTTTAATTTTATCAAACACCCCCTAAGTCAAAATTTTATAAAATTTGAAACCATAACATATCATGCGAATTAATTATATTAATAGTAGCCGAATTTTTACTAATTAGTGTTCAAACCGAATTAAAAATCATTAAAGCTTACAATATTATCCAATCACATGGTGGTTTATTGTATTACTAATTGGCATGGATTAAGTTGAAAAATAAATGAACACGATTTATGTGGAAAAAAAAAAATTAAACTTCAAAAATCACTGTGAGAGATGTGTAATATTCATTATAAACTATAAAAACTAACATCCAGTGCTACATATGTTGCGTGTATAAATTGTGGAGTAAAATAATAATTTTATAAAATTTAAAAGATTAAATAGAATAAATAATAAAAATATTAAGAAAAGGATAAAATAGTAATATAATTAAATTTATAGAAACAAAAGAGGGGAAAAATAATATAACAGGGCTGCTTTATAAGATAATTATTAAAAAGTAAAACTTAAAATCACTCACCATCATTATCGATAAAATTTTGTTGCTTCCTTTCTATTTTGTTTTATCTTTTTGTTCATTCTATGTTTTATTCACTATTGCCTACACCCTTTTAAAGTCTCTCGCAGTGGCGGAACCAGAACGTTTTCAGAGCGAGTCAAAATATTATAAAAAAAGTATTTTTTTTGACAGTTGGATTTAATGGCCTAAAGAGACAATAAAAAAATTTGGACATATTTTATTGGATAAATTTTTTGTGATCCTTTAAATTTAAACTGATGTGAGCTCGTCTCTTTTGTTTAGGTATATATATACATAACACAAATACTTTTTGAGGGCCTTAAAAATTTGTCAATTTTAGTGGGCCTAAAGCCCAGGCACCTTGGACTTTAGCCCAGGGCCATTGCTGGTTGGAGTACTTTTTTCGGCTGTACGACTGAGAGGAGACAACTGTATCATGTGATTCTGCATAGTTTAAAAATGTCTCAAAATTTTGGTCAATATCAAAATTTATATAGAAATATTATTATTTTTATTTTGTATAAAAATACGTGAGAGAGATTCATGTAGAAATATTATTTTTTATGTAAAAATATCAATTTTCTATATAGAACAAAGAAAATTATTCCAGAAAGAAATCAACAAAGGGGAGAGTCTTTGAAGTAAATTCATGATGTTTAAAAATATAAAATTTTTATAGAAAATAATTTGGTAAAAAAGAACTTGGTTTTTGTTATCATTCTTCAACCTCAAATAGCGACCTAAATTTGATTGTGTTTTAAGTTATTTCATTTGAATTTCATTGTAAAATAAAATTTATTCTACTTTTTAATTTATGGAGCGTATGTAGAAAATTCTGATATTATGGAGCGTATGTAGAAAATTTTGGACTGATTGAGTTAAAAGAGATAGGAGGTTAGATTGTATCATTTTGAATCAGAACTTCTTAAGTTGTATTTTTCTTCAATGTCAGATTTTCTTTAAATTATATTATCTTCTATTTTCTTTAGTATTTTCCCCCCTTGATTTTTGGCTGGAGAGTTGAGTCGAGTCGAGTCGATTTTAGATGCAACTATTTCTTTTGGTGTTTTACAAATTAAACCACGTCATCGAATAGAGACGCATCAAATGTAACAGTAACATATATATTTTTCCATATATATATATAGTAAGCAAACAAAAGAAGTGGGATAAGTTGGTAACAAAGTCAAACCTCTAGAGAATTCTTTCAATTTTCAAGTAAAGCAAGAAAAAAGAGAGAGAGAGAGAGAGAGAAAGAAAGGATAAGGATTCGGCTGAGCCAAGGGATAAGAAAGGCCAAGATATTTTGTGGGAAAAAATTCAACTGTGGTCTATAAATACCACACCTTTTTTCTTTTCATCCAACACAAATAAAAGCTACAAGAAAAGATACAGCGAGACTGCCTAAAAGTGGATCCGCCCCTGCTTGCCGCCGGAGATTTTAGGGGGGTCATATGGCCCCCTCGACCTCCCTGATTCCGCCTCTAGTCCCTTGCCCTATATGAGGAAATATTTTGTAGTACCTAACAAACACATGCATTGATGCATATATTATGATAGATTACACAAGTATGTTAGACAAAATTAAAAATGTACCTTACTCTTTTTTCCTTAAGTTTTATTCATATATAATGTTTATTAGTAGTCTTTTTATTTCTAATTTCTCCCTAGCTAAAACCCCAACTTCCATTTCAAATTGTTAGATTTTAATATCTGACATTACAAGCAATTGCACATAAATTAAAGAACAGAAAAATAAAAGAACATACAAGTTATCTAAGTTCACCAATTTAATTAATTATGCTTCTATGATGTATTCACTTAACTGTGACGCCCCCAAAATAGGTATACATCACTCATCTTGAGTCGTCAAATACATGGTACAGAATATAAATACAAACTTAATTATACTACCGTCGTGCAATATACGACAAAACATAGCTGAGAGTTTAAACAGAATATTGTCTTCTAGACAATATCCACTCTCAAATAGAGTCCTCATTACATTTATTGTCACACTATTTTATAGAATAGTGAGGACTACTAATACACCATCTCGGGACCATCACTCCGTTCCCCGACTAGTCCCGCCACGTTCTCATTTCAAGAGAACAATGAAAGCAAAAGGGTGAGCTCAACTAGCCCGAAGAAGAAATATTATGACTAAGATAATGCGTAATAAATTATCATTAGTCTTCAACAATATTAAACTGATAAAATACAATAGACATCAAGTTTAACTGCAGCGGAATAAGTAATCCATTAGAAGAGTCAAGTAGAGCATGATATCTACTATCTTTTATGATTTAAAATGTTTTCATCAATTTTTATCGCTGAGACTCAGCTTAATAAATAAACCACATCATCGAATCATCCCTGCACTACGGGCCAAGGATATTCATTAAATTATCAATGGTCATGACTATACCGAATAATCCCTGGTCATAATCATACCAAAAACTGTCCATCATTGCACTACAGGCCACTAAGGACTTTTACCATATCATTTATAACATTACAAGTCTTGATTATACCGAATGATCCCTGGTCATAATCATACCGAGTCCATCTATGCACGTAAGCCAAAGATAACTTTCATCACAATATAAACATGAGGATGACGACAATGACATAATAATTCAATAAAACAAGTTCAAGAATAAATTTTAAAGATTTATAAGTTAATTTATCCTGAAATCAATAACGTCCAAATTGTCAACATGATACTGCTTTGTGGAGTAAAATTTAAGAATGCTCAGAAGAATATTTCCATGAAAAGATACTAGATGAAGAGCAAATATCCAAGATATTCTACTAATTTCATGGAGTATAGAAGTCAAAACTTTAACCAACTGAGTATAATAGAATATATGAAACTGCAAATGAATTTTCGCCCGCCATGCGGTAATCCACGTAGACAGATCATTTCCACAATTTAATAAGGGATGAATATGAAGGATCATTCACCATGCACGTGGTAATCCACATGATAAAAGTTATTCTAACGAATAATAAAGAATGGAATAATGAAGAATTCACCGTGCATGCGATAGACCGCGCATGCAAAGTTATTCCCAACCAGAATAATAAAGAATGGAACTAGGTCATGCGTAATCCGCGCATGCATGAATATTATTCTAGAGAATAATAAAGAATGGAACGAGGTCATGCGTAATTACGCACAGATAGGATATTCTAACGTAATAATAAAGAATGGAATAACAACAGAATTCACTAGGCATGCGATAAACCGCACAGACAGGTTATTCCAACAAAATAATAAAGAATGGAATAACAGAAGAATTTCACCATGTATGCGGTATTTCGCATAGACAAGTTATTCCAACATAATAATAAATAATGGAATAACAACCCTTACGAGTATTGAAAGAAAATAACTCTCTTCATGAATACGAAAGAATAATACCCCTTACCTTAGAAGAAACTGGATATTGGAATAGTGAGGTAGCAGACTTCTCTTCTTCTTTCTCTCTATAATTTCTCTCTATGATAATTGCTCTAATGCTTTAGTGAATTGGTGAGAAATGAAGGAAGAATGAGCTTCTATTTATAGAAAAATATAGTTTCGATAATTGCACATTTTGGGGCTCGAAATATTACAGTACAATACCTTCAACTTTTTTTCATTTTTACTTTAGTCCTGCAAGTATTATCAAACTTTCACCACCTCCCCTAATAGTTAATTATGTGAATTAATAGTTCATTCATGTGACCCAATAGTATAATCATGTGAAAAAACTAATTACAGTATAGTACCTTCAACTATACCTCCATTTTTAATTTAGTTATGTAAGTATTATCAATCTTGCACCAACTCCCCTAATAGTAAATCATGTGAATCAATAGTACACACATGTGAACACATAGTTATAAGCATGTGAATTAATAGCAATTAATTGCTCATTTATCCGGTTAAATATCCGATTGGTCAATATAACCTCCAGACATTAATTATTATCGAAATAAATGTCGATTTCCACTAACACTAATAATTCCCACACAATGGAATTATCAATTTCATCTTTAATTAACACGAACTTATTCATCATTAATATTATAACTCACAATATTTAACAACTGTGTCGCTTTCGAGGAAAGAGGGGCTTTTCGATAAAGGATTTCTCCTTATTGCCGCAATTAGGTGACCAAACCTCTCCTTAATGTAACTTCTAGACATTGTCAATATTGCAAATAATAATATGAATAACTCTTGTTGTCTCAATTATTAATTTAATAATATAACATATTATGCGGATGATCTTTGTGACAATAATTAAATCAATAATATGAGAAATATGATGCAAAGCAATTATCGTAGCAATAATTGAGTATAACCTGAGTGACTTCTCACGTAAAGCATCAATAATCAATATCACGTGTGCTACTATGCAACCACGCCAGACATCGTATTTTTATTAAGGGTAGTTCAATGCTTTTTAACGGTAACACTTTTGCCGTTATTTTTATAAAAGATAATTATGTCATTTTCTAACTACGACAATACTTCCATTGTGGGGTCCACTAATGATTGTCTTGGTCGCATTTAATATTCCTCGTTAAAACGAATATTCCCCGACTAATCGAATATTATATAACCACTTGCTTACTTTGCAAAATTTATAAATATTACCCACAACTATAACATTATATCAAATCCACACCATAATATTCAAAAATATATTTCGAAAAAATTATTCTTTATTCATAAAAGTTGGGGTCTTGCATTAGCAGTCTCACACACTCTACTGTTGATAAAAATGAATGGACTATATATATATATATATATATATATATATATATAAATTTATCTCAAGTAAGCCAAACTGTAAGAATAAAATTTGTCAAGGCTAGTACTTGGTAATATATCCGTACAACAATTATGCCTTCCTTACGGTGCTTAGAGTTTAATAGGAATTGTCTCCCAGAATAGAATGACAATGTGTGTTATAGCAGCACTACAAATAATACACTCAACGAACCAAAGAGAATGCTCTTATCTCTCTCTAAATAAATGACTATGCATAACTAACGAAATAATGAAGACTTAGAAGACTAGACTGTTATATGCTTCGATGATTTGAGTGTTCGAATGACAGCCCCCTATCTATTTATAGTAGGGGTTAATGACTAATCATAAGGGACATAACCCCTTTAAAAAAAATACTATTTAGGAAAAACGACGTTATTTTAGGCTTAGCATAACAAAAACGACGTAGTTTTAGGCTTAATAGAAAAAAGTGCGTCTGTTCAGGCATAAACGATGTAGTTTTTGGGGCATCCGTTCAGACAAATAGCGCTTTCCAAAATGACAAAATTATTGGTTTATAATTTTAATGATGATAATATTATTGGGTTTGTATTTAGTAATGGATTTTATTTTAATTACTTGGGCTATTTAAACTGGTTTGATTTTGGTGTAACAACTTAATGGTATTTGTTTGTTTTACTTGGGCTAGTTTGTTATAAAGAAGATTCTTGTTTGGCCCAAGTTGGTTAAGTATGTTATTGGATTAATATCTACAGGATTTAGAAAATAATTAGAATGAAAGATTTTATTGTTGAGTATTTTCTTAATATATATATCCTGTTTTAAATCAAAGTTAGATATGCTATTTGATTAGGAGTCTTTTAAAGAACCTATTTTTACTGGGCAAAATTATTGGACTCTTTCTTTCCTTTATTTTAGCTATCTTATTTTGACTTGGATTTCAAATCTTTTTTAACTAATAGTTATTATATCTGTTGATATCTATTAGCTGTTGAAATGCTAATTCTATTCCAACTGTGATTGAGATATTCATGCTAACCTCTTGTTTTGTATCCGTTGGTGCTAATCAGAGAGATATATAAGTTAAAGATATATTGTTAATCAATATATAGCTGTTGCTCTTCTTGTTATATATATACTATCCTTTTCAGCTAAAACAGGTACACACAAGGAAGCATATATCAGTTAAGAGAAACTCAAAGCAAATATCAGCCTTATTCATTTTATACTTCCATTGAGAGCTATCATTGTTTATTTTTTTTTCTAGCAAGTCTGTGTTATATTGTTAGTCTTTCATTAGCTGGAAAATCATAACACTGTGTATTCAAAATACTTTGTAAAAAGTTTTGAGTTCAAGCAGTGTTTAGCTTGGTCGTTCCAATAATGGATAAGATCTGTTCAAAGAGAGCTTTCAAGGTTGCAGAGGTGCAAAAGGGGCAGAGGTGTCCACCACAGTGAAAATCTTTATTTGAATAGAGAGTTCTTTTTATTTGTAATTAATTGAATTCTAAAGTTTAATAAAAAAAAGTCTCTGATACTAGTTGGTATTGGACGTGGAGGTAGGCCACTAGACTAGAGGTTAGGGGCTGAACCACGTAAAAATTCTTGTGTTTGTTGCTTGTTAATTCTTGTGTTTGTTGCTTATTAATTCTTGTGGTTTGATTGTTTGAGTCTCACTTTGCATCTAAACACATTCACATAATAGTTTTCTGCTGATAGAATAAAGTGTACTAATCCAGACATTATCTCTCACACGTTTCATCTGTCTGCATTATAACTAAAATATATTTTAGTCTAATCCAGACACTATCTATCATTGCTTTATTCTGTTTGCATTATAAAAAAAGTAAAATTTTCTCTAAAGCAGACACTATAAATTACTAGTTTCATTTGTCTATTTTAGAATTGGATCAGGAAATTAAAAAAATAGTCATTGTTAATCATATTTAAATTTAGACACCTATTCACCCCCTTTAGGTGTGTACATACACGAAATTACATTTGGTATCAAAACTTAGCTCTACTAATATTGATCTTAGCAGGTCGTAGGGGAAGATCCTATGGCGCACCTCAACTTTCAAAAATGTCAATCCATAAGTAAGCCTCCTCTATTGCTCGAAAGTGAGAACTTCAACTTTTGGAAGTTCAGAATGAAGATATATCTCAATTGAGACCCATAGGAATGGTGGGTAGTTGAAAATGGACATGTTATCCCAAGGCATGATGATGGATGCAAATGAGTCTTACATGGTATCTTATAGACCGGCAACAGGCGGACCCTTACCAAACGGACCCAAGGCGAGTGTGGGCGGACGGGTCAAGAAAAGGCTCGGTTTTTAATAAAAATCTTCAAATTAAAGCAGGCCCATGGCATGTCGAGAGCAGCGATTTTGTGCCTATTTTTTTGTTATTTTTTAGGTTTGGCCCAAACGGGCGGGGCCAAAAACGGGCGGGCCAAATAGGTCCGGAATTTACTAGCTACAAAACTGCCGCCCGAAGCCCGGCCCGGCCCGCAGGCTTGGGCCTCTTTTGCCAGGTCTAGTATCTTATGACTCTAAAGCCATGAACACACTGTTGAGTGGAATGGTTCAGTTCGAAATAGATAAAGTCTTCGCATGAAACATGACAAAAGAAATACGGGACACAATCATTATGAGCCATGAAGGAACCACCAAAGTGAAGGAAGTCAAGTTAAGTATGTTGATGCAAGAATATGAGCTCTTCAAGTTAGAAAAGAATGAATCAATTAAAGAAGCTCAAGTTAAATTCCTCACTCTAATGAATTCACTAAGTATGCTCGGTCGAAAAAATTGATCAAAGGAAAATAAACAGAAAGCTACTTAGAGTCATGCCCAAACGATTTGCACTAAAGTTACTATTGGTTTATATGTAATAGGTTTTAATGATGACAAGTTTCTTTGTATAGTTATATATTATCATCATCAAAAAGGGGCAGAATGTTGATTTATGAGTTTTTATTTTAATGATGACAATATATATTTTGTATGGAGATGTTTTGTGATTTTCAGGTTATGGAATATTTATGCATGTATCAAGATTTCAAGTGGGTCTTCATGAAGAAATATTGTTTAGAGCCTCCACATGGTTAGGTCCCTAGGATCTCACACATGAAATCAAATGTAAGGATTTCTAGTTTGATTAATTAATTTCAAGGCAATTTTATTTTGTTGAAAATTATTTTATAAAAGAAGGTTTCATGTGCTTAAAATACAAATCCTTTAAAGAGATATATTTGGAAGCCAAATCAATTCAGTTTTATTTCCTATTTCAAAGAGCTTAAAATTCTAATTCAAAAGTTGGAAATATATTTTGAAAACCAATTCAATTGAAATGTTAATCATCCATGTTTCAATATCTTATCCCTTTGATAGAGTTGCTGATTTTGCTTATCCTTATCCCTTTATTCAAATTATTAATTATGATGGGATCTTTATTCCTTATCTCAAGATGTTGTTTTTGGTGTGATATTATCTCTTGAGTCAATCCGCCTTACTTAAAGTTGTTTAGTTTTCAAATTCAAAATCATTTCTAATAACTTGATTCTATTGGAATTGCTAAAATTGTGTTCCTTAGCTTTTATGACCGTTGCTTTTACTCTCTCTCTCTCTCTCTATATATATATCATCCTCTTGGTTAAAACTTAAGCAGATAACGAATTAAGAAATACATAGAGATTTAAAGAAAAAGTTTCTAGCAAATTACTCTTGTCTTGTTATTAATTTCTTATGCTAGAAATTCATAGATATATTATAATCATATTCGTTCTTGATTAAAACAAGTATACAAGCATATTGTGGTTTGTAGTTTGATCCAGTGGTGGATATGCCTGTATAAAAGAAGCTCTAAGGTTGCAGTGGTGCAAGCGGTTGTAGAGGTGCAAAAGGTTGCAGTTGTGCAAAGGGGACAGTGGTGTACAATAGTGTTCAGAGCTTCTTTGTAACAAGGAGTATTTGTAATCACTTAAATATTAAATTTAATAAAAGAGTCTCCAATACCAATTGGTATTGGAAGTGGATTAAGTCATTAGAGTTTAAGGGTAGAACCACGTAAAAATCTTGGTATTTTTATTTACTGTTTATCTTGTTTGCATTGTTTCAATTCTGCAGTTACTGCTTAATAGGTTCTACATATCAGTTAACTGGTTCAGCATATTAGTTGAATATACTTAAGTAGACAGGTGATAACCTGTCTGGATAGTTCAACTTTACTCTACGATTTGACTCTACATATCAAGATTCATTTAAACACTTAAGCAGACAGATCATAACATGTCTGTATAGTTTCAGTGAGCAGAAAAATTTAAAAGTTATCATTGTAGATAACTTTCATCATAAGCACCTATTCACCCCCCCTCTAAGTGTGAACACACTTCTGAATTTCAGTTACAACTTTTCAAGACTCTACAACAATAACCACTATGGAAACTCTCACTCTATATAGAGAGCTTGAAGAATTTGAAAATCAACTAAAGAGGTATGATGAAGAAGATGAGGGACCAAAAAGGAACACTTTAGCTTTACAAGTTAAAAGTTACATAGAAGGTGATGATGAAGACTCCAACGAGGAAATAGCTGTGATGACTCGAAAATTGAGAGAGCTAATTAGAAAAAAGAATAAATCAAAGTTCCAAGGCAAAACATTCAACAACAAGAAAGACTTCAAGAAAAAGCCACAATAGGAAACCTGTTTTGAATGTGGAAGCTCATGTCACTTTAAAAGAGACTGTTTCCAATTGAAAAGGAAGAACAAAGCAAACAATTTAAAAGGAAAAACACTAATGACATGTGTGACGCCCCCAAAATAGGTTCACACAACCCATTTTGAGTCGCCAAAATACATGATACAGAATCCAAATACAAACTTCATTTATACAAATATAGTGCAAAATACGACAACACATAAGCTGTGAGTTTGAATAAAAATATTACACCGTATATAATACGGCAATATCCATACTCAAATTAAGTCTTCATTACAATTATTGTCACACTATTTTACAACATAATGAAGACTGCTATAGTGACTATCTCGGACCGTCACTCCATTCCCCTACTAGTCCCAACTATATTCTCATTTCCTGAAGATAACAATGAAAGAAAACGGTGAGCTTAACTAGCCCAGTAAAGAATATTATGACTAAGATAATGTAGAATAAATTATCCTTAGTCCTCAACAGAGAAAAATATGATAGAATACAATAGACGACAAGTTTTAGTTCAACAACTGCAGCGAAAATAACAATCCATTAGAAGAGTCAAGTAGAGCATGATGTCTACTATCTTCTATGATTTAAAAGTCCATCATCAATATTTTATCCCTGTAATACCAATAAATAATTATTTCTAATCAACAAATTATCTATGCACTACGGGCCAAAGATAATCGTTTGCATCACCAGTGGTCATGATCATGCCAAACACCTGTCCATCTAGGCACTACGGGCCAAAGAGGACTTTCACCACAAACCTTTATCTGTAACATTAAATGTCATGATTATACCAATACACAATTTCTGGTCATAATCATACCAATCAACAGTCTATCTTTGCACTACAGGCCAAAGATGACTTTTAGCACAATATAAGCATGAGGATGATGATAATGATATAAATAATGAATCAAGTGAGATCAAGAATAAATATTAGAGATTTAAAATTTAAATTATCTAGAGTTCAAGAATGTCCAAATTGTCAACATGATAACTAATTGTGGAGTAAAATTCAAGAATGATATTCATGTATCAAAAATAATTTGGACAGAAAAGAAACTAATTTTATCGTGAATAGTACCCCGAATGAATAGTACCCCTTGTATAGTACCCCAAATGAAAATATTAAAATTTAATAAGAAAGTTCAGACCAATATTCCAATGAAATGATATTAGATGAAGCGCAAACTATTAAGGATATTTTACTAATTTAAGGGATTTTCACCATTTAACAATAAGGTTATGGAAACAAACAATAAATTTGTACCATAAATGGAGAAAAATATGAAAGAAAACGATATCCCTTGATGAGTACAAAACAAATGATATCACATACGAGTATGAAAGAATATACGAAACTGCAAATGGATTTTCACCCGTCATGCGGTAATCCGCGTAGACATATCATTTCCACAATTTAATAAAGAATGAATATGAAGGGTTATTCACCAGGCATGCGGTAGTCCGCGTAGACAGGTTATTCCAATATATTAATAAGGAATAGAATGACAACCCTTATGAGTATGAAGAAAATAACATCCTTTACCTTAGTAGGAGACTAAATTTGACTGGTATAGTAGAGATATTCTTGAGAAAATCTTGCACTATTAGCTACACTCAAAGTATTCTTATACTAGAAAGAAATACGCACAATATTATAGAAGAAGAATTCTCTGATTCTGGTGTGATTTTCATTTCTTAACTAAGCATTCTATTTATAGGAGAATGACAGGGCACTATTTAAGAAAATTATCAGGGATGAACATAAAGTTTTCCACGGACGATTTCATGGGTGAAATCTAATTTTCACTATGCAATAAAATATTCTAATAAAATAAGAATTTATATAAAATATAATATATTATAATAAAACAAACTTTATATATATTATAAAATTTTTTCTGTTTTATTACTATTATAATAATAAAACAAAACTGAGATAACTTTCTACTGACAGTTTGATAAATTGGCACATGGGGGTCCATGGAATAATAAGCCAAACTTACAACAAACGCTTCATGACAAACCCCTATATTTATAACAAAAATTGAATAAAATCGACCATAAATCACTTTTCTTCAATCAACACATTTTTAATCTTTCAACAATTATTCATCAATAATATTATAACTCACAATATTGACAACCAGATCATTCCCAAGAAAGAGGGGGCTTTTTAATAAGGATTTTTCCTTATCGGCGCGCAATTAAACAACCTAATCCCTTTCCTCGACATAACTTTCTGGACATTGTCAATAATGAAAATAATAATATGAATAACTATGTCGTCTCAATTATTAATTTAATAATATAAAATATTGTGCAGATGATACTGTGATAATAATTGAATCAATAATATAAGATACTATGCAACAACTACTATGACAATTCTTGAATGAAACTGAGTGACTTCTTACGTAAGCATCAATAATCAGAGATATTGTGCAATGTCATGTGCTACTGTGTAATACCGCGTACCACTGTGGAACAACATGTATTACTGTACTTTTATTGTGATGCCCCCAAAATAGGTATACATCACCCATTCTGAGTCGCCAAATACATGGTACAGAAACAACTACAACTTTATTAATACAATTGTCGTGCAAAATACAACAACACATAAACTGTGAGTTTAAAATACAAATATTATCTTCTAGACAATATCCACACTCAAATAAGTTCTCATTACAATTATTGATACATTATTTTACAAAAATAGGGAGGACTACTAAAACAACTTTCTAGAATCATTATTCCATACTCCGACTAATACTCGCTACATTCTTGCCTCCTGAGAAGAAAAATGGAACAAAAAGGAAAAGGGTGAGCTCAACTAGCCCAGTAAAGAACATTATGAGTAAGATAATATAGAACAAATTATCGTTAGTCCTTAATAGGAAAAAATCTGATAGAATATAATAGACAACAAGTTTCAGATCAATATTCACAGCGGAAACAACAATTCATTAGAAGAGTTAAGTAGAGAATGAAATCTACTATCATCTATGAATTTAAAAGTCCATCATCAATATTTTATCCCTGTAACATCAATCAATATTCATCTTGAATCAAATATTCATCTTTGCACTATAGACCAAAGATATTCATCAATTGGTCATGTTCATCTCAACACCTATTCATCTTTGCACTACGGGCCAAAGATATTCATCAGAAAATCATTCATCTTTGCACTGCAGGCCAAAGATATTCAGTTATATCATCATTTAGGACTGAGGATGATAAAAAATATTTTAAAGAAAACAAATCTAGTGAGACAAGAGAACAAATATTAGGGATTCGTACTTCGGTTTATCCATGTTCAAAAATACCCCATAATATACTATGGTGGATTAAAATTCAAGAATAATGATCAAAACATGGATACAATCAAAGATAGTAACAAAAATAGACATCTGAGACAAAGAACGAAAATTTAATTTTTCTGTGAATAGTGCCGTATTCGTGAATAGTGCCATATACGTGAATAGTGTCGTATACGTGAATAGTAACCCCGACAAAAAAGGTAGAAATTTTACAAGAAAAATTATACTAATATTTTGGCATAATGATATTGAAAGAAATAATATCATTTAAAAAAAAGTAACATCCCTTACCTCAAAAGAATAGTATTTCTAAATTGGAATATCGGATATATCAAGAAAACTTGCAATCAGATATAGCAACACTCAAAGTATCAAAATACTCACAAGAATACGCTCGATAATATAGAGAGAAAAAACTTCAGTTTCTAGTGTAATTTTCAATTCTATCCTAACCGCCCTATTTATAGAAAAATGCTTAGAACACCAAAGCAAAAAATTTAATAAAATATTAATATATTTTTTTTAAATTCCTACACACACCTCCTTTGATTAAAACATCAACCACCAAGTGAGGCCCACCTCTCCAAAATAAAAAAAACATTTTTCTTATTAAAAATATTTGTAACTCCAAAAATTAATTATTCTGAAACTTCAATAATTCATAATAAATAGCCTTTTTATCAGAAAAATTCGAATCTTATGTCCATTCCATAGGAAATTCAATTCTCTACAACTTTGAAAGTTTAAGTTTTTTCAAATTCCAAGCAGAAATTGACTGAAATCCATATACGGACGATTTTGCAGTCTATAATCAAATTTTAGTCAAAAATGGGGCCAACAACATGTTTAACATGTTTTTAGCATTTATTGTAACAAAAATACTGTTCCTCCTCATTTATTCATATATCACACATTCATTTTAAAAATATCACCATTATTATATTATTATAATATAATAATATATTTAAATGAATTATTTTATCAGAAAAGATAAAATATCAATTTTTAATAATTGTCATTTTTCTAAAAATTCCTCCATTTCTATCCACATAAATAAATATTTTTCTTATCATATAAATCAATAATTAATTATTCACAAATAATATTACAGAATAACAATAATGACAACTAGGTCGTTCCTAAGAAAGAGGGGGCTTTTCAGTAAGGATTTCTCCTTACTAGCGCGCAATTAGGTGACCAAACCTCTCCTTAGACAAAACTTCCTTAGACATTGCCAATAATGCTATTTAATAATATTATTCAAATAATATGAATTATTAATCTGATAATGGGAAATATTGTGCAGTGACAATTATTAAAACAACAATAATATAAAATATCAACGAAGTAATTATTGAATCAATAAAATATTGAACAGTAATTACTGTAACAATTATTGAGTAGTGCCTTCTTACGTAAGAATCAATAATTGGTGCAATACCAAGTAGTCTTACTATCTGACACCGCGTATTCTTTGTGTTTTAACCACCGGGTATTCCAATAGTGTTAACGGTAACAACTACGCCGTTATTTATAAAAAACTTATACTTATCGTTTTCTTCATTCAATCGTTTTCTGTGAGACCCCAAATTTTATGAATAAAGATTTAAATTTTTCGAAATATTTTTTTCCAAAATTATGGTGTGGATTTGAGATAATGTTATAGTTATGGGTAATATTTATAAATTTTGAAAAGTATGCAAGTTGTTATATAATATTCGATTGGTCGGGGAATATTCGTTTTAACAAGGAATATTTGTACGTCAGCACAATCATTGGTGGACCCCACAACGGAATTATTATCGGTTTGAGAAAACGACAAAAATATTTTTATAAAAATAACGGCAGAAGTTTTACCATTAACTATTGAAACACCCGATGTTAAAAGTACAGTAATACGCGTGGTTGCATAGTAGCACACGGTATTGATTATTGATGCTTACGTGAGAAGTCACTCAGTTTTGTTCAATTATTGCTATAGTAATTGTTGCATAGAATCTCACGTTATTTAATTTAATTATTGTCAATATTTTATATATTATTAAATCAATAATTGAGACGACGAAGTTATTAATATTATTATTTGCAATATTAACGATATCTAGAAGTTCTACTAAAGAGAGAGGTTTGGTCACCTAATTGCGCGCCAATAGGGAGAAATCCTTATTGGAAAGCCTCCTCTTTCCTGGGAACGACCTAGTCGATTAATATTGTGAATTCTAATAATAATGATAAATGTTTTTAAATATATTGAGGTGTCTTTTTATAAAGTCACGGAAGTTTATATATATATATTATATATATATATATAAATTTTGTTTTATTAGTATTATTAATGTAATAAAACAGAAAAGCTTTTTATATAAAAATGAATACTTTTATAAAGTTATTTATTTTATTAGACAATAATTAGAATATAATATATTTTATTATGCATAGTATTTTGTATAGTAAATTTTTTTATATAAAATAAAATACTTTTATAAAGTTATTTATTTTATTAGACAATAATTAGAATATAATATATTTTATTATGCATGTTGTTTTGCATAGTAAAATCTTTTTATATAAAATGTAATACTTTTATAAAGTTATTTGTTTTATTAGACAATAATTAGAATATAATATATTTTATTATGCATGTTATTTTGCATAGTAAAAAATTTTTATATAAAAATGTAATACTTTTATAAAGTTATTTATTTTATTAGACAATAATTAGAATATAATATATTTTGTTATGCATAGTATTTGCATAGTGCCTACATAGTGTTTGCATAGTAAAATCTTTTTATATAAATTAGAATACTTTTATAAAATTATTTGTTTTATTAGATTTTAAATAAAATATATATATATATATATTATAAATAGAATACATTATATTTTATTGCATAGTATCCTTTCTATTTTTCCTATAAATAGGATGCTTAGTTAGAATTGAAAATCACACCAGAAGTTCAGAGAATTCTCCTTCTATAATCTTGAGCGTATTTCTTTAGAGTTTAAGAAAGCTTTGAGTGTAGTGCAAGTTTTCTTCAAGTATATCCCCGCCCTACTCGTCGGAGTACTCTTCTTTATAAGGTAATGATGTTGTACTCGTAAGGGGTATTATTTCTTTCAGTATTCATGAAGAGAACACATTATTCCATTCCTTATTATTACATTGGAATAACTTTGTATATCTGAAATCGCATACATGGTGAAATTCTTACGTTATTCCATTCTTTATTATTATGTTGGAATAACTTTATACATCAAGTACTTGCATACATGGTGAAATTCTTACATTATTCCATTCTTTATCATTACATTGGAATAACTCCGTGCGTGCGGTCTATCGCATGCATGGTGATTTGTTGTTATTCCATTCTTTATTATTACATTTGGAATATCACGCCGGTTAATTTAAACGACTGGTTCCGTTCTTTATTATTCATCGTTTTAATATCACATGCGTAGTTACATGCATGACTGGTTCCATTATTTATTATTCTCATTGAAAATAATAACATGCATGCGATCTATCGCATGCATGAGTGAATCTTACATTATTCCATTCTTTATTATTCATTTGGAATAACACATGCTCGTGTGGATTACCATATGCATGGTGAATGATCATTTGTATTCATTTCTTATTAAATTATAGAAATGATCTAGCTACGTGGATTACCGCATGGTGGGCGAAAATCCAATTACAGTTTCATATATTCTATTATACACAGTTGGTTAAAGCTTTGGCTTCTATATTCCTTGAAATTAGTGGAATGTCCTGGATATTTGCGCTTCATCCAGTATCTTTTTGTGGAAATATTCTTCTGAGCATTCTTGAATTTTTCTCCACAAAGCAGTATCATGTTGACAATTTGGACATTATTGAGTTCAGAATAAATTAACTTATAAATCTTTAAAATTTATTCTTGAACTTGTTTTATTGAATTATTATGTCATTGTCATGATGAGTTATGTTGGTTATTATGTGAAAACATGAAAGTTTCTTAGAAATCACAAAGGGTTGAAAATCAGATTTTGGTGAAAATAGAATATAAAATTTAATTGACAATATCTCCTATTATATTTCGAATTTTTGAGTGTGGTCAAGTTTTAGAGTTAGATCTATGAGTTTTCTAACTTATTCAAGTGGAATCACTGGAAAAGGTGTTGTAGATTTTCGTGTGGACTGATTTTAGCAAAGGAGTCAAAAATTGCAAAGTACCAAAAAGACTACTGTCCTAAAATTTAAAAGGGCATTTTCGGCCACTTAGTTTGTGGGACATAAAAATATATGGTATAAAGTACCTCCTGTCCAAAAATGAGCTCATTCCGACTTAAAATGAGCAAGTTATGACTATTTCAATATTTAGATTTTTCCGAGAAAAACCGCTATAACCGGAGTTCTATAACTCCGATGACCATGAAATTTAAACTGGAAGCTCACGTTAACATGTATAAGATCTTGCCAAGGTTTGGGAATTTCTGGAGTTAAACTTGAGGTAGCTAACTTCTTAAGGAATTAATTAGAAATTGATTTTGAAAAATACTTAAGAGAGTTGAAAAATTATTAAAAAAATACTTGTTGTGTATGAAATATATATATATATATATATATATATATATATATATATATATGTTTGGACAAAGGATAGAAAAATAATAAGTTGATTTGGTAATTTTTTTATGAAAATGGTCTAGTTTCAAACATATGAGTTAAATATGTTATGTGAAGTTGAAGAATTGGTAAATAGGATTTTAGGGCTTGAAAATCCTATATAAGGCATATGCAGATTTTTGATGAGTGATTTGATCATTGATAATGAAATTTTATGAGTATGACATTTTTGAATGATTAAATATATTATTTGATAAAGTGTAAACAATTAAATTAAATTATTTATAATTTTATGAAGTGATTAAAATATTGTTATAATATTAACAATATTAGATTATGAGTTATTTATGTAAGACCCCGAAATTTATGAAATAAAAGTATTCAATTTTTCTTATAATTATTATTCAGAAAATGGTTAAATTGATAAAAGTTTAAAGTTAAGGGTGATATATATAAAATTTTTAAAATACGCAAGTGGTTATAAAATACTCATTGTTGTCGGGGAATATTCGTTTGATCGTGGAATATTCTTGCTATCGGAGAATATTCGTACGACGGCGCAGCCATTTGTGGGCCCCATAATAGAATAACTGTCGGATGAAAAAAACGACAAGTTTTAGTTTTTATAAATAACGGCGTAATTATTACAAGAATTAACCTTGTTGGAATACCCGTTGTTAAAATACTGATGTCTACGCGTTGTTGCGATTAGAACACAAGATTATTACGGTATTTTTGAATTATTGATTCTTACGTAAGAAGGCTTTACTCAATAATTGTTACGAGAATTACTATTCAATATTTTATTTTATTGATTTAATAATTCTTTGCGTTGATATTTTATATTATTGTTATTTCAATAATTGTTATCGCACAAAGTATTTTCCATTATCGGATCAATAATTCATATTATTTGAATAATATTATTAGATAGCATTATTGGTAATGTCTAGAAAGTTACACAATGAGAGGTTTGGTCACCTAATTGCGGCTACCAAGAATTGAGAAATCATTATTGGAAAGCCCCTCTTTTCCGGAGGAGCGACACGGTCGATTAATATTGTGAATTATAATAATGATGATAAATATTGTTAAATATATTGAGGTGTCTTTTTATGAAGTCACGGAAGTTTTTATATATATATTATATATGTGACGCCCCCAAAATAGGTATTAATCACCTATTCTGAGTCGCCAAATACATGGTAAAAAATACAAATACAAACTTAACTATACAGTTGTCGTGTAAAATACGACAAAACATAAACTGAGAGTTTAAACAAGAATACTGCCTTCTAGACAATATCCATTCTCAATGGAGTCCTCATAGACAGTATACAAACTCAAATTCGATCCTTGTTACATTTATTGTTACACTATTTAACGAGAATAGTGAGGACTACTAATCTTTATCATCTCGGACCGTCACTCGTTCTCCAACTCGTCCGACTATATAATCATTTTACGAAGAGAACGGTGAAGGAAAGGGTGAGCTCAACTAGCCTAAAGAAGAAATATTATGACTAAGATAATGCGAGAATAAATTATCATTAGTCTTCAACAATGTTAAACCGATAAAATACAATAGACATCAAGTTTAACTACGATGAACAAGCAATCCATTAGAAAAGTCAAGTAGAGAATAAAATCTACTATCTTCTATGATTTAAAATGTTTTCATCAATTTTTATCATTTGAGACTCAAACTTAATAAATAAACCACATCATCGAATCATCCTGCACTTTCTGGGCCAAGGATATTCTTTAAATCATCAATGGTCATGACTATACCAAATAATCCACGGTCATAATCATACCAAGTCCATCTCTCGCACGTAAGCCAAATATATACAACAATAAAACCAATAATCAATAATCCATCCTTGCACGTAAGCCAAAGATATATAATTCAATAAACAACCCATCCATCTTATACGTAAGCCAAAGATAACTTTCATCACCATATAAGCATGAGGATGATGACAATGATATAAGCATTAATCAAACGAAAACAAGGATAAATATTAAAGAATTTAAATTTATCCAAATATTATCAACCACCTAATAAACTCACAATCTAATATTATTAATATCATAACAATATTTTAATCACTTCTTAAACTTATAAATAATTTATTTCAATTGTTTACACTTTACCAAATAATGCATTTAATCATTCAAAATGTCATACTCATAAGATTTCATCACCAATGATCAAATCCCTTATATAAAAAAAATCTACATATACCTTATATAGGATTTCTAAGCCATAAAATTCTATTTTCCAACTTTGTTACTATACATAACATATTTAACTCATATGTTCGTAACTAAACCATTTTTATGAAAAATACCAAATCAGTCCCAAAAATATTTCTTTTCTGGAATTTAGCAGAATATAGTCCCATAATGAACATATATTTTTCTCGGAAATTTTAAAATTCATTTACTATTTTTCAAAAATCAATTTCCAATTAATTCCTTAAGAAATTAGCTACCTCAAGTTTAACTCCAAAAATTCCCAAATCTTGGCAGGATCTTACACATGTTAACTTGAGTCTCTAGTTTAAATTTCATGGTCATCGGAGTTATAGAACTCCGGTTAGAGCGTTTTTCGTCGGAAAAACTTAAATATTGAAATGGTCATAACTTGCTCATTTTAAGTCGGAATGAGCTCATTTTTGGAAAGGAGGTTCTTTATACCATATACTTTCATGTCCCAAAAAGCCAGAATTTTTCTCACAATTTAAGTGGCCGAAACAGCCCTTCTAAAATCTGGACAGTAGCATTTCGGTAATTTTCAACTTTTGACTCCTTTTCTAAAATCAGTCCACACGAAAATTTACAACACCTTTTCCAGTGATTCCACTTGGAGATGCTACAAAACTCATAGATCTAACTCTAGAACTTAACCACACTCAAAAATTCAAAATATAATAGGAGATATGGTCAATTGAATTTCATGTTCCATTTTCACCAAAATTTGATTTTCAACCCTTTGTGATTTCTAAGAAACTTTCATGTTTTTATATAATAACCAACATAACTCATCATAACACTTACTAATACTTCATATACCTATGATTTTCATCAGTCCAAAGCTTTTATTAGGACTCTCATCATAATCAACGTAACTAGATCATTTTCACAATTTAATAAGGAATGAATATAAATGATCATTCACCATGCATGTTGTAATCCACATAGACAAGTTATTCTAACAGAATAATAAAGAATGGAATAACAGAAGGATTCACCATGCATGCGATAGAGACCGCATGCATGAGTTATTCCCAACAGAATAATAAATAATGGAACCAGTCCAACGTAAGCGCACGCATGAGGATATTAAACGAGAATAATAAATGCGGAATAATAAATAATGGAACCAGGTCCAACGTAAACGCACAGACATGATATTCCGACAGAATAATAAATGTGGAATAATAAATAATGGAACCAGGTCCGGCGTAAAACGCACAGACAGGATATTCCGATAGAATAATAAAGAATGGAATAATAGAAGAATTTCACCATGTATACGGTACTTCGCATAAACAGGTTATTCCAACATAATAATACAGAATGGAATAACAGAAGAATTTCACCATATATGCGGTACTTCACATAAACAGGTTATTCCAATATAATAATGAAAATGGAATAACAACTCTTACGAGTATTGAAAGAAAGTAATTCTCTTCACGAATACGTAAGAATAATACCCCTTACAGGTACAACAAATAATATCCCTTACCTCAGAAGAAACTGGATACTGGAATTGTGAGCTAGCAGGCTTCTCTTCTTCTTTCTCTCTATAGATTTTCTCTCTATAGCTTCTCTCTATAATTTCTCTCTATAATAATGGCTCTAAAGCTTTAGTGAATTGGTGAGAAATGAAGGAAGAATGAGCTTCTATTTATAGGAAAATATAGTTTCGATAATTGCACATTTTGGGGCTCGAAATATTATAGTACAATACCTCCAACTTTTCTTTCATTTTTAATTCAGTCATCCAAGTATTATCAAACTTGCACCACCTCCCTAATAGTAAATCATGTGAATCAATAGTAAATCATGTAACTCAATAGTTCTAAACATGTGAAAAATTAATTACAGTATAGTACCTCCATCTTTAACTTAGTCATGCAAGTATTATCAATCTTGCACCAACTCCCCTAATAGTATAAAAATGTGATTCAATAGTACACACATGTGAACAAATAGTTATAGAAGCATGTGAATTAGTAGCAATTAATTGCTCATTTATCCGATAAATTACCCAATTTATCAATATAACCCAAGACATCAATTATCATCTGAATAGATGTCGATTTCAACTAACACCAATAATCCCAACATAATAGAACTATCAAATTCATCTTTAATCAACACGAACTTATTAATCATTAATATTATAACTCACAATATTTAACAACCAGGTAGTTCCCAGGAAAGAGGGGGCTTTCCAATAAGAATTTCTTCCTATTGGCGCACAATTAGGTGACCAAACCTCTCATTGACAGAACTTCTAGACATTGTAAATATTTCAATTTAATAATATGAATAACTTTGTCGTCTCAATTATTGATTTAATAATATATCATATAACGCAGATGATTCTGTGACAATAATTGAATCAATAATATGAGAGATATGATGCAGCAATTACTATAGCAATTACTGAGTATAACTAAGTGACTTATCACGTAAGCATCAATAACCAATACCGTGTGCTACTATGCAACCACGTGTATTACTGTACTTTTACTACCGAGTAGTTCAACAGTTTTAACGGTAAAACTTCCGCCGTTATTTTCATAAAAATAATTATGTCATTTTATTACTACGATAATACTTCCGTTGTAGGTTCACCAATGATTGTGCCATCGTACGGATATTCCCGACAAAAAGAATATTCCCCGACCAAACGAATATTTTATAACAACTTGCATACTTGCAAAATTTATAAATATTACCCACAACTATAACATTATATCAAATTCACACCATAATATTCTAAAAAAATATTTTGAGAAATTTAAATCTTTATTCATAAAATCTGGGGTCTCACAATCTCCCCTCCTTATGAAATTTCGCCCTCGAAATTTACGTGCGATCACTGGTATATCTTGAGAAATGAGATGAGGATACCTTGACTTCATTTCAGATTCTAACTCTTGAGGTATAACATTTGAGTGTTGAATACGATCCTTCTTATCCAAGATTTTAACACGTATCTCCTCATACGTTAAATCTTCTACTATCTCGTCTAGTTCTAATTTAATAATGTGGTTCGGGTCGTCCACATATTTACGTAACATCAATATGTGAAAAATGTTATGAACACGCGACATACTTGGCGGTAAAATTATTCTATAGGCCACAGTTTCTACTCGATCGAGGATTTCAAATGGGCCAATTAAATCGAGAGTTCAGATTTTCTCTCTTCATTGATTCTTGCTTCTATAATAACGCCCTCTTGAACCTTCTTCTTCACATTCATCAGCTCTGAGTATGTAGCTTGATTGACTTTAACTTTATCGATTAAAGTTGATTCTACTCGTATATTCGTTATCATCACGTGGGTCCCTAGAGTCTTTAACTCTATCTTCATCATTTGTAAGTTATACGAAATGGGTTTTGTACTGGGGTCAATACAAAATTCGATTTCACGCTCTAAGTAGGCTAAGAAGTCTTCAAGAATACATCAGGAAATTTATTAACAATAGAAATATCATTCAAATCTGACGTATTTTTATTTAAATCCGTGACATGGGCTAAGAAAACTTGACATCCGTTTTTCAATAAACGAATAGCTTTATGGCTTGATATGACAGTGATTAACTTTAGTGGTTTGGTTGCTTGAATTCGCAAAATAGGTTGATTAGGAATATGAAAGTTAACAACCTTACGAAAAGCATGATAAGTAGTTAATCAATCGATTCCTAAAATCACATCAAAGGCAAGTATTTTCAAAGAGATAAGATCGACAGGTAATGTGAAAGTGTCGATTTGAAGCAACAAGATTTATAAACAGTGGAGGTAACGAAGGTTCCAAAGTCTAATTTCTCCGGAGTCAAATTTAAACATTGAACGCAAGCAAGAGAGATAAAATAATGGGTAGAACCGGTATCTAATAAGGTATAGACTTCACAAAAAATTATAATTAACTAACCCGTGCTAACTTCGTTCAGGTCACTTGCTTTTTGAAAAGTCACAAAAAACGCTCTTCCTGAAACCACCAACTTTATTTTGTCCGTATCCGCCTTTGGTGCCACCGTCCCAGCTGGACTTGACTTTGGTGCACGAAAAAATCGGGCTAGGTGACCTTATTTTCCATAGTTGTAACATGCTTTGGACTTCATCACGCAGTTTGGACTGATATGTCCCTCCCCTCCGCATTTGTAACATAATATCTGATCGACAATTCTCTCCTTCCTTAACAACAAAAGTCTTTGGTCTTTGACGTCTTCCCATCATCATTAAATCTTCCCTTCTTAAATTTTCCACTTCTATTATCTTGGCCATGATTACCACCGAAGTGGTTACCATTCTTGGCATGATAATTTCCCTCACGATGGTTATCATTGTTAGATGGCCGGGTTGCTGCAGAATACGATTATTATCGTGTTGTTGGTCGTTACCTTTTGGTTGTGCTGACTCATTATCGCGTTTCAATAACTGAGCCCTATTCACAACATCTGAATACAAACATAATTTATGAGAAATGAGGTATTGACGTATTTTGGGTTTCAAACCTCTTAGAAATAATCGCGTCATTCGCTCCTCATTATCGACCCAATGGGATGCAAACCGGGATAACTCGGCAAACTTAGCCTCATACTGCGACACGATCATATTGTTTTGCTCCATTGCTTATCTCAACATTTTCAGATGCCATTCTCAAACACTGTCACAAAACAAGGGTTTATTGATATATCACATATTATCCCTATACTCTGACCGACCAATTAAATACCAAATAAACTTAGGTAGGTCATACTAGTGAAGGAATTCACCGTCTCTCCCCTCCTAGTTCTTATCTCACATCTCAGCCAGGGATCATATCCCTAAGCTTTGATACCAACTGTGAAGCCCCCAAAATACGTATTAATCACCTATTCTGAGTCGTCAAATACATGTTACAAAATACAAATACAAACTTAACTATACAACTGTCGTGTAAAATACGACAAAACATAAACTGAGAGTTTAAACAAGAATACTGCCTTCAAGACAATATCCATTCTCAATGGAGTCCTCATAGACAGTATACAAACTCAAATTCAGTCCTCGTTACATTTATTGTCACACTATTTAATAGAATAGTGAGGACTACTAATGCTATCATCTGAATAAATCACTCTGGTTCTCGACTCGTCCCAACTATATTCTCATTTCCTGAATAGAACAGTGAAGGAAAGGGTGAGCTCAACTATCCCAGTAAGAAATATTATGACTAAGATAATGCAAAATAAATTATCATTAGTCTTCAACAATGTTAAACTGATAAAATACAATAGACATCAAGTTTAACTGTAGCGGAATAAGCAATCCATTAGAAAAGTCAAGTAGAGAATAAAATCTACTATCTTCTATGATTTAAAATGTTTTCATCAATTTTTATCGCTGAGACTTAGCTTAATAAATAAACCACATCATCGAATCATCCCTGCACTACGGGCCAAGGATATTCTTTAAATCATCAATGGTCATGACTATACCGAATAATCCCTGGTCATAATCATACCAAGTCCATCTCTGCACGTAAGTCAAAGATATACAACAATAAAACCAATAATCAATAATCCATCCTTGCACGTAAGCCAAAGATATATAATTCAATAAACAACAGTCCATCTTCGCACGTAAGCCAAAGATAACTTTCATCACCATATAAGCATGAGGATGATGACAATGATATAAGCATTAATCAAACGAAAACAAGGATAAATATTAAAGACTTTAAATTTATCCAAATATTATCAACCACCTAATAAACTCATACTCTAATATTATTAATATCATAACAATATTTTAATCACTTCTTAAACTTATAAATAATTTATTTCAATTGTTTACACTTTACTAAATAATGCATTTAATCATTCAAAAATGTCATACTCATAAGATTTCATCACCAATGATCAAATCTCTTATATAAAAAAAAAAATCTACATATACCTTATATAGGATTTCCAAGCCATAAAATCCTATTTTCCAACTTTGTTACTTCACATAACATATTTAACTCATATGTTCGTAACTAAATCATTTTTATGAAAAATACCAAATCAGTCCCAAATATATTTTTTCTCTGGGATTTAGCAGAATATAGTCCCATAATGAACATATATTTTTCTCAGAATTTTTAAAATTCATTTATTATTTTTCAAAAATTAATTTCTAATTAATTCCTTAAGAAATTAGCTACCTCAAGTTTAACTCCAAAAATTCCCAAATCTTGGCAGGATCTTACACATGTTAACGTGAGTCTCCAGTTTAAATTTCATGGTCATCGGAGTTATAGAACTCCGGTTAGAGCGTTTTTCGTCAGAAAAACCTAAATATTGAAATGGTCATAACTCGCTCATTTTAAGTCGGAATGAGCTCATTTTTGGAAAGGAGGTTCTTTATACCATATACTTTCATGTCCCAAAAGGCCAGAATTTTTCTCACAATTTAAGTGGCCGAAATAGCCCTTCTAAAATCTGGACAGTTGCATTTCGGTAATTTTTAGCTTTTGACTCCTTTTCTAAAATCAGTCCACACGAAAATTTACAACACCTTTTCCAGTGATTCCACTTGGAGATGCTACAAAACTCATAGATCTAACTCTAGAACTTGACCTCACTCAAAAATTCAAAATATAATAGGAGATATGGTCAATTGAATTTCATGTTCCATTTTCACCAAAATTTGATTTTCAACCCTTTGTGATTTCTAAGAAACTTTCATATTTTTATATAATAACCAACATAACTCATCATAACACTTACTAATACTTCATATACCCATGATTTTCATCAGTCCAAAGCTTTTATTATGACTCTCATCATAATCAACGTAACTAGATCATTTCCACAATTTAATAAGGAATGAATATAAATGATCATTCACCATGCATGTGGTAATCCACATAGACAGGTTATTCCAACAGAATAATAATGAATGGAATAACAGAAGGATTCACCATGCATGCGATAGAGACCAAGATGCAGACAGGTTATTCCTAACAGAATAATAAATAATGGAACCGGTCCCACAGAACTATGCATGATGGATATTCCGGCAGAATAATAAATGCGAATAATAAATAATGGAACCGAGTCCAACAGAACGCATGTACGAGGATATTCCGACAGAATAATAAATGTGGAATAATAAATAATGGAACCAGGTCCGGCGTAAAATGCACAGACAGGATATTCCGATAGAATAATAAAGAATGGAATAATAGAAGAATTTCACCATGTATGCGGTACTTCGCATAAACAGGTTATTCCAACATAATAATACAGAATGGAATAACAGAAGAATTTCACCATGTATGCGGTACTTCGCATAAACAGTTTATTCCAATATAATAATGAAGAATGGAATAACAACTCTTACGAGTATTGAAAGAAAGTAATTCTCTTCATGAATACGAAAGAATAATACCCCTTACAGGTACAACAAATAATATCCCTTACCTCAGAAGAAACTGGATACTGGAATTGTGAGCTAGCAGGCTTCTCTACTTCTTTCTCTCTATAGATTTTCTCTCTATAGCTTCTCTCAATAATTTATCTCTATAATAATGGCTCTAAAGCTTTAGTGAATTGGTGAGAAATGAAGGAAGAATGAGCTTTTATTTATAGGAAAATATAGTTTCGATAATTGCACGTTTTGGGGCTCGAAATATTATAGTACAATACCTCCAACTTTTCTTTCATTTTTAATTCAGTCATCCAAGTATTATCAAACTTGCACCACCTCCCCTAATAGTAAATCATGTGAATCAATAGTAAATCATGTGACTCAATAGTTCTAAACATGTGAAAAATTAATTACAGTATAGTACCTCCATCTATACCTCTATCTTTAACTTAGTCATGCAAGTATTATCAATCTTGCACCAACTCCCCTAATAGTATAAAAATGTGATTCAATAGTACACACATGTGAACAAATAGTTATATAAGCATGTGAATTAGTAGCAATTAATTGCTCATTTATCTGATAAATTACCCGATTTATCAATATAACCCCCAGACATCAATTATCACCAGAATAGATGTCGATTTCAACTAACACCAATAATCCCAACATAATAGAACTATCAAATTCATCTTTAATCAACACGAACTTATTAATCATTAATATTATAACTCACAATATTTAACAACCAAGTCGTTCCCAGGAAAGAGGGGGCTTTTCAATAAGGATTTCTCCCTATTGGCGCGCAATTAGGTGACCAAACCTCTCATTGCCAGAACTTCTAGACATTGTAAATATTGAAATTTAATAATATGAATAACTTTGTCGTCTCAATTATTGATTTAATAATATATCATATAACGCAGATGATACTGTGACAATAATCGAATCAATAATATGAGAGATATGATGCATCAATTACTGTAGCAATTACTGAGTATAACTGAGTTACTTATCACGTAAGCATCAATAACCAATACCGTGTGCTACTATGCAACCACGCGTAGACATCGTACTTTACTACTGAAAGTAGTTAAACAGTTTTAACGGTAAAACTTCCGCCGTTATTTTCATAAAAATAATTCTGTCATTTTATTACTACGACAATACTTTCTTTGTGGGTTCACCAATGATTGTGCCATCGTACGGATATTCCCGACAAAAAGAATATTTTCCGACCAAACGAATATTTTATAACAACTTGCATACTTGCAAAATTTATAAATATTACCCACAACTATAACATTATATTAAATTTACACCATAATATTCAAAAAAAATATTTCGAGAAATTTAAATCTTTATTCATAAAATCTGGGGTCTCACAATATATATAAATTTTCTTTTATTAGTATTATTAATGTAATAAAATAGAAATTTTTTTTATATAAAATGAATACTTTTATAAAATTATTTGTTTTATTAGACTATAAATAGAATATATTATATTCTATTCGCATAGTGTTTTGCATAGTAAAATCTTTTTATATAAAATAAAATACTTTTATAAAGTTATTTATTTTATTAGACAATAATTAGAATATATTATATTTTATTATGCATAGTATTTGCATATAGTGCTCTGCATAGTGTTTTTGCATAGTAAAATCTTTTTTATATAAAATAAAATACTTTTATTAAGTTATTTATTTATTAGACAATAATTAGAAAATATTTTATTATGTATATAGTGTTTGCATAGTTACTGTATAGTATTTTGCATAGTAAAATCTTTTTATATAAAACAGAATACTTTTATAAAGTTATTCGTTTTATTAGATTATAAATAGAATATATTATATTTTATTTAAAATATTTTGTTTTATTAGAATATTTTATTAATACTGCATAGTGAATCAATATGGACCGTTCGTTTAAAAGTAAATCAATCTGGACCGTTCATGAATTAGTTATTATTCAGTACATTTTCCTATATATAGAAGCTCATTACTTCATTATTTCTTACGAATTCACTGAAACTCTAGAGAGAGAAACTATAAAGAGAAAGAAGAAAAGTATTATGCTACTTCACTACTCCTATATCCAGTTTCTTCTAAGGTAAGAGGTGTTATTTCTTTCGTATTTATGAAGAGAACTTCTGTTATTCCATTCTTTATTATTACATTGGAATAACTCAGATATCTGTGAGCTACCCTATACTTGATGAAATTCTTACATTATTCCATTCTTTATTATTATGTTAGAATAACTCAGATATATCAAGTACCACATACATGGTGAAATTCTTACATTATTCCATTCTTTATTATTATGTTGGAATAACTTCAGATAGGCAAAGTACCACATACATGGTGAAATTCTTCTATTATTCCATTCTTTATTATTCTGTTGGAACATCCTGTATATGCGAAGTACCGCATACATGGTGAAATTCTTCTATTATTCCATTCTTTATTATTATGTTGGAATAACCTGTATATGCGAAGTACCGCATACATGGTTAAATTCTTCTATTATTTCATTCTTTATTATTCTGTTGGAACATCTTGTCTGTGCGTTATACATAGTATTTTGCATAGTAAAATCTTTTTATATAAAACAGAATACTTTTATAAAGTTATTTATTTTATTAGACAATAATTAGAATATATTATATTTTATTATGCATAGTATTTGCATAGTGCCTGCATAGTGTTTTGCATAGTAAAATCTTTTTATATAAAACAGAATACTTTTATAAAGTTATTTATTTTATTAGACAATAATTAGAATATATTATATTTTATTATGTATAGTGTTTGCATATTGCATGCATAGTGTTTTACATAATAAAATCTTTTTATATAAAACAGAATACTTTTATAAAGTTATTTGTTTTATTAGACAATAATTAGAATATATTATATTTTATTATGCACAGTGTTTGCATATTGTCTGCATAGTATTTTGCATATTAAAATCTTTTTATATAAAACAGAATACTTTTATAAAGTTATTTGTTTTATTAGATTATAAATAGAATATATTATATTTTATTTAAAAGATTTTGTTTTATTAGAATATTTTATTAATACTGCATAGTAAATCAATATGGACCGTCCGTTTAAAAGTAAATCAATCTGGACCGTTTATGAATTAGTTACTATTCAGTACATTTTCCTATATATAGAAGCTCATTCCTTCATTATTTCTTACGAATTCACTGAAACTCTAGAAAGAGAAACTATAAAGAGAAAGAAGAAAAGTATTATGCTACTTCACTACTCCTATATCCAGTTTCTTCTAAGGTAAGGGGTATTATTTCTTTCGTATTCATGAAGAGAAGAACTTACATTATTTCATTTTTATTATTACATTGGAATAACTTTTATATACGCCAAGCTACCCTATATTTGGTGAAATTCTTACGTTATTCCATTCTTTATTATTATGTTGGAATAACTTTGTATATGCCAATCCGCATACATGGTGAAATTCTTCTGTTATTCCATTCTTTATTATTATGTTGGAATAACCTGTATATGCGAAGTACCACATACATGGTGAAATTCTTCTGTTATTCCATTCTTTATTATTCTGTTAGAACATCCTGTATATGCGAAGTACCGCATACATGGTGAAATTCTTCTATTATTCCATTCTTTATTATTCTGTTGGAATAACCTGTCTGTGCGATCTATCGCATGCATGGTGAATTCTTCTGTTATTCCATTCTTTATTATTCTGTTGAAACATCTTGTCTGTGCGTTATGCATAGTGTTTTGCATAGTAAAATCTTTTTATATAAAACAGAATACTTTTATAAAGTTATTCGTTTTATTAGATTATAAATAGAATATATTATATTTTATTTAAAAGATTTTGTTTTATTAGAATATTTTATTAATCTTTGCATAGTAAATCAATATGGATAATCCATTTATAAGTAAATCAATCTGGATAGTTCATGAATTAGTTACTATTAGATCCATTCTCCTATAAATAGAAGCTCATTCCTTCATTATTTCTTACTTAATTCTTTTGAAACTCTGAGAGAAAGAAAAAAAAGTATTATGTTACTTCACTACTTCTATATCCAGTTTCTTCTAAGGTAAGGGGTATTATTTCTTTCATATTAATGAAGAGAACTTACATTATTCCATTCTTTATTATTACATTGGAATAACTTTTATATCTTGAGCTACCCTATACTTGGTGAAATTTTTACATTATTCCATTCTTTATTATTATGTTGGAATAACTTTGTATATCAAATATCGCATACATAGAGAAATTCTTGATTATTCCATTCTTTATTATTATGTTGGAATAACCTATATATATGTGAAGTACCGCATACATGGTGAAATTCTTACATTATTCCATTCTTTATTATTGGGTTGGAACATCACATGCAATGCGTTTACGCGCATGACTTTGATTCCGTTATTTATTATTCATTGGAATATCTTGTCGATGTGTATTACGCCTTTTTGGTTCCATTAATTATTATTACGTTGGAATAACACTCGTCTGATCGGCTCTATCGCATGCATGGTGATTTCTGTTGTTATTCCATTATTTATTACTTTGTTGGAATATCCTGTCTGTGCGTTTACGCATGACGTGGTTCCATTATTTAATATTCTGTTGGAATATCCTGTTTGTGAGTTTAGGAATGATCTAGTTCCGTTATTTATTATTCTGTTGGAATAACCTGTCTGTTCGGTCTATCGCATGCCTGGTGATTTCTTTTGTTATTCCATTCTTTACTATACTCAGTTGATTAAAGTTTTGGCTTTTATACTCCATGAAATTAGTGGAATATCTTTGATATTTGCGCTTCATCCAGTATCTTTTCATGGAAATATTCTTCTAAGCATTCTTGAATTTTACTCGACAAAGTAGTATCATGTTGACAATTTGGGCGTTATTGGTTCCTGGATAAATTAATTATTGAACTTGTTTTTGTTTAATTCTTATATCATTGTCATCATTCTCATGTTTATATTATGTTGAAAGTCATCTGTGGCCTGTAGTGCATAGATGGACTTGGTATGATTATGACCAGGGATTATTCGGTATAATCATGACCGTAATGTTACAAATGATGTGGTAAAAGTCCTCATTGGCCCATAGTGCATTGATGGACAGTTGTTGGCATGATCATGACCATTGATGAATACACGAATATCTTTGGCCCGTAGTGCATGGATAATTTGTGGTTGTGATACTAATGAATATCTTTGGCCGTAGTGTAGGGATGATGTGCATTATTTATTAAGCTGAGTCTCAGCGATAAAAGTGATGAAAACCCTTTTTAAATCATAAAAGATAGTAGATTTTATTCTCTACTTGACTCTTTTAATGGATTGCTTGTTCCGCTGCAGTTAAACTTGATGTTTGTTATATTTTATCAGTTTAACATTGTTGAAGACTAATGATAATTTATTCTACATTATCTTAGTCATAATATTTCTTACTGGGCTAGTTAAGCTAACCCCTTTCTTTCACTGTTCTCTTCAGGAAATGAGAACGTAGCCGGGACTAGTCGGGGATTGAAGTGACGGTCCAGATGATAGTATTAGTAGTCCTCACTATTCTGTTAAATAGTGTGACAATAAATGTATTGAGGACTCCTTTGAGTGTGGATGTTGTCTAGATGACAATATTCTTTTTAAAACTCTCAATTTATGTTTTGTCGTATTTTACACGACAACTGTATTATTAAGTTGTATCTATATTCTATACCATGTATATGGGCGACTCAGAATAGGTGATGTATACCTATTTTTGGGGCGTCACAGTTGGTATCAGAGCTTAGGGATATGATCTCTGGCGGAGATCCGGTATTAGAACTAGGAGGGGAGAGACGAGTTATATCCTTCGCTAGTGTGTGTGCTACTTAAGCTGAATTTCCTTACTTAAGTTGACAAATTGTGATATGTCAATTAAACTTTATTTTGAAGCTGTATTCTAGAATGATATCTGAAATACAGGAGATGAGCAATGGAGAAATCATGATGACCGGAGAGATAGAATCTGAAATGAAAGCAAGGTATTCTCAACTCTTGAAATACTGTGCACGTAAATTTCAAGGACGAAATTTCATAAGGAGGGAGATTGTAAGACCCCGAATTTTATGAAATAAAAGTATTTAATTTTCTTATAATTATTATTTAGTAAATGGTTAAATTGATAAAAGTTTAAAGTTAAGGGTGATATATATAAAATTTTCAAAATACGCAAAGTGGTTATAAAATACTCATTGTTGTCTTGGGAATATTCGTTTGGCCGTGGAATATTCTTCTTTCATCGGAGAATATTAAATGCGATGGCTTAAACCATTTATGGGCCCCATAATGTAATAAGCTGTTGAATGAAGAAAACGACAAGTTTGAGTTTTTATAAATAACTACGTAATTATTACCGCTAACTTTTTGAATACCGAGTGGTTAAAATCTGAATGTCTGGCGTTGTTGCGTAGTAGCACTGCGGTATTACATGATTTTGAATTATTGATTCTTACGTAAGAAGGCCTTCGCTCAATAATTGTTACAATAATTATTGTTCAATATTTTATTTTATTGATTCAATAATTCTTTGCGTTGATATTTTATATTATTATTATTTCAATAATTGTCACTTTGCAGTATTTTCCATTATCAGATCAATAATTCATATTATTTGAATAATAATATTAGGTAACATTATTGGCAATGTCTAAAAAGTTCTGTCAAGCAGAGGTTTGGTCACCTAATTGCGCGCCAGTAAGGAGAAATCCTTATTAGAAACTCCCCTCTTTCTCGAGGAACGATTTGGTCGATTAATATTTTGAATTATAATAATGATGATAAATGTTGTTAAATATATTGAGGTGTCTTTTTTATGAAGTCACGAAAGTTTATATATATATATATTATATATATAAATTTTATTTTATTAGTATTATTAATGTAATAAAATGGAAAAGCTTTTATATAAAACATAATACTTTTATAAAGTTATTTATTTTATTAGACTATAAATAAAATATATTATATTCTATTATGCATAGTATTTTGCATAGTAAAATCTTTTATATAAAAAATGTAATACTTTTATAAAGTTATTTTTTTTTATTAGACAATAATTAGAATATATTATATTTTATTATGCATAGTGTACGTGCATAGTGTTTTTGCATAGTAAAATCTTTTTATATAAAATAGAATACTTTTATAAAGTTATTTATTTTATTTGACAATAATTAGAATATATTATATTTTATTATGCATAGTGTTTGCATAGTGCCTGTATAGTGTTTTGCATAGTAAAATCTTTTTATATAAAAATGAATACTTTTATAAAGTTATTCGTTTTTTAGATTATAAATAAAATATATTATATTTTATTTAAAAGATTTTATTTTATTAGAATATTTTATTAATCTTTGCATAGTAAATTAATATGAGGCAAATCTCGTTTAAAAGTAAATCAATCTGGACCGTTTATAAATTAGTTACTATTCAGTTCATTCTCCTATAAATAGAAGCTCATTCCTTCATTATTTCTTACGAATTCACTAAAACTCTAGAGAGAAAGAAGAAAAGTATTATGCTACTTCACTACTCTTATATCCAGTTTCTTCTAAAGTAAGGGGTATTATTTATTTCGTATTCATGAAGAGAACTTCTGTTATTCCATTCTTTATTATTATGTTGGAATAATCTGTATACGCGTGCTACCCTATACTTGGTAAAATTCTTACATTATTCAATTCTTTATTATTATGTTGGAATAACTTTGATATGTCAAGTACCGCATACATGGTGAAATTCTTTACATTATTCCATTCTTTATTATTATGTTGGAATAACTTTTATATGTCAAATACCGCATACATGGTTAAATTCTTCGTTATTCCATTATTTATTATTCTGTTGGAACATCTTGTCTGTGCATTTACTAATAACCTGGTTCCATTAATTATTATTCTGTTGGAATAACCAGTTTGTGCGGTCTATCGCATGCATGGTGATTTCTGTTGTTATTCCATTATTTATTACTTTGTTGGAATATCACATGCGTGCATTTTACATGACTGGTTCCGTTATTTATTATTCATTGGAATAACTCGTATCTGTATTGATCTATCGCATGCACGGTGGTTTCTTTTGTTATTCCATTCTTTACTATACTCAGTTGGTTAAAGTTTTGGCTTTTATACTCCATGAAATTTGTGTAATATCTTTGATATTTGCGCTTCATCCAGTATCTTTTCATGGAAATATTCTTCTGAGCATTCTTGAATTTTACTCCACAAAGAAGTATCATGTTGACAATTTGGACCTTATTGGTTCCTGGATAAATTAATTCTTGAACTTGTTTTATTGAATTCTTATATCATTGTCATCATTCTCATGTTTATATTATGTTAAAAGTCATACATGGCACCTGTAGTGCATAGATGGACTTGGTATGATTATGACCGAGGATTATTCTGGTATAATCATGATCGTAATATTACAAATGATGTGGTAAAAGTCCTCATTGGCCCGTAGTGCATTGATGGATGAGTTGTTGGCATGATCATGACCATTGATGAATACACGAATATCTTTGGCCCGTAGTGCATGGATAATTTGTGGTTGTGATACTAATGAATATCCTTGGTAGAAAGTGCGGGGATGATGTGGATTATTTATTGTCGAGTCTCGCGATAAAAGTGATGAAAAACCTTTTTAAATCATAAAAGATAGTAGATTTTATTCTCTAATTGACTCTTTTAATGGATTGCTTGTTCCGCTGCAGTTAAACTTGATGTTTGTTATATTTTATCAGTTTAACATTGTTGAAGACTAATGATAATTTATTCTACATTATCTTGTTCATAATATTTCTTACTGGGCTAGTTGAGCTCACCTCTTTCTTTCACTGTTCTCTTCAGGAAATGAGAATGTAGCTGGGACTAGTCGGGGATCGGAGTGACGGTCCAGATGATAGTATTAGTAGTCCTCACTATTCTGTTAAATAGTGTGACAATAAATGTATTTAGGACTCCTTTGAGTGTAGATATTGTCTAGATGACAATATTCTTATTAAAACTCTCAATTTATGTTTTGTCGTATTTTACACGACTGCTGTATTATTAAGTTGTATTTGTATTCTATACCATCTATATGGTGAATCAGAATAGGTGATGTATACCTATTTTGGGGGCGTCACAATTTAAGTGATGAATAATATTTGG
Organism: Panax ginseng; assembly: GCA_020205605.1. Lineage (NCBI taxonomy): Eukaryota > Viridiplantae > Streptophyta > Magnoliopsida > Apiales > Araliaceae > Panax > Panax ginseng. Next base: position 153,345,452 of record CM035128.1, read on the forward strand.
ATAAATTTAAAGTCTTTAATATTTATCCTTGTTTTCGTTTGATTAATGCTTATATTATTATCATCATCGTCATGCTTATATTGTGATGAAAGTCATCTTTGGCTTACGTGCATAGATGGACTTGGTGTGATTATGACCAGGGATTATTCGGTATAGTCATGACCTTAATGTGACGAATGATGTGGTAAAAATCCTCAATTGCCTGTAGTGCATTGATGGACCGTTTTTGGTATGATTATGACTAGGGATTATTCGGTATAGTCATGACCATTGATGATTTAATGAATATCCTTGGCTCGTAGTGTAGGGATGATTCGATGATGTGGTTTATTTATTAAGCTGAGTCTCAACAATTAAGTTGATGAAAAACTTTTTAAATCATATAAGATAGTAGATTTTATTCTCTACTTAACTCTTTTAATGGATTGCTTATTCCGCTGCAGCTAAACTTGATGTCTTTTGTATTTTATCAGTTTAACATTGTTGAAGGCTAATGATAATTTATTCTGCATATCTTAGTCATAATATTTCTTACTGGGCTAGTTGAGTTCACCCTTTCTTTTATTGTTCTCTTCAAGAAATGAGAATATAGCCGGGACTAGTCGGGGAATGGAGTGACGGTCCAGATGATAGCATTATTAGTCCTTACTATGGCATGACATGCAATATATAATTGTATTGAGGACCTAAGATGTGTGTGTCATATTTTATACGTCACTTAATAATTGATTTTGGTGAACAACAATAGGGTGATGAGAACCCGACCCTGAAAGCATCAAAAGTGCACCACAGTAAAATGAAGAGAACAAAAATCTTCTCGTGTCCCTTTGGAGAGTTGAAATATTTGCTGTTGTACTTTATATGGCATGTATTAATTTGAGTATGAATATTGTCGTATTATATACGTTATAATATTTGTATTAAAACTCATAGTATATATGTCGTCAGATTTTTTATTTACGATTGTTGTTGTATAAATTAAGATTGTATTTGAATTTTGTACCATGTATCTGGCGACTCAAGATGGGTGAGGTATACCCATTTTTGGGGGTGTCACAGTTGGTATCAAAGCTTAGGGATATGATCCCTAGCTGAGATGTGAGACAAATACTAGGAGGGGAGAGACGGGGAATTCCTTCGCTAGTATGACGTACCTAAGTTTATTTGGTATTTAATTGGTCGGTCAGAGTATAGGGATAATATGTGATATGTCAATTATCCCTTATTTTGTGACAGTGTTTGAAAATGGCATCTGAAAATGTTGAGATAAGAAATGGAGCAAAATAATATGACCGTATCGCAGTACGAGGCTAAGTTTGCGGAGTTATTCCGGTTTGCATCCCATTTGGTTGATAATGAGGAGAGAATGACGCGAATGATTCTAAGAGGTTTAAAACCCGATATACGTTAATACCTCATTTCTCATAAACTTTGTTTATATTCAGATGTTGTGAATAGGGCTCAGTTATTGGACCGCGATAATGAGTTAGCACAACCAAAAGGTAACAACCAACAACACGATAATAATCGTACCGGTGGCAACGACCATTAGAACAATGATGACCATCATGGGGGAAATTATCATGCCAAGAATGGTAACCACTTCGGTGGTAATCATGGCCAAGATAATAGAAGTGGAAATTTCAAGAAGAGAAGGTCATTTAGCTTGATTTTGTCGTATAGTAAAGTCAAGTCCAGCTGGGACGGTGGCACCAAAGGCGGATACAGACAAAACAAAGTCGGTGGTTTCAGAAAGAGCATTTTTCGTGACTTCTCAAAAAACGAGTAACCCGAACGAAGTTAGCACGTGTTAGTTAATTATAAATTTTTATGAAGTCTATACCTTATTAAATCTGGGTTCTACCTATTCTTTATCTCTCTTGCTTTGCGCTTAACGTTTAAATTTGACCAAGAAATTAGACTTTGACTTATCTGTTGAAGTCTGTTAGGGAGAAACCTTCATTACATGTGCTATCCAAGTCTTGGATGAGAGTTACAGTTTTTAATGATATTTCTATTGTTAATGAATTTCCGACGTATTCCCGGAAGAACTTCTTAGCCTACCCCTAGAGCGTGAAATCAATTTGTATTGACCCCAAAGACAAAACCCATTTATAAAACCCCAAGTATTTCTTCACCCAAAGCGAGCGTATAATGCGCCAAAGACGTTGGCTCGATTCATTGAAGATTACGATCATACCATTCAATATCATTGTGGAAGAGCGAACGTGGTAGCTGACGCGTTGAGTAGAAGATCATATGCGTTTACAAGTGCGAATATACGAACCTACATAAAGATAACGAATATATGATTAGAATCGACTTTAGTCGATAATGTTAAAGCTGCCAAAGCTACAGACCCGGAGCTGGTGAATACGAAGAAGAAGGTTCAAGAGGGCGTTATTTTAAAAGAAAGAGTTGCTGAAGAGAGGAAATATCAACCCTCGATTTAATTGGCCCATTTGAAATTCTCGATCGAGTAGGAACTGTGGCCTATAGACTCGCTTTACCGCCAAATATGTCTCGTGTTCATAACATTTTTCATATATCCATGTTACGTAAATATGTGAAAGACCCGAACCACATTATTGAGTTAGAACCGGACGAAATAGCGGAAGATTTAACGTATGAAGAGATTCCTGTTCAAATCTTGGATAAGAAGGATCGTATTCAACACTCAAAGGTTATACCTCAAGAGTTAGAATTTGAAATGAAGTCAAGGTATCCTCACCCCTCTTGAGATACTGTGTATCGCACGTAAATTTCGAGGGCGAAATTTCATAAGGAGGGGAGATTGTGAGACCCCAAATTTTATGAATAAAGATTTAAATTTCTCGAAATATTTTTTTTTCAAAATTATGGTGTGGATTTGAGATAATGTTATAGTTGTGGGAAATATTTATAAATTTTGAAAAGTATGCAAGTTGTTATATAATATTCGATTGGCTGGGAATATTCGTTTTAACAGGGAATATTAAATGCGGCTATTAATAACAATCATTAGTGGACCCCACAAATGTAATTATTCATTCGGATTGAGAAAACGATAAAATATATTTTTATGAAAATAACGGCGGAAGTTTTACCATTAACTATTGAAACACCGGTGTTAAAAAAATGAATGTCTGGCGTGGTTGCATAGAGCTTTGCGGTATTGATTATTAATGCTTACGTGAGAAGTCACTCGGTTTTTGTTCAATTATTGCTACAAAGAATTATCGTGACATAGTATCTCGCGTTATTTGATTCAATTATTGTCAATATTTTGTAACACCCCTTCCCGAAAAGGAAAGGGAGGTCACGCCAAACACAATTGTAAGACCCCAACTTATTATAAATAAAATTGAATTTTCCTTTATTCATTATTCTAAATTAATAAGGGTTAATTTGATATAATGCTTTTGGTTATGAGTGAAATGTGCAAATTTTACAAAATAAACAAGTGGTTATTAAAATATTCATTTTGTCGGGAATATTCAGTATGGTCGTGGAATATTCTTCTTTGTCGGGGAATATTAAATATTTACGACAAGTAGCGACCATTTGTGGGCCCCATAACGGAAAACGATTGGATGAAAGAAAGCGACAAAGATTGAGTTTTATAAATACTTGGCGTAGTTATTACCAATTATCTTGTTGGATTACACGGTGGTTAAAATACGAGAATACGTGGTTTATGAAGTAGCACACGTTATTGCATGTATTGTTGAATTATTGATTCTTACGTAAGAAGGCACTACTCAATAATTATTACGGTGAATTCTTTATTCAATATTTTATTGATTCAATAATTGTTGCGTTGCTAGTTTATATTATTCTTGTTTCAATAATTGTCCTTTGCTTTTGATATTTTCCATTATCGATTAATAATTCATATTATTTGAATAATATTATCGAGATAACATTATTGGAAATGTCTAGAAAGTTACATCTAAGGAGAGGTTTGGTCACCTAATCAATTGCGGCCAAGAAGGAGAAATCCTTATTGAAACCCCCTCTATCCTCAGGAGCTACTGGTTTACAAGATCTTTGTGATTACGTAATATTATTTTGAATAATTAATTATTGATTATTATGATAAAGAAAATATTCATTTTATGTGGATATAGATGGAGAAAATTTTTAATGTGACAATTGTTGAAAATTAATATTTTATATTTTTACGATAAAATAATTCATTTAAATATATTATTTTAATAATATATTAACGGTGATATTTTATAATGAATGTGGGATATATGAGTATATGAGGAGGAAGAGTATTTTTGTGGCATTAAATGTTTAACATATGTTTTGTGTGTCGGTGGACACAATTCTTAATACCAAAAATTGATTATAGAATCGTAAAATCGCTCATTTATGGATTTGGATAATTTCATTTGGAATTTGGAAAAACTTCCATACGCAAAGTTGTAGAGAATTGAATTTCCTATAGAAAGTCACGAGATTGAATTTTTCGACAAAAGGGCTATTTATCATGAATTATTGAAGTTAGGAGTTCGAAATAATTGATTTTTGGAAGTTTTAATTATTTTATATAAGAAAAACGTTTTTTTGTGGTTGTTGGCACATGGGTGGGTGATGTTTTGACCAAAGAAGGCATGCTAGAGTTTTCAAAACATGTGGGTAGGAATTTTGAATAAATAATAATATATTTTATTAATTTAGTCTCCTTTTGGCGTTCTAACATTTTCCTATAAATAGAGGGCTAAGTTAGAATTGAAAATCACACCGTAAACTAAGTTTTTTCTCTTTTCTCTCTATATTATCGAGCGTATTCTTGTGAGTATACTTTGAGTGTTGCTATACTCATGAAGCGAGTTTCACAAGACTATACCAAAATTCAATCAAAATACGGTTATTTTGAGGTAAGGGATGTTATTTCTTTCATGAAATGATATTATTTTCTTCAATATCATTATGCCAAAATATTGGTTGAACTTTTTATCAAATTTGAAACTTTTTCATGTCGGGGTTACTATTCATGAGTTACTATTCACGAGTTACTATTCACGAGTTACTATTCACGAAGCGTGAAGATGTTTTTTGTGAAATTTCTATCTTTTTGTGTCGGGGTTACTATTCACGATATCGACACTATTCACGAATCTAAGATTATTCATTAGAAAAATAAAAAATTTTTCTTTTGTCCAAGATGTCTATTTTGGCTACTATCTTTGATTGTATCCATGTTTTGATCGTTATTTTTGAGTTACGCTTCAAAATCGTTTATTATGAAGTATTATCGATCTTGGATAAACCGTTAAAGCGAATCCCTAATATTTGTCCTTCTATCTCACCTTTGGATTCGTTCTTAAAATGTTTTTCATCATCCTCAATCCTTAATGGTGATACTTGATGAATATCTTTGGCTCAGAAAGTGCAAAGAGATGAATGATTAAACCGATGAATATCTTTGGCACGTAGTGCAAAAAGATGAACAGTGTTGAGATGAACATGACCAATTGGTGATTTAAATGAATATCTTTGGCCTGTAGTGCAAAGATGAATATTGATTGTTGTTACTGGGGATAAAATATTGATGATGGACTTTTAAATCTTAGAAGGCAAAGAGAATTCTTTTCTCTACGTGACTCTTCTAATGGATTCTTTATTTCCACGCATTTGTTGATCTAAAACTTGTTGTCTATTATATTCTATTAGATTTTTTCCTGTTGAAGACTAACGATAATTTGTTGTATATTATCTTAGTCATAATATTCTTTACTGGGCTAGTTGAGCTCACCTTTTTCCTTGTTGTTCCATTTTCTTCTCAGGAGGTGAGAACATAGCAGGATCGAGTCGGAGTATGGAATGAAGGTTCTAGAGAGAGTTGTTTAGTAGTCCTCACCATTTTTATAAAATAATGTATCAATAATTATGATGGGGATTTATTTTTGTGTGGATATTGTGCAGGCGGCAATATCTCGTATTTAAACTCATTAAGTATGTATTGTCGTATATTTCACACGACATTTGTATTATTGAAGTTGTAGTTATTTTAGTACCATGTATTTGGCGACTCAGAATGGGTTGGGTGGAATGAACCTATTTTGGGGCGTCACAGGTTGGTATCGAGCTTAGGATATGATCTCTGGCGGAGATCGGGGAATAGAACTAGGAGGGAGAGGCGAGTAAATCCTTCACTAAGTGTGTCCTACCTAAGCTTATTTGTTGATTGATCTATCATAATATAGGGATATTATGTGACATGTTAATTTGTTTAATTAACCCTTGTTTTTTATGACATGATTTGAGAATGTCGATTGAGAATATTAGCGATGGAGTAAATGAGACCAGTGGAGACGGGTACTCACCAACGAGGGAGAACGTGCAACAGTGGCAATGTTCCTCCTGTGAACAACGCCAATCGAAAGCGTATGATGATGAATGACGGGATGTTTAGAAGCTTTTTGCAGTTCATGCAAAATCGAGACGAGGAGACTCGTGTACAAAATACGGTGGAAATGATAGTAACGTGCGGTTTGTCACGGCAAACAATTCAAAGAGTTGGGACCACCGATTTCCATGGAAAGCCGGATCCGATCAAAGCGTAAACGTGGGTCAAGCAAATTACCAAGATATTTGATGTCTTGGGATGCACGGAGGAACGAAGGTTCCATTCGCCACCTTTATGTTTCGTGGTGAAGCGATTCTTTGGTGGGAATCACGTAGGCGTACTCCACCAGATGCACTCAACATGTCTTGGGAAAGATTTCAAAAGCTGTTCAATGACAAGTACTTCCCTAAAAGTATTCGTCTATATGAAGGAAGTGGAGTTTATTAGACCTGAGCAGAGTAACATGGCGGTGTCTCAAAGACGAGGCGAAGTTTATGAGTTGTCTGAGTTTTCACCTCATTTGGTGGAAAATGAGAAGCATTATGACGCGCGTATGTTTCGAGGGGTCTAAAACTCAAAATTAAATCAATACCTCATTTCTCATAAATTTTCTCTATATTAGGATGTTGTAAACAGGCTCAATTATTAGAGCGAGATAATGAGTCATTCAACCCAAGGCGACCAACAACACGATAAAAATTATCTTTGGTGGCAACAGTGACCATCGGGACAATGATAACCATCGTGAAAGAAATTATCGGAAAGAAATGGTAACCACTTGGTAGTAATCATGGCCAAGATAATAGAAGAAATAATTCAAGTGGAAATTTCAAGAAGAGAAGATTAAACGATGGCGGGAAGACGTCGGCAGCAGCATCAACACCAGCAACAAATTCCAAGGGAGGAGAAAGACCACCGTTCGTATGTTACAAATGCGGGAAGGAGGGACATATCAGCTCAAACTGTCCACAACATTCCAAGGTATGTTACAACTGTGGAAAGGAAGGCCACATCGCTTGAGATTGTCTTATAGCAAAACCAAGTTTAGCGGAAGTGGTGATTCCAAGGGTCATCCGGATAAGTCGAAATCAATGGTTCTGGAAGAGCGTTTGTCGTGACTTAGGTCAAAATGCGAGGAACCCGAATGAGTTTAATACGGGTTAGTTAATTATAATTCTTAAGTTTATACCTTACTAGATCTGGGTTCTACCCATTCTTTTATCTCTCTTGCTTGCGCTCAACGTTTGAACTTGACTACGGAGAAATTAGACTTTGACCTATTATTGGAGACTTCGTTAGGAGAAACTTTCATTACATCCGTTATTTAGAAATCTTGCTTGATTCAAGTTGGCACTATCACATTACCTGTTGATCTTATCTCTTTAAAGATACTTGCTTTTGATGTGATTTTAGGGATTGATTGGTTCATCATGCCAAATTGATTGCTTTCGTAAGGTTGTTAGTTTTCATATTCCTAAGCAACCTGTTATTCGAATTCAAGCAATCAAACCATTGTAGTCAAACATTTTTATATCAAGCCATGAAGTCATTCGTTTATTACGGATGTCAAGTTTTCTTAGTCCATGTTATGGATTTAAATAAAGACACGTCAGATTTGAATAATATTCCTGTTGTTATTGATTTTTCCTGACGTATTTCCTGAGGAATTTCTTAGCCTACTCCCAGAGCGTGATATTGAATTTGTATCGACTTTAAATCCGGTACATAACCCATTTCTAAAATCTCATATCGAATGGCTCCTATTGAACTTCAGGAGTTAAAAACCCAACTATAGAAGTTGATACCCGAGCCTCTATCTTATGACTTCCTTTGTGGAATACACCGCCCGGACTCTCGTAGGGGATGCCATATTCGCGATGTAATAGTAAAGCGATAGGTGTCATTGTGACGTCTTTATCCAAGATTGGGATATGAGTTCTGATTGAGAGCAACCTAAGTCGAGAATCGAAATACGTAGCTTTCAGGCTTAGTTGGTTATTATTGGAGATTCGTGGAAAGATTTTCTCAAATCGCTAGTCCATTAACTCGGTGACTCGTAGAGATACAAAATTCGAATGGAGCACGGAATGTGGGAAGAGCTTGAAGAACTTAAGAAGAGACTCATTTTGGCACATGTTACGACCATACCATCCGGAAAAGCGAGCGTGGTAGGCGGCGTGTTGAGTAAAAGATCGTATCTGATACGAAGTAATACGATATTGTCAAAGACTCATCTCGTATAACTTACAAATGATGAAGATAGAGTTAAAGACTCTAGGGACTCACGTGATGATATCTGAGTAGAATCGACTTTAATCGATAATGTTAAAGCCGCCAAGCTCTGGGACACGAAGGTGATGAATATAAAGAAGAAGGTGCAAGAAGGCGTTATTCTAGAAGTAAGAGTCAATGAAGAGAAGAAAGCTCAAACCTTCGATTTATTAATTCATTCTCGATCGAGTAGAAACTGTGGCCTATAGACTCGCTTTACTACCAAGTATGTCGCGTGTTTATAACATTTTTACGTCATCGATGTTACGTAAATATGTGGACGACCCGAATAACATCATTGAGTTAGAACCAGACGAGATAGCTGAAGACTTAACGTACGAAGAGGTACCTGTCAAGATATTAGATATGAAGGAGCATGTCCTATGTACCGAGGTTATACCACAAGTTAAAGTTTTGTGGAGAAACCATGCTATTGAAGAAATGACCTGGGAGTTGGAAATAGAAATGAAAGCGAGGTATCCTCAACTTTTCGAAACACCAGGTACGCACGTCAATTTCGAGGACGAAATTTCATAAGGAGGGGAGGTTGTAAGACCCCAACTTATTATAAATAAAATTGAATTTTCCTTTATTCATTATTCTAAATTAATAAGGGTTAATTTGATATAATGCTTTGGTTATGGGTGAAATGTGCAATTTTACAAAATAAACAAGTGGTTATTAAAATATTCATTTTGTGGGGAATATTCAGTATGGTCGTGGAATATTCTTACTTGTGTGGGAATATTAAATTTACCAGTATGACCATTTGTGGGCCCCATAACGGAAAAGCGATTGGATGAAAGAAAAGCGACAAAGATTGAGTTTTATAAATAACGGCGTGGTTATTCAATTAATCTTGTTGGATTACGGTGGTTAAAATCACGATGTCGCGTGGTTGTAAAGTAGCTTTACGGTATTGCAAGTATTGTTGAATTATTGATTCTTACGTAAGAAGGCACTACTCAATAATTATTACGATGAATTCTTTGTTCAATATTTTATTGATTCAATAATTGTTGCGTTGCTAGTTTATATTATTCTTGTTTCAATAATTGTCCTTCGCATGTATTTTCCATTATCGATTAATAATTCATATTATTTGAATAATATTATCGGATAACATTATTGGAAATGTCTAGAAAGTTACATACAGGAGAGGTTTGGTCACCTAATTCTTGGCCGATGAGGAGAAATCCTTATTGAAACCCCCTCTATCACAGGAGCGGCTTTGGTTGTCGATCTTTGTGATTTCGTAATATTATTTTGAATAATTAATTATTGATTATTATGATAAAGAAAATATTCATTTTATGTGGATATAGATGAGAAAATTTTTAATGTGACAATTGTTGAAAATTAATATTTTATCTTTTTACGATAAAATAATTCATTTAAATATATTATTTTAATAATATATTAATCTGGTGATATTTTTATAATGAATGTGGGATATATGAGTATATGAGGAGGAAGAGTATTTTGTGGCATTAAATGTTTAACATATGTTTTTGTGTGTCGGTGGACACAATTCTTGACCGAAAATTGATTATATCGTAGTAAAATCGCTCATTTATGGATTTTGGATAATTTCATTTGGAATTTGGAAAACTTCCATACGCAAAGTTGTAGAGAATTGAATTTCCTATAGAAAGTCACGAGATTCGAATTTTTTCGACAAAAGGGCTATTTATCATGAATTATTGAAGTTAGGAGTTTCGAAATAATTGATTTTTGGAAGTTTTAATTATTTTATATAAGAAAAACGTTTTTGTGGTTGTTGGCACATGGGTGGTGATGTTTTTGACCAAAGAAGGCATGCTAGAGTTTTCAAAACATGTGGGTAGGAATTTTGAATAAATAATAATATATTTTATTAATTTAGTCTCCTTTGGCGTTTCTAACATTTTCCTATAAATAGAGGCTAAGTTAGAATTGAAAATCACACCAGAAACTAAGTTTTCTCTCTTTTTCTCTCTATATTATCGAGCGTATTCTTGTGAGTATACTTTGAGTGTTGCTTTATCTGGTGCGAGTTTTACATCGACTATACCAAAATTCAATCGGAAATACGGTTATTTTGAGGGTAGGGATGTTATTTCTTTCATAAATGATATTATTTTCTTCAATATCATTATGCCAAAATATTGGTTGAACTTTTTATCAAATTTGGAACTTTTTTATGTCGGAGTTACTATTCACGAGTTACTATTCACGAGTTACTATTCACGAGTTACTATTCACGAAGCGTGAAGATGTTTTTTTTGTGAAATTTCTATCTTTTTGTGTCGGGGTTACTATTCACGTATACGACACTATTCACGAATCTAAGACTATTCATAGAAAAATAAAATTTTTTTTTGTCCAAGATGTCTATTTTGGCTACTATCTTTGATTGTATCCATGTTTTGATCGTTATTTTTGAGTTTCGCTTCAAAATCGTTTATTATGAAGTATTATCGATCTTGGATAAAGCATTAAACGAATCCCTAATATTTGTCCTTCTATCTCATTTGGATTCGTTCTTAAAAATGTTTTTCATCATCCTCAATCCTTAATGGTGATACTTGATGAATATCTTTGGCTTGTAGTGTCAAAGATGAATGATTAAACCGATGAATATCTTTGGCTGGCTGTAGTGCAAAAGATGAGCAGTGTTGAGATGAACATGATTATTTGGTGATTTAAATGAATATCTTTGGCTGTAGTGCAAAGATGAATATTGATTGTTATTACGAGGATAAAATATTGATGATGGACTTTTAAATCTTAGAAGGCGGTAGAATTCTTTCTCTACGTGACTCTTACAATGGATTCTTTATTTCCATTGCATTTGTTGATCTAAAACTTGTTGTCTATTGTATTCTATTAGATTTTTCCTGTTGAAGACTAACGATAATTTGTTGTATATTATCTTAGTCATAATATTCTTCTTTGGGCTAGTTGAGCTCACCTTTTTCCTTGTTGTTCCATTTTCTTCTCGGGAGGTGAGAACATAGCGAGGATCGAGTCGGGGTATGGAATGAAGGTTCTAGAGAGTTGTTTAGTAGTCCTCACCATTTTATAAATTAATGTATCAATAATTATGATGGGGATTTATTTGCGTGGTGGATATTGTCAGGCGGCAATATCGTATTTAAACTCACATTATGTATTGTCGTATTTCACACGACATTTGTATTATTGAAGTTGTAGTTATTTCCGTACCATGTATTTGGCGACTCAGAATGGGTTGGGTGGAATGGACCTATTTTGGGGGCGTCACAACAACAAACCTCAAAAATAAATAAACAGAACACTAACAACCTCAAAATATTAATAGTGGTGATCCATTAATAAAGTACTAAGTACATTTCTCCAAACAGAGTTAAAATAATCAAAACTTAAAATTCGAAACAACCTAGATGGTGAAAGACAATACTCTCATCACACTAGCCCTGAATCACCCCTACAAACCTGCCGGAAGAAAAACACGGCATGAGCCAATTGCCCAATACAGATACAGATATACAAAAGATATACAACTGATATACGAAAACAACTGAGATAAAATACTGAACAAAGCCTCGAGTGCAAATAAGAACGAAAATATAATATCCAAAGATCTGAATGAAATATATCTGAATCAACATAATTGACGAAATCAATAAAAGAATAAAGAAATAACAAGCTCAAGTAACTAACTCAATGACTTGAATCGAGCGAAACCAACAAAATCGATCCAATAAAATAATAAGTCAAACAAATGGCTGGAGTTATTTCATTCCGAATGAGCTCAGAATATACCTTGCCACACAGGCAAGTCAAAATAATGCCACACAGGTAAATCAAATGATGCCACATAGGCAACCAAAATAATGCCACACAGGCAAATCAAAACAATGCCACACAGGCAAGTCAAAATAATGCCACACATGCAATCACACATTGGACCGCGAATCCAAATGTATGAAAATCGGATAGTGTGTTTGGCACAACATCACCAATCCGCAGAACAGAAAACTAGGGTTAACCCATACGCCTCCCACAACAAAACACCAAATGGCCCACTACCTCCGGAGCCCAAAATGGAGACGCCGTGGACTAATCACACCGCCACGGAAAGTGTCATGTCTCTCATGCCAAGACGACATGTTTGTGGTACCCCCACAGGTGGTTATAGCTCTGGTATACCCTATGGTATATTCTAACAAAATACCATGTCACAACACATGCGACATAATACCAACAAAAAGGGTTCTATATGTACATGTTGAACCAAATCAAATTATAGTCACAATGTCTCAAAAAGAAGGTAGCAACATGTACCACTCTAGAATTATTAAAATAAATAAAATATGATAACCTAATTCAAAGAGTACAAATACGAGTCCAATGTGTCAACTCCAAAATGAAAGTAATGTATGAATTTCACAGAAAACAATTATGTGAAATCATAACAGAATTCGAAACAAGGGACAAGACGAACAAATCAAATTTAACAAGAGTCTCGGTGAACAAATCATGGAATATGTACCAATTTTAATAGAAGAAAATTAGTTTAAATTACTGAATACAACCAAAGTATCAATTATCAAATTTCAATTTAAGAATCCCAATAGGATTATAAGAAAATAAATGATGATATATCACGAGATACAAAGAATGCAACTACAATCAAAGGAGTGGAGTACGGAATCCGTACTAGATACTTCCAAGCCATTTATAGCACACTCCACAAAATTTTACCCTCAATTGCCAACGACATCAAATACAAATCGTTATTCGCAACCTAAACATATTCACCTCAAATTAAAAACAATCCAAACTAATAATTCCAAAGTAATTCATAATCTATTTAATATACCTTTAATCATCGCTTTATATCAATTATTAATATTCCAAAATTTATATTCCAAGTATAACTCTTTAAATCCAATTCGAACTAATTGCACAAATTAACAAAAATTAATAAATATCTATAAATTAAATTACTAATTACAAATTTACCCACTAACAACATAATACTGTTAAATTTATTATCAAATAAATTTTATAATTTTATCAACAAGATTAACGAGTTTAAATTAATATACATAACTTTCAATTTTATTCGCTAATTCAGTTTATAAATTTTATGGCCAAATAATTATTGAAAAAAAATAAAAAATAAAAAATAAAAAATAAAATAAAATAAAATAAATAAAAATTCACGAAATCACCGCCTGCATATTACTTGCAAGCCTGAAATCAACTATATATCTTTTTATATTAATAAATCAATCATATAATTATATATATATATATATATATATATATATATATATAAATATAATTTACATGAATCAACGCTTGCAACTTGAACCAAAATCATGTTAGAAATTTATTTATTTAGCATATTCAATATATATATATATATATATATATATATATATATATATATATATATATATATATATATATATATATATATATATATAATATACTCCAATGTCCTCCATTCCAAAAATAATCTGACAAACTTATATTTATATATATATATATATATATATACACACACACAAGTCAAATCAGTCATGTATGCTTTTTTTCCAATTCTAAATCATGAAATTAAAAGAAGTTTGAAACATAAAAATCCTTGATATGGAGAAACACACCAAAAAAAACCAACCTGATGATCCTTTTCTGATTATTTCGTACACAACTTCCCTCACAATATAATTAGAGGCGGCTTTCTCCTTTTCTCTTTCTAAGGTTGTATAAGGAAAAAAATAAGATTAGGTTTAGTTATTTATTTATTAATAAATCTTATTAATTCTCCTAATTATAATTGGATTTATTACTACCCACATTTAATTAAATTAAACTCAATTAATTTTAAAGGCCTAAATTGTACTAAATTAATTTACCCATCTCTTATTAATATTTATTAGCCCACACAAATTAAATAACTAGTTTGACCCAACATAAATGACAAAGTCCAATTAATATGTTTTAAAACAAAATAATTTTTATTATGCAATATTTATTTATTAATTTTTTACCGGGTATTATAATTTTATATATTATAAAATCAATAATTGAGATGACAGAGTTATTAATATTATTATTTTCAATATTAACGATGTCAGAAGTTCTTGAGGAGAGATTTGGTCACCTAATTCATGGCTAATAGGAAAAATCCTTATTGAAAAAGCCCCTCTTTCTTGGGAGCGACAGTGGTCGATTAATATTGTGAATTATAATAATGATGATAAATGTTGTTAAATATATTGAGGTGTCTTTTTATGAAGTCATTTAAAGTTTATATATATATATATATTATATATAAATTTTGTTTTATTAGTATTATTAATGTAATAAAGCAGAAAAGCTTTTTATATAAAAGCAGTACTTTTATAAAGTTATTTGTTTTATTAGACAATAATTAGAATATAATATATTTTATTATGCATAGTATTTTGCATAGTAAAATCTTTTTATATAAAACAAAATACTTTTATAAAGGTATTTATTTTATTAGACAATAATTAGAATATAATATATTTTATTATGCATAATGTTTTGCATAGTTAAATCTTTTTATATAAAAGCAGAATACTTTTATAAAGTTATTTGTTTTATTAGACAATAATTAGAATATAATATATTTTATTATGCATAGTGTTTTTGCATAGTAAAATCTTTTTATATAAAAGCAGAATACTTTTATAAAGTTATTTGTTTTATTAGACAATAATTAGAATATAATATATTTTATTATGCATAGTGTTTGGATAGTGCCTGCATAGTGTTTGTATAGTAAAATCTTTTTATATAAAATAGAATACTTTTATAAAGTTATTTGTTTTATTAGATTTTAAATAATATATATATATATATATTTTATTGCATAGTATCCTTTCTATTTTTCCTATAAATAGGATGCTTAGTTAGAATTGAAAATCACACCAGAAGTTCAGAGAATTCTCCTTCTATAATCTTGAGCGTATTTCTTTAGAGTTTAAGAAAGCTTTGAGCGTAGTGCAAGTTTTGTTCAAGTATATCCCCGCCATACCCGTCGGAGTACTCTTCTTTATAAGGTAAGGGATATTATTTGTTGTACTCGTAAGGGGTATTATTTCTTTCGTATTCATGAAGAGAACTTTTGTTATTCCATTCCTTATTATTCTGTTTGAATAACCTCTATATGCGAAGTACCGCATATATGGTGAAATTCTTCTGTTATTCCATTCTTTATTATTATGTTGGAATAACTTTTTGTCTCATGAAGTACCGCATACATGGTGAAATTCTTACATTATTCCATTCTTTATCATTTTGTTGGAATAACTCATGCATCTTGATCTATCGCATGCATGGTGATTCTGTTGTTATTCCATTCTTTATTATTTTGTTGGAATATATCGCTTGGGTGTAATTTACTTTGACTGGTTCCGATTCTTTATTATTACGTCGAAATATATCATCGTCGTGCGTTTACGCATGACTGGTTCCATTATTTATTATTCATTGGAAATAACTCAGATATATGCGATCTATCGCATTGCATGGTGAATCCTTCCGTTATTCCATTCTTTATTATTCATTTGGAATAACTTGCGTGTGGATTACCACATGCATGGTGAATGATCCTTTGTATTAATTTCTTATTAAATTATAAAAATGATCTGGCTACGTGGATTCCGCACGCACGCGGTGAAAATCCAAATTGCGATTTCATATATTCTATTATACACAGTTGGTTAAAGCTTTGGCTTCTATATTCCTTGAAATTAGTGGAATATTCTGGATATTTGCGCTTCATCCAGTATCTTTTCGTGAAACTATTCTTCTGAGCATTCTTGAATTTTTCTCCACAAAGCAGTATCATGTTAACAATTTGGACATTATTGAGTTCAGGATAAATTAACTTATAAATCTTTAAAATTTATTCTTGAACTTGTTTTATTAAATTATTATGTCATTGTCATGATGAGTTATGTTGGTTATTATGTGAAAACATGAAAGTTTCTTAGAAATCACAAAGGGTTGAAAATCAGATTTTGGTGAAAATAGAATATAAAATTCAATTGACCATATCTCCTATTATATTTTGGTGAAATATATGTATATATGTTTGGACAAAGGATAGAAAAATAATAAATTGATTTGGTAATTTTTCATGAAAATGGTTTAGTTTCAAACATATGAGTTAAATATGTTATGTGAAGTTGAAGAATTGGTAAATAGAATTTTAGGGCTTGAAAATCCTATATAAGGTATATGCAGATTTTTGATGAGTGATTTGATCATTGGTGATGAAATTTTATGAGTATGACATTTTTGAATGATTAAATGCATTATTTGATAAAGTGTAAACAATTAAATTAAATTATTTATAAGTTTAAGAAGTGATTAAAATATTGTTATAATATTAACAATATTAGATTATGAGTTATTTAAGTGATGGATAATATTTGGATAAATTTAAAGTCTTTAATATTTATCCTTGTTTACATTTGATTAATGCTTATATTATTATCATCATCCTCATGCTTATATTGTGATGAAAGTCATCTTTGGCTTACGTGCATAGATGGACTTGGTGTGATTATGACCAGGGATTATTCGGTATAGTCATGACCGTAATGTGACTCATGATGTGGTAAAAATCCTCAGTGGCCTGTAGTGCATTGATGGACAGTTTTTGGTATGATTATGACTAGGGATTATTCGGTATAGTCATGACCATTGATGATTTAATAAATATCCTTGGCCCGTAGTGCAGGGATGATTCGATGATGTGGCTTATTTATTAAGCTAAATCTCAGCGATTAAGTTGATGAAAAACTTTTTAAATCATAAAAGATAGTAGATTTTATTCTCTACTTGACTCTTTTAATGGATTGCTTGTTCCGCTGCAGTTAAACTTGATGTCTTTTGTATTTTATCAGTTTAATATTGTTGAAGGCTAATGATAATTTTTTCTGCATTATCTTAGTCATAATATTTCTTACTGGGCTAGTTGAGCTCACCCTTTCTTTTATTGTTCTCTTCAAGAAATGAGAATATAGTTGGGACTAGTCGGGGAAAGGAGTGACGGTCCAAATGATAACATTATTAGTCCTTACTATGGCATGACATGCAATATATAATTGTACTGAGGACCTAAGATATGTGTGTCGTATTTTATACGTCACTTAATAATTTATTTTGGTAAAAACAATAGGGTGATGAGAATCCGACCCTGAAAGCGTCAAAAGTGCACCACAATAAAATGAAGAGAACAGAAATCTTCTCGTGTCCCTTTGGAGACTTGAAATATTTGCTGCTGTACTTTATATGGCATGTATTAATTTGAGTATGAATATTGTCGTATTATATACGTTACAATATTTGTATTAAAACTCACAGTATATATGTCGTCGTATTTTGCACGACTATTGTATAATTAAGATTATATTTGAATTTTGTACCATGTATCTGGCGAGTCAAGATGGGTGAGGTATACCTATTTTGTGGGCGTCACATTTTCCGTTATGGGGCCCACACAAGGCTGCGCCGTCGTACGAATATTCTCCGACAGTAAGAATATTTCACGACCAAACGAATATTCTCCGACAATAATGAATATTTTATAACCACTTACTTATTTAAGATATTTTTGCATTTTACCCATAATTAACCACATTAATCAAATCATCCCTTACTATTTCAAAATAATAAATAAAGGAAATTCAATTTCATTTATAATAAGTTGGGGTCTTACAACCTCCCCTCCTTATGAAATTTCGTCCTCGAAATTGACGTACGTACCCGGTGTTTCAAAAAGGTGAGGATACCTCACTTTCATTTCTGTTTCCAACTCCCAGGTCATTTCCTCAATAGCACGGTTCCTTCACAAAACTTTGACTTGTGGTATAACCTTTGTGCGTAGGACATGCTCCTTCCTATCCAAGATCTTGACAGGTACCTCCTCGTACGTTAAATCTTCTACTATTTAAATGCGGTTCTAACTCAATAACGTGGTTCGGGTCTTTCACATATTTACAAAGCACAGATATGTGAAAAATATTATGAACACGAGACATACTTGGATGTAACGCGAGTTTATAGGCCACATTTCCTACTCGGTCGAGAATCTGAAATGGACCAATAAATCGTGGATTAAGTTTTTCTCTTTTCCCAAATCTTGTAACTCCCTTCCATGGAGCAACACGCAACAATACATGATCCCCAATACTAAATTCCACGTCCTTTCGATGAAGATCCGCATAACTCTTTTGTCGATCCTGTGCCGTTTGTATATGTTGTCGAATCATTTGGATCTTTTCTGTAGTAATACGTACCAACTTTGGTCCCAACAATGTTGCTTCACCCACCTCCTCCCAGTATACTGGAGAGCGAAAATTTCGTCCATACAATGCTTCGAATAGAGCCACACCTATACTTGCCTGATAACTGTTGTTGTAGGAGAATTCCACAAATGGTAAATACTTATCCTAACTCCCTTTGAAGTCTAGGACACAGAGTCTTAATAGATCTTCAAGAGTTTGAATAGTCCTCTCGATTGTCCGTCTGGTTTAAGGATGGTATGCCAATCAGAATCAGAAATCCGTGCCCATAGCTTTCTGCAAGCTAACCCAAAATCGTGAAGTAAATCTTGGGTCACGATCCAAAACTATGGATATTGGCATGCCATGCAATCTCACAATCTCATTTACATAAACACGAGCAAGACGTTCAAGGGAATAAGTCTCCCGTATCGACAAGAAATGAGCAGACTTAGTTAATCTATCAACAATAACCCAAATAGCATCCATGCCTTGAGAAACCGTGGGAAGACCCATAACGAAATCCATGATAATGTGTTCCCACTTCCATTTCAGATTCTCAAGTGGTTGCAATGGACCCTTAGGCACTTGATGCTCCGCCTTTACACGTTGACAAGTTAAACACCTCGAGATAAACTTCACAATCTCTCTCTTCATATTGTTCCACCAAAATGTATGACGAAGATCACGATACATTTTGGTACTTCCAGGATGGATTGAAAACGGTATATTATGTGCCTCCATCATGATTTTGTACTTCAAATCAGGGTCATTAGGAACAAAAAGTCTGGAGTTGACTCGAAGAATTCCTTCTTTATCGATTCTTACTTCTGGGATAACACCTTCTTGTACTTTCTTCTTCATACGCATCAGCTCCGGGTTTGTGGCTTGAGCAACTTTAACTTTATCGATTAAAGTTGGTTCTATGCGTATACTTGATATCATCGCATGGGTCCCTGGAGTCTGGAATTCTATCTTCATCTTTTGTAAATCACACAAAATGGGCCTTTGTGTTGACAACATCGCACTCGTTCCCGCATATGATCTTCTACTCAACGCGTCAGCTACCATGTTCGCTTTTCCAGGATGTTATTGAATGGTGTGGTCATAATCTTTCAATAGCTCAAGCCAACGTCATTACTGCATGTTGAGTTCCTTTTGGGTGAAGAAATATTTGAGGCTTTTATGGTCTGAATATATCTCCACTTTCTCCCCATATAGATAGTGCCTCCAGATCTTTAGCGCGAAAATGACTGCTGCCAACTCTAGATCATGAGTAGGATAATTCCTCACATATTCTTTAAGTTGTCGTGAGGCATATGCTATAAATTTCCCATGTTGCATGAGAACACATCCTAACCCTTTGCACTCAAGCATCATCAGAGATAACACATCCATCCATCAACGCACGGTATTGCCGAGCAGGTCGAAATGAGTCTCCTCTTGAGCTCTTGAAAACTCTTCTCGCATTCCTCGCTCCATACGAATTTTGTATCCTTCCAAGTTAGCTGAGTTAACGGAGTAGCGATTCGAGAAAATCCTTCCATGAATCTCCGATAATAACCAACTAAGCCCAGAAAGCTACGTACTTAGGTCACCGACTTTGGTTGCTCCCAACTTTGTATTGCTTCAATCTTTGCCTAGTCAATAGATACTCCATGTTTTGACACCACGTGCCCAAGGAATGCTACTTTCTCAAGCCAGAACTCGCATATAACTTGATTTCACGAAGCCTTTGGAGTACCAGTTTCAAATGGTGCTCATGATCTTCACGACTTTTGAAATATACGAGGATGTCATCAATAAAGACAACAACGAACTGATCCAAATATTCCTTGAATACTCGGTTCATCATATCCATGAAAGCCGCAGGAGCATTAGTCAATCCAAAAGATATGAATAAGAATTCATACTGCCCGTACCGAGTTCTAAAGGTAGTCTTCGGAATATCCTCAGTTCTAATCTTCAATTGATGATATCCAGAATGAAGATCGATCTTTGAAAAGAATTGTGCTCCTTGCAACTGGTCAAACAGGTCATCAATGCGAGGTAGCGGATACCTATTCTTGATGGTGACATGGTTCAATTCTCGGTAGTCAATACAAAGTCGCATACTCCCGTCTTTCTTCTTTACAAATAAAACAGGAGCACCCCAAGAAGATGTACTAGGATGAATAAAATCGATGTCCAACAACTCTTGTAGTTGGACCTTTAACTCCTGAAGTTCAATAGGAGCCATTCAATATGGGGTTTTAGAAATGGGCTTTGTACCAGGTTCAAGGTCAATAAAGAATTCAACTTCACGTTCTGGGGTAGACCGGGAAGTTCTTCAGGAAATACATCAGGAAATTCACTAACAACAGAAATATTATTTAAATCTGACGTGTCTTTATTCAAATCCATAACATGGGCTAAGAAAGCTTGACATCCGTTTTTCAATAAACGAATGGCTTTATGGCTTGATCTGACAGTGATTGATTTTAGTGGTTTAGTTGCTTAAATTTGCATAACAGGTTGGTTAGGAATATGAAAACTAACAGCCTTACGAAAACAATCAATTTTGGCATGATGAGTAGTTAACCAATCAATCCCTAAAATCACGTCAAATGCAAGTATCTTCAAAGAGATAAGATCAACAGGTAATGTGATGGTGCCAACTTGGATCAAACAAGATTTATAAACAATGGATGTAATGAAAATTTCTCATAATGGAGTCTCCATAGATAAGTCAAAGTCTAATTTCTCCGGAGTCAAGTTTAAATGTTGAGCACAAGCAGGAGAGATAAATGAATAGGTAGAACCGGTATCTAGTAATGTATAAACTTTGCAAGAGTTTATGATTAGCTTACCCGTGATCACCTCGTTCGGGTTCCTCGTATTTTGTCCAGTCACGACAAACACTCTTCCAGGAACTGCTGACTTTGACTTTTTTGGGACAGCCTTTTGAGTCACCATCCCCGCTGAACTTGGTTTCGCTACAGTACAATCTCGAGCGATATGTCCTTTCTTTTCATAATTATAGCATACCTTGAACTGTTGTGGACAGTTTGAGCTGATGTGTCCCTCTTTTCCACATTTATAGCATACGACCGGTGGTCGTTCTCCTCCCTTAGAAACAGTTGATGCTGGTGCTGACGTCGTCACATTGTCATAGTTGAATCTCCTCTTTTTGAAATTTCACGATTATCACCAGAGTGGTTACCGCTTTTGTCTGAATTTTTCCCTCCCCACTGGTTATCATTGCTCCGATGACTGCTATCACCGGTATAACCCTGGTTGTGGTCCCTCGGTTGAATGTACTCATTATCTCGCTCTAATAATTGTGCCCTGTTGACAACATCTGAATATAGAGAAAATTTGTGAGAAATGAGATATTGACGTATGTCGGGTTTCAAACCTCTCGAAAATATCGCGGTCTACGTTCGTCATTCTCCACCAAATGAGGTGCAACACGATAACTCCATGAACTTCGCCTCGTCTTTCGACACGCCATGTTTTTCTGTTCTAGTATAATAAACTCCACCTCCTTCATATGACGAATACTTTCAGAAAAGTACTTGTCATTGAACAGTTTATGAAATGTCTCCCAAGACATGCTGAGTGCGGCTGGCTGGGTACACTTCACACATTTCCACCAGTAATCTGCCTCACCACGGAACATAAAGGTGGCGAATGGAACCTTCTGTTCCCCCGTGCATCCCAAGACATCAAATATCTTGGTAATTTACTTAACCCACGTTTCTGCTTTGATCGGGTCCAGCTTTCCCCAAAACTCCGGCGGTCCCAACTCCTTGAATTGGTTAGCAGTGACCAGGTGTGAGTTGCCATTGTTTCTACCCGTATTTTGAACAGGATTCTCCCTCGTCTGGTTTTGCATGAACCTCAAAAAGCTTCTAAAAATCTCATCGTTCATCGTCTGCTCAATGGTGTTGTTTAAAGGTGTTTCCATGGTCTCATTCACTCCATCATTAATATTTTCAGCTGCCATTCTTAAATACTGCCACAAAACAAGGGTTAATTAAAGAAATTGACATGCAACATAATAACCCTATACTCTAATCAACCAACAAATAAGCTTAGGTAGGACATACTAGCGAATGATTTACTCATCTCTCCCCTCCTAGTTCTATTCCCTGATCTCCGTCAAAGACCATATCCCTAAGCTCTGATACCAACTATGACGCCCCCAAAATTGGTATACATCACCCATTCTGAGTTGCCAAATACATGGTACAGAAACAACTACAACTTTATTAATACAATTGTCATGCAAAATACGACAACACATAAATTGTGAGTTTAAAATACAAATATTGTCTTCTAGACAATATCCACACTCAAATAAGTCTTCATTACAATTATTGATACATTATTTTATAAAAATAGTGAGGACTGCTAAAATAACTTTCTAGAACCATCATTTCATACCCCGACTAGTACTCGCTACATTCTCGCCTCCTGAGAAGAAAAATGGAAGAAAAAGGAAAAGGGTGAGCTCAACTAGCCCAGTAAATGAATTTTATGACTAAGATAATATAGAACAAATTATCGTTAGTCGTCAACAGGGAAAAATCTGATAGAATATAATAGACAACAAGTTTCAGATCAATATTCGCAGCGGAAATAACAATTCATTAGAAGAGTTAAGTAGAGAATGAAATCTATTATCATCTATGAATTTAAATGTCCATCATCAATATTTTATCCCTGTAACATCAATCAATATTCATCTTGAATCAAATATTCATTTTTGCATTATAGGCTAAAGATATTCATCAGTTGGTCATGTTCATCTCAACACCTGTTCATCTTTGCACTACGGGCCAAAGATATTCATCAAAAAATCATTCATCTTTGCACTACAGGCCAAAGATATTCAGTTATATCATCATTTAGGACTGAGGATGATAAAAAATATTTTAAAAAAAATGAATCCAGTGAGACAAAAGAATAAATATTAAGGATTCGTACTTCGGTTTATCCATGTTCAAAAATACCCCATAATATACTATGATGGAGTAAAATTCAAGAATAATGATCAAAACATGGATATAATCAAAGATAATAACAAAAATAGACATCTAGGACAAAGAACGAAAATTTAATTTTTCTGTGAATAGTGCCGTATATGTGAATAGTAACTCTCACAAAAAAGATAGAAATTTCACAAGAAAAATTATACTAATATTTCGGCATAATGATATTGAAAGAAATAATATCATTTTAAAAAAATAACATCCCTTACCTCAAAAGAATAGTACTTCTAGTTGGAATATAAGATATAACGTTGAAGGGAACTTGCACCGTATAGCGACACTCAAAATATCAAAATACTCATAAGAATACGCTCGATAATATAGAGAGAGAAAACTTCAATTTCTGGTGTGATTCTTAATTCTAACCTAAACACCCTATTTATAGGAAAATGCTTAGAACACCAAAGTAGAAAATTTAATAAAATATTAATATATTTTTTTTAAATTCTTACGCACACCTCCTTTGATCAAAATATCAGCCACCAAGTGAGGCCCACCTCACTAAAATAAAAAAAAAAAAATTCTTATTAAAAATATTTATAACTCTAGAAATCAATTATTCCGGAACTTCAATAATTCATAATAAATAGCCCTTTTATCAGAAAAACTTGAATATTATGTCCATTCCATAGGAAATTCAATTCTCTACAAATTTGTAAGTTTAAGTTTTTCCAAATTCCAAGCAGAAATTGACCGAAATCCACATACGGACGATTTTGCAGGCTATAATCAAATTTCAGTCAAAAATGAGGCCCACCAACATGTTTAACATGTTTTTAGCATTTATTGTAACAAAAATACTCTTCCTGCTCATTTATTTATATATCACACATTCATTGTAAAAATATCACCATTATTATATTATTATAATATAATAATATATTTAAATGAATTATTTTATCAGAAAAGATAAAATATCAATTTTCAACAATTGCCATTTTTCTAACAATTCCTCCATTTCTATCCACATAAATAAATAATTTCCTTATCATATAAATCAATAATTAATTATTCATAAATAATATTACAGAATCACAATAATGACAACCAGTCGCCGGGTGATGTAGGGGCTTTCAATAAGGATTTTTTTGCCTTCTGGCAAGCGCAATTAGTTGACCAAACCTCTCCTTGAAGATGTAACTTCCTTAGACATTGCCAATAATGCTATCTAATAATATTATTCAAATAATATGAATTATTGATCTGATAATGGAAAATACTATGCAGTGACAATTATTGAAACAATAATAATATAAAATATCAACGTAGCAATTATTGAATCAATAAAATATTGAATAGTAATTACTGTAACAATTATTGAGTAGTGCCTTCTTACGTAAGAATCAATAATTGGTGCAATATAGTGTGCTATCTTGCGTAACATCGGCAGACATCGTGTTTTAACCACCGGGTACTCCAACAGTGTTAACGGTAACAACTACGTTGTTATTTATAAAAAACTTATACTTGTCGTTTTTTTCATCCAATCGCTTTCCGTTATGGGTCCCACACAAGGCTGCGTCGTTGTACAAATATTCCCCGACAGTAAGAATATTCCACGACCAAACTAATATTCCCCGACAACAATGAATATTTTATAACCACTTGCTTATTTAAGATATTTGTGCATTTTACCCATAACTAACCACATTAATCAAATCAACCCTTACTATTTCAAAATAATAAATAGAGGAAATTCAATTTCATTTATAATAAGTTGGGGTCTTACATTAATCACCAAGTATTTCAACAGTTTAACGATAAAAGTCTTGCCGTTATTTTATGAAAAGGTTATTTTGTTGCTTTCTATATCCGACAGTTATTCCGTTATGGGGTCCACCAATGATTGTGCCGTCGTACGAATATTTTCTGACAAAAAGAATATTCCCCGACCAAACGAATATTTTATGACAACTTACTTACTTTGCAAAATTTTACATATCACCCATAACTATAACATTATATCAAATCAACACCTTACTATTCAAAATAATATTTAGAGAAATTAAATTTTTATTCATAAAAAAGTTGGGGTCTTACAACATGGAGCGACGATGAATCCGATCATGAATATCAAGATGATGAAACTGCTCAACTGTGCTTCACCGAATTAAGCAATCAAGAATCATCCAAGAAAAACTCTGAACTTTGTGAAATTACTATTTCGGATTATCTTGTTTTAAAGAATGAAAACATTCGTATTAAAGAGAAAAATGTTCATTTAAAAATTTGGATAAATGATTTAATGAAAAAGTAGAAACTTTGATTGAGGAAGAACAAGAAATAGTTAAAGATTGCACTTCAAGTGAGGTATCCAAGTCAAATGCTAAAACTAATTATCTAGATAACTATAATAAAATTTTATATAATTGTACAAACAAATTGAATGAAGAATACAATGATCTTAAAAAGGAAAATAATAATTTAAAAGAAATTTAAAAAATGAGAGATACATGTATTGATGCATTTAATGATGGAAAAATTGTCAACATGCAAAATAATAATGAGGAAGAAATAGTTTCATTAAAAAGGGACCTTGCAAAATTTATTCAAGGAGAAGAAAATTTAAATATAATGTTGGGTGCCCAAAGGTCAAGCTTATATAAACAAGGAATTGTGTATAATCCTGTTAAAAACATAAAAAAGTACTACTAATAAAATTAGAGTAATAAATAATAAACCAAGGAACAAGCCTCTTTATTGCTCGCCTTTTGTTACTTGCAAAAAATGTGGTTTAAAAGGACATTTTGATATTAATTATAATAAAATAAAAATAAAATAAGTTTGGGTAAAGAAATGATAATTAATTGCTACTAACAAAACTGGAACCAAACAAATTTAGGTACCAAAACAATCAGCTACTTCTTTGTAACATAAACGGGTACTAGACAATGGATATTCTAGACACATGACGGGTGATAGAACTAAATTTACCTCACTTATTGCAAAGAAATGAGGAATGGTTACTTTTGGAGATGACACCACATGCCAAATCATCTATAGAGGTAAAGTTGGAAATGGTAATGTTTTCATTGATAATGTGCATCATGTTGAAGGGTTAAAATATAATTTAATTAGTGTATGTCAACTAATGGATGATGGTCATAAAGTAATTTTTGAAAAAGATAAATGTGTCATAATTCATGCATCTCATAATGTTCCTTTAGTAGCTAATAGGGAAAGTAATATATATATATACAATTAATTTTGAAAATCAAAATGAAGATTTGTGATTAGCTGTTGTTCGAGAGCAAACTATTCTATGGCATAGAAGGTTAGGGCATGTGCATATGGAGCTAATTAACAAGTTAGTTGCAAAGAACCTTGTTTAAGGACTACCAAAACTAAAATATGAAAAGACAAGTATTTTGTAATGCATGTTAGTTAGGTAAATAAGCAAGAAATTCGTTTATAAGCAAAAATCAGGTATCAATATCCTTACCTCTTCAATTGTTGTATCTTGATTTATTTGGACCCAGGAGATATGCTAGCTCAGGAAATAATCATTATGCTTTTGTTATTATTGATGATTTTTCAAGGTTTACATGGGTTTTATTTTTGAAAACTAAAGATCAAGCTTTCGCGTAATTTGAAAAGCTCATAAAGAATATTGAAACAAAACACAACCCCAAGCTAATTGGTATAAGGAGTGACCACGGTGGTGAATTTGGAAAAATTTTATACTATATTGCAGTGAGAAGAGTGTTACACATGAATTTTCTTCACCAAGAACACCACAACAAAATGGAGTGGTAGAACGTAAAAACCGTACTCTCCAATAAACAACAAGAACTTTACTTCAAGAAATTAAACTTCCCAAGAGATTTTGGGCAGAGGCTGTAAGTACTATATGTTGCATTTTAAATAGAGTACTACTTATACCCCTTTTATTGAAAACTCCATATGAGTTATTAAACAAAAGGATTCTTAATATTGGTTATTTTAAAGTGTTTGGTACTAAATGTTTTATTTTAAATACTTATGGTAATCTTTGTAAATTCGATGCTAAATCAACTAAAGCAATCTTTCTTGGTTATTCAGTGCATAATAAGGCATATAAAGTTTATAATCTTGATAAATCAAAAGTTGAAGAATCTGTGCATGTTATCTTTGATGAGTTTAACCATGATCCGTCAAAAGAAGAAAATGAGGATTCTGTAGGAAAAGATAAACAAGATCGTGGAACTCAAATAGCTCAAACCAGAAAAATTAAGTTGTATGCATCAGTAGAACAATAAGGCGAATCAGGAAAAACAAATGAAAACAGATAACCTGAGTCGTCTGTTATAGAAGAAAACTCAGCTTTGCAAACACCTAAATCTAGACAGATCGAAACGTCTATTTTAAAAGACGAATCAGATGACCATTCAAATGTTGAAACTGATATTCCAGAGGTTGAATCTGAAGAACAAATGACTACTTCCAGGCTTCCTAAATTATCAAGAACTGTTAGAAATCATTCTCCAAATCTGGTCATAGGTGATCCCAACACTTGGATGAACACAAGAAGGAAAGCAAGGAATTATTGTGCATTTTCAGCCTTTCTTTCACAAATAGAACCCAAAAATGCTAAGGAAGCAATTCAATATGAAAATTGGGCGATTGCTATGTAGGAAGAGTTAAACCAATTCGAAAGGTGTCAGATATGGGAACTCGTTAAACCTCTTAGCAATGCATCTACAATTGGTACAAAATGGATGTTCAAAAATAAGCTTGATGAAAATGGCATAATCACTAAAAATAAAGTTAGATTGGTTGCACAAGGTTACAATCAACATGACTGTATAGATTATGAAGAAACCTTTACCCCTGTTGCAAGGTTGGAAGCAATAAGAATTTTATTAGCCTATGCATGCTATAAACAATTTAAATTATATCAAATGGATGTGAAAAATGCATTTTTAAATGGTTATTTAAATGCAGAAGTATGTAACGACCCCAAAAATTCAGACAATAATATTCTCCTTCTCGATCGTTAACAATACAACTTTAATCTATCTTTACATCATTATTCGATATTAAAATCACTAAAAATGTGAAATATTTAAAACTTTTATACATTTCCTTTTATATTGCCCTAAATCATAACCTTTACATTACATCTCTTCGATTCAAATTTATATCATGAATCGTTACAACAAAATAACTATACAAAGTCTTACATCATAAATAGATATCCATATACACCGGATAGCCCAACTTACAATTCAACAACATGTTACATTCAAAATATTAAATACATTTCTCATAAAATATAATTAGTCTTCGTGAATATGGATCTCTATAATTTACTTAGCACATATTCTTACCTTGAAATCTTGACCTGTAAAAATTATTATTTGCAAGAGTGAGCTCGACAACTCAGCAAGTTCTAACAGTTTTCATGCATCACATTGCACATAACAATATGCTTAACATATATATCCTAATAATTAAAGTAACATGGCATACATGCTTTAATTCACATAGAAAATATAAAGATTGAGTTCCTTACTCAATCATCATTATTTAACCAAAACAATGTAGTCATAAATTGACTTTAACATTTCATGATTACAACATGTATAACATATCATGCTCGCTTACAAAACATATATCATATCATGCAATTTAAAACAGTTTATCAAGTCCACGTAGAAAATAGGAACCGAAAGACTTGCCTTGATCGTTGTTTACCAATAATAGTTTAACAGCTTACAGTTATCTGCACTTCACGTGCCCTACACAATTATATAATCATACACATCAACTATTAGTCACATAGCAACGCATAGTAGTTGTAATGTAAACTTTACTCTATATCTCATAAGTCCGATGACATCCAACTTTGAATATGCTATAAACATCATATTAACCTATTTTTAAAAGTTATTGGACACCCATTTCGAATAAGATAGATAGTCAAAAATAGTGTTCAAAAAGGGGCGTTCAAAACTGTTTTTCATTCTTTCCCGCTTTACCTCTCTCTCGCTAAAAGCACCATAACTCTTTCCGTTTCAAAACAATTTTGAGCGATTCTTGAGCCCACGTGAAGCTAACTTCCAGAACTACAACTTTTATTCTTTGACCTTTTCTAAATTCTAAACACAGAATTCCATAAAATTAGTTCAAGGTGATTGCCCCAAGTTAGTTAGACAGTTTTGACGTGACTACTTTGAATGGTCATAACTCTTTGCTCCGAAATCGGAATTAGTCCGTTCCGGAGTGTATGAAAAGCTTATTCAGTGTACTATAACATACCAAAAGCCCAAAATTTTCTAAACAATCTAGTTAACCCTGAATTTTTGTTTTTGGATCAGCAGTCCACTAGTTTTTCGGACTTCTCGTTTTGACATCCAAAACTCGCCTCAACACGTTCCAACCCAACTTTCTTTACAAATAAGTCTTATTTAACATAATCAGACTCGTCTAAGGTCTTGGCTCTATATCTCTAATTACAATTATTAGAACTCATTTACATAATAAATTCCAAGCCAAAATAAACGTAGTAAACTAACTAGTTTACTAACAAAACTAACTAAACTTCCAAAATTTAAACTTTAACTAACAAACAAAATACAATATTTAAAATAATAACATTACCAAAAATTAAATAAGAAACATACCCGAAAATACGAGTTCCACAAACTGAATACGCACTTCCCCGCCAAAATTTAACTAAGGAGGTCTTTATAAAAAGTCCTTCCACAACAAAGCCTTTCTAAAAATTGGAGGCCTTATTGTTGGTGAATGAAACAAAGGATCAAGCCCTTCTATTTATAGGTTTAACAAAGGGTAAAGTTCTCAATTTAGTTGATGTGGGACTTGATTTATACTAATTCTAATTTGTTTATACTAATTTTTCCTATTTTTAACATGCTAAGTGTATTCATTCATCACGAATTCATTTCTTAACCAATTCGATCCGTTCAAGTTGCGTTGTTTTCATTTTATAGAGGAGAACAACAATCATCCATTAATTTAAAGTTTCCATCACGAATTCATCATCAACTTTAGTCCCAAAGTACACCAAAACACACATTACAATCAAAACCCAAATTCCTCTTCTTTAGTATAAATACATGAATTTGATTTCTGAAATATTATTTCTAGATGACCATTATCAAATTATAAATATCTAATAACATATATAACATCGTAACCCACGAATTCATTAATCAAAACTCCAATTTTAAAAGAAACTCAAGAACACATAAACTAGAAATATAAACTAGATTATGTACATTTAATTCCTTAAGAAATAGAATTAACCTTATCAGTAAAATTATAATTTCTATTCAACCATTATAATCATAACATTATTTAACAAATTCTCACTCCTCTAATTTAATTAAATTAGAATATCACAATTATACTCACGTAATAAAATACGTATAAATCACATCTATTTTATCACACTTAAAATAAACTATCCCATAACAATTTTCATCAAATATTTATTTAATACCATAAATATTCATTTTATTCCATAAAGTTTCCAAATAAAATATTTAATGTACTTAATAAATATTTTACTCGCATTATACTAACATTTATATTTTTCATGCAATATATTACCGTCTCACTTTATTAAATCAACTATACTTGTATTAATTCACTATTTTAATTAAGTGAATTATTCACACTATTTATGAAGCTTAACTCATAATAATTTTCATTGCCCATTAAGGCATAATAATTAAAATTATATTATCTCATAACATAATTTCAACTTAATTAAATTAACTAATATTATTTAATTTCTTTAATAGTTTAATTAACTATTAAATCTCACATTCTCCAACATATGAATATATAATTCTCTTCACACCAAATCACATAATTCAAAATATATACACCTCATAATAAGAATTTTAATTATTAAATTCTTATTTTAATAACTTATGAAAATTCGGGTTATCACATCCTTCCCTCCTTATAAGAATTCCGTCCTCGGAATCAAAGAAACCTCCTTTACTCGGTTTTCACCAAATCTCTTTTCAAAATTTACTCGGGATATTAAAAAGTGTATGTTAAGCAACCACCAGGATTTGAACAAGAAAAATATCCACATTATGTGTTTAAATTGAAAAAGGCTTTGTATGGATTAAAACAAGCTCCAAGAGCTTGATATGAAAGATTAAGCAAGTTTTTATTAGACAATAGTTTTAATCGTGGCAAAATTGATTCTAATCTTTTTATTAAAACCAAAAATAAGGACTTATTAATTGTTCAAATTTATGTTGATGATATAATTTTTAGAGCTACTACTAACTCTTTGTGCGAGTGGTTTTCCCAATGCATGCATAACAAATTTGATATGAGCCTTATGGGTGAGTTAAATTACTTTTTGTGGCTTCAAATTAAACAATCCTATGAAGGAATTCACATTCATCAATCGAAGTATGTAAAGGAGTTATTGAAGAGATTTGGTTTTGAAAATACCAAACCAAAGACAACTCCAATGAGCACTACCATCAAGCTAACTGCAGATGCTACAGGTAAAGATGTTGAAGTAACAATGTATCGAGGTATGATTGGTTGTTTACTTTATTTAACAGCATCAAGGCCAGATATTATGTATAGTGTATGCATATGTGCTAGATTTCAAGCTCAACCGAAATAATCTTATCTTAAAGCGGTAAAAAGAATATTTAAATATTTATCTGGTACAATTAATCTTAGCTTATATTATCCTGTATCTTCAAGCTTTGAACTCATTGGATATTCAGATGTAGATTATACAGGGTGCCAAGTTGATAAAAAAAGGCATAAATGGAGCTTGTGAATTTTTAGGTCAAAGCATGTAGCTTGGCACAACAAGAAACAAACATCGGTTGGTTTATCTACTACGAAAGGTGAATATTTAGTGGCAAGTATTTGTTGTTCACAAATTTTGTAGATGATACAAACATTACATGATTTTAATGTGCTATGTGAAAATGTGCCTATTATGTATGACAATACTAGTGCAATTGATATACCTAAAAATCTTGTGCTTCATTCTCGTACTAAGCATATTGAAGTGAGACATTATTTTTTAAGAGATAATGTTGCTAAAGGATTAATTAAATTAGTATTTATCCCTACTGAACATCAATTAGCTGACATTTTTACAAAACCTTTATATGACGAACGTTTTTGCACTATGAGGAGAGAACTTAGCATGTGATATCCCGAATATTAGCAATATTTCTTTTAAGGGAAATATTAAAAGATTTAATAAGGATTACATATTAAATCTTAGTTTGTTATAGAAAATGTGTAAAAGGAGGATTAATTTTTTATTTTATTTTATCTATGTGCTATAAAGAGTCCGCAGGGTATAAATGATTGTGAATAGAGACTTTTAAGATAAAAGGCTCTAACTGAGAATGATACGAGATATTATAAACATTACTTATTCACAATGAAAAGAAAGTAATATGTGGAGTTAAATAAATTTTATGGGATTTAAGTAAATGTATACATTTATTATTCAAAATGAAATGGAAAACCAACATGACTTAATTGATAAATATTCTTGACATAAAGATACATATGTGATTAATAAAATAATTATATTATAATATAATTAATTTCATTCAAGAGAGTGTTATTTAATAACAAATAAGGAAAAGGTTGTGTACTATTTAAATTACATAGAACCATCATTTTAATAATGTATGTGCTAATTATATTTTTGGCTAGCCAAAAAAAATGAGTTGATAAATGCATGTATATTAATATGTATGAGAGTCCATATTAAGTTATTGGGCCATATTAATATTATTGTGTATGCTAGCAAGCCTTCTCTATTATTTTCTAGAGTTATGAATTTTGCTATGATTAGAATAGTTCACGAGTCCCAATTTAAAGTCCATTCTCAATCATATTGGTGTCCAAATCCGACAGCCCACATTGGGGGGAAATAAGGAGCTGAGTTTGTATTTTAAGTCCAAACCAAACCTTGTCAAATCTTTCCTCCTAGCTTAATCCAACAAACCAAATGATGGGCAAAAGGGTATTGTTTTTGAGCCCAAAAATAAAGCTATGCTCATTTCGGCAGCCCAAGAAGAAAAGAAAGTGAGTAGAGTACTATTTTAGCCCAATGGGAATGAGTAGTGTCATGCTTTGGCAATTCAGTTAACTAGATATTAGTAATTTAGTTAGAGGCTACAATGTATAGAGTGACTGAATAGGGGCTAATTCAGCGGCCAACTAAGCTGTGTTAGGAAGCTCCATAGGGATTAAAGTAGGGGCTGAACAGAAGCTAAAAGGGGTCAGGGGGATATATCAGTTGAATCAAATAGGGGCCAAATGATTTAAGTTGTTAAGGCAGTGTAGCAGCAGCAATGATGGAGAAGGGTAGGAGCCAAGTAGGCTGATGAGAGAGAGATTAAAATCAGCCATATATGGCAGCAAATGGCACATTAGTCCAGTTAACTACATACAATCTCTGAGTTCCAAAATCAGCAACACATGTAGAGGGAAAGGAGATCTACGATTGGGAGGGGGCAAGCCAATTAGGAATAACACCTTCCTTCTCCAAGCTAGCAAGGTGAGCATTCCATTTCAGTTCCATTCCAATTATTTAGTAAGCCAACTGTTTTTATTCGGGTAGCTTAGTAAGGACTACTACATTGAATAATTAGTGTAGTAACTGTTATAAGGTTTAAATGTGGTTATGAATTGTTATTGTTGTAGTTGTTACTCTTGTTTCTATTTTAATACCATAAAGCTAGAACAAAAGGACTGAAATGTATGTACTATGTGTAAGTATCTTCATTGCTCACCAACTGTTTGTCAAAATGTTAGAGAGAAGGCTGTTTATGTTAAGGGTTGTTCAAGTGTGCATTCAAGATCGAAAACATGTTTATGTGTTTTAGCTATAATACATATCTACTTTGAGGTATATATGTTAATTGTGAGATGGGCTAAGATTAAACTTGATATCTATGTTTTATTTCCTATAAATCTCAAGTACGGATGTCATGATTAATGGTTGTCAAGTACCATAGTTCTATTTAGTAAACTAAAGTTTAAATGAAGATTTTGCTAAAAAGTTTGCCTACATGAGAATTTGATTATGTGTATTGATGTTTAGAAAAGAAGTTAACTAACAAAAACTATAAGTTTTGTGCCTCTAAGAATCAAAAACATGAAAGTCTGACTTTTGAAAGGACTGTTATGGTTAATTGATTTAGCTACAAGGGAAGTCAAGTCTTACATGATATCTATATGTTATATTAGCGATATTATGCTTGCAAAGATGCTTAGATGATAAAGAAAGTATAACATAGGACTGTATGATTGTGTTTACTAAAATTCATGCCTAAGATTCCTAAATGGGGGCAGTTTTATGATAAACATTTACTAGTTATGCAAGCATGCTCACTACAATAGATTATATAGCAAATATATGATGTGATAATTCTTGTGTTTGAGAGCTTGGGGACTGTTATGTTGATTTAGCACTTAATCATGCTTAAAGTACCTTGTGTGAACTGCTTTGGTGATAGAGATGAAACTAACTGTGTAAGCATATTAATTTACATGGTGATAAGTTTTAATGATGATTTAAGATTTGTAGAAATTCTAAAAAACCATTTGAGTTCTATTATGGGTTGTTTGTAAGTTAGTAGCCAAAAATATGACTGTAATGGGTTGTTATGGCTAATTTTGGCCACTAATGTTATAAATCAGTAAAGTGCATTTACATTGTCCATAAATAACATTTAAAAGTTATCATTTAGGTTATTTAAGGTCTAAGTTGTGTATTGTCCAAAAATCATGTTTAAAAGCCATACAAAGTAAGCTTTAAGTGACAACTAGCACTTAACTAAAGAACTAAAACACCTGAACCTTGTAGGCATGTTTTAATAGTTATAATATGGCATAAGTAAGCTAGACAAGCTAAAGAAACCAAGTCTAAACTATTTTGAGCATTAGACTTGTTAAAAATCACATTTTAAGCCAAATAGTGGATTATTTTGGGTAATTGTTAGCACCTGGATTTAAGAGACTGTAATGAACTCAAATAAAGTTGCTAATACATGTTTGTAATGATTCCTAATCATTTTCATGGCCAAAGTTAGTAAAAAACCAAGTTATGATCTATTTTTTAAGCCTAAAATGAGCTTTGATTGGTCAAAATTGGCTAGATGATTAACTTGTGACGCCCCCAAAATAGGTATACAACACCCATTCCGAGTCATCAAATACATGGTACAGAAACAACTACAACTTTATTAATACAATTGTCGTGCAAAATACGACAACACATAAACTGTGAGTTTAAAAACAAATATTGTCTTCTAGACAATATCAACACTCAAATAAGTCCTCATTACAATTATTGATGCACTATTTTACAAAATATTGAGGACTACTAAAACGACTTTCTATAACCTTCATTCCATACCCCGACTAGTACTCGCTACATTCTCGCCTCCTGAGAAGAAAAATGGAACATAAAGAAAAAATGTGAGCTCAACTAGCCCAATAAAGAATATTAGACTAATATTATGAATATTAGTCCTCAACAGGGAAAAATCTGATAGAATACAATAGACAACAAGTTTTAAATCAATATTCGCAGCGGAAATAACAATTCATTAGAAGAGTTACGTAGAGAATGAAATCTACTTTCTTCTATGAATTTAAAAGTTTATCATCAATATTTTATCCCTGTAAAATCAATCAATATACATTTTGAATTAAATATTCATCTTTGCACTCTGTGCCAAAGATATTCATCGTTGGTCATGTTCATCTCAACACTGTACATCTTTGCACTACGGCCAAAGATATTCATAAGAAAATCAACCATCTTTGCACTACAGGCCAAAGATATTCAGTAATATCATCATTTAGGACGGAGGATGATGAAAAATATTTTAAAGAAAACGAATCATGTGAAACAAAAGAACAAATAATAAGGATTCGTACTTTAAACAGTCCAAGTTCAAAAATACTTCATAAATAACATTGTGAAGTAAAATTCAAGAATGATCAAAACATGGATACAATCAAAGCTAGTATCCATAATAGATATTTTGGACAAAAAATAAAATTTAATTTTTTTCGTGAATTGTGTCAGATATACATGAATAAAGGCCAGATAACGTGAATAGTAACCCGACACTAAAAGACCGAGAATTTCACAAGAAAAATCTTACCAATATTTTAAGATAATGATATTGAAAGAAATAATATCATTTATAAAAAAATAACATCCCTTACCTCGAAAAAGACAATACTCATTTGGAATATTGGATATAGTCTTTCAAGGAACTTGCAATCAGATATAGCAACACTCAAAGTATCAAAATACTCACAAGAATACGCTCGATAATATAGAGAAAGAAAACTTTAGTGTCTGATTTGATTTTCAATTCTTACCTAAGCACCCTATTTATAGAAAAATACTTAGAACACCAAAGCAGAAAATTTAATAAAATAATAATATATTTTTTCTTAACTTCCTATGCACACTTATTTTGTCCAAATACCAGCCACACATCACCAACAACCACCAAAAACGTTTTTCCCATTAAACTCATTTAAAACTCCAAAAAAAAAATCAAAATTAATTAATCCGGAACTTCAATAATTCACAATAAATAGCTCTTTTATCAGAAAAATTCAAATCTTATGTCCATTCCATAAGAAATTCAATTCTCCACAACTTTGTAAGTTTAAGTTTTTCCAAATTCTAAACAGAGATTGACCGAAATCCACATACGGTTGATTTTACAGGCTATAATCAAATTTTAGTCAAGAAATGGGGTCCACAAACATGAAAAACATGTTTTAAATATTTTTAGTTACAAAAATACTCTTCCTCTTCATTTATTCATATATCCCACATTCATTGTAAAAATATCACAATTATTATATTATTAAAATATAATAATATATTTAAATAAATTATTTTATCGAAAAAGATAAAATATCAATTTTCAACAATTGTCACATTAAAAATTTTCTCCATCTATATCCACACAAAATAAATATTTTTCTTATCATAATAATCAATAATTAATTATTCATAAATAATATTACAGAATCACAATATCGACAACCAGGCCGTTCCCAGGAAAGAGGGGGCTTTCCAATAAGGATTTCTCTTTACTGGCGTGCAATTAAGTGACCAAACCTCTCCTTAGATAAAACTTTCTAGACATTGCCAATAATGCTATCTAATAATATTATTCAAATAATATGAATTATTGATCTGATAATGGAAAATACTGTGTAGTGACAATTATTGAAACAACAATAATATAACATATCAACGTAGCAATTATTGAATCAATAAAATAAAATATTGAACAGTAATTACTGTAACAATTATTGAGTAATGCCTTCTTACGTAAGAATAAATAATTGGTGCAATATCATGTGCTACTGTGTTTTAACCACCGAGTATTTCAACAGTATTAACGTTAATAACTATGTCGTTATTTATAAACAACTCATACTTGTCATTTTCTTTATCCAATTGCTTTCCGTTATGGGGCCCATATAAGGCTGCGCCGTCGTACGAATATTCCCCGATAGTAAGAATATTCCACGACTAAATGAATATTCCTCGACAACAATGAATATTTTATAACCACTTGCTTATTTAAAATATTTGCGCATTTTACCCATAACTAACCACATTAATCAAATCAACCCTTACTATTTCAAAATAATAAATAGAAGAAATTTAATTTCATTTATAATAAGTTGGGGTCTTACAACCTCCCCTCCTTATGAAATTTTATCCTCGAAATTGACGTACGTACCTGGTGTTTCAAAAAGGTGAGGATATCTCGCTTTCATTTCCGTTTCATCTCCCAGGTCATTTCCTCTATAGCATGGTTCCTCCACAAAACTTTTACTTGTGGTATGACCTTTGTACGTAAAACATGCTTCTTCCTATCCAAGATCTTGACAGGTACCTCTTCGTACGTTAAGTCTTCGGCTATCTCGTCTGGTTCTAACTCAATAACGTGATTCGGGTCTTTCACATATTTACGAAGCACTGATATGTGAAAAATATTATGAACAGAAGACATACTTGGAGGTAACGCGAGTCTATAGGCCACATTTTCTACTCGGTCAAGAATCTAAAATGGACCAATAAATCGTGGATTGAGCTTTCCTCTTTCCCCAAATCTTGTAACTCCCTTACATGGAGCCTCACGCAACAATACATGATCCCCAATGAAGATCCGCATAACTCTCTTTTGTCGATCCTGTGCCGTTTGTATACGTTGTCGAATCATTTGTATCTTTTCTGTAGTAATATATACCAACTTTGGTCCCAACAATGTTGCTTCACCCACCTCGTCTCAACATACTGGAGAGCGACACTTTCGTCCATATAATGCTTCAAATGGAGCCACACCTATACTTGCCTGATAACTGTTGTTGTAGGAGAATTCCACCAATGGTAAATACTTATCCCAACTCTCTTTGAAGTCTAGGACACAAAGTCTTAATAGATCTTCAAGAGTTTGAATAGTCCTCTCTGATTGTCCGTCCGTTTAAGGATGGTATGCCGAACAGAATCGTAAATCCGTGCCCATAGCTTTTTGTAAGCTAACCCAAAATCGTGAAGTGAAGCTTGGGTCACGATCCGAAACTATGAATACTGGCATGCCATGCAATCTCACAATCTCAATTACGTACATACGAGTAAGTCGTTCAAGGGAATAAGTCTCCCATATCACCAAGAAATGAGCAGACTTGGTTAATCTATCAACAATAACCCAAATAACATTTATGCCTTGAGAAACCGTGGGAAGATCTGTAACGAAATCCATGGTAATGTGTTCCCACTTCCATTTCAGAATCTCAAGTGATTGCAATGGACCCTTAGGCACTTGATGCTCCGCCTTTACACGTTGACAAGTTAAACACCTCGAGATAAACTTTGCAATCTCTCTCTTCATATTGTTCCACCAAAATGTATGTCGAAGATCACGATACATTTTTTGTACTTTCAAGATGGATTGCAAACGGTGTATTGTGTGCCTTTATCATGATCTTGTTCTTCAAATCAGAGTCGTTAGGAACACAAAGTCTGGAGTGGAATCGAAGTATTCCTTCTTCATCGATTTTTGCTTCTGGAATAGCACCTTCTTGTACTTTCTTCTTCATACGCATCAGCTCCGGGTCTGTGGCTTGAGCAACTTTAATTTTTTCGATTAAAGTCAGTTCTATGCGTATACTTGACATCATCATATGGGTCCCCAGAGTCTTGAATTCTATCTTAATCTTTATTAAATCACACAAAATGGGCCTTTGTATTGACAACATCGCACTTGTTCCCGCATATGATCTTCTACTCAACGCGTCAGCTACCACGTTCGCTTTTCCAGGATGGTATTGAATGGTGTGGTCGTAATCTTTCAACAGTTCGAGCCAACATCGTTGCCGCATGTTGAGTTCCTTTTGGGTGAAGAAATATTTGAGGCTTTTATGGTCTCAATATATCTCCACTTTCTCCCCATATAAATAGTGCCTCCAAATTTTTAACGCGAAAACGACTGCTGCCAACTCTAGATCATGAGTAGGATAATTCCTCTCATATTCTTTAAGTTGTCGCGAGGCATAGGCTATGACTTTCCCATGTTGCATGAGAACACATCCTAACCCTTTGCCTGAAGAATCGCTATAGATAACAAATCCATCTGAACCAGACGGTATTGTCAAAACAGGTGCCGAAATGAGTCTCCTCTTGAGCTCTTGAAAACTTTTTTCGCATTCTTCGCTCCATACTAATTTTGTATCCTTCTGAGTCAACTGAGTTAACGGAGTAGCGATTCGAGAAAACCCTTCCATGAATCTCCGATAATAACCAGCTAAGCCAAGAAAGCTACGTACTTTTGTCACCGTCTTTGGTTGCTCCCAACTTTGTATTGCTTCAATCTTCGCCGGGTCGACAGATACTCCATGTTTTAACACCACGTGCCCAAGGAATGCTACTTCCTCAAGCCAAAACTCGTATTTCTTCAACTTAGCATAAAGCTTGTTTTCACGAAACCTTTGGAGTACCAGCTTCAAATGGTGCTCATGATCTTCACGACTTTTGGAATATATGAGGATGTCATCAATAAAGACAACAACGAACTGATCTAAATATTTCTTGAATACTCGGTTCATCATATCCATGAAAGCCGCAGGAGCATTAGTCAATCCAAAAGACATGACTTAGAATTCATAATGCCCGCATGGAGTTCAAGGCGATCTTTTGAATATCTCGGTTCTAATCTTCAAATTGATTATATCCGTAAGCGAAGATTGATCTTTGAAAAGAATTGTGCTTCTTGCAACTGGTCAAACAGGTCATCAATGCGAGGTAGCGGATACCTATTCTTGATGTTGACATGGTTCAATTCTCGATAGTCAATACAAAGTCGATACTCCGTCTTTCTTCTTTACAAATAAAACAGAGCACCCCAAGGAGATGTACTAGGACGAATAAAACCGATGTCCAACAACTCGTAGTTGGACCTTTAACTCCTCAAGTTCAATAGAGCCATTCGATGGGGGTTTTAGAAATGGGCTTTGTACCAGGTTCAAGGTCAATAAAGAATTCAACTTCACGTTCTGGGGGTAGATCGGAAAGTTCTTCAGGAAACACGTCAGGAAATTTACTAACAACAGGAATATTATTCAAATCTGACGTGTCTTTATTCAAATCCATAACATGGGCTAAGAAAGCTTGACATC
The DNA here is from genome assembly GCA_020205605.1 of Panax ginseng. Classification (NCBI taxonomy): domain Eukaryota; kingdom Viridiplantae; phylum Streptophyta; class Magnoliopsida; order Apiales; family Araliaceae; genus Panax; species Panax ginseng. The sequence continues at coordinate 153,387,082 of CM035128.1, forward strand.
CATTTTTCAATAAACGAATAGCTTTATGACTTGATATGACAGTGATTGATTTTAGTGGTTTAGTTGCTTGAATTCGTACAACAGGTTGGTTAGGAATATGAAAACTAACAACCTTACGAAAACAATCAATTTTGGCATGATGAGTAGTTAACCAATCAATCCCTAAAATCACATCAAAAGCAAGTATCTTTAAAGAGATAAGATCAACAGGTAATGTGATGGTGCCAACTTGGATCAAACAAGATTTATAAACAGTGGATGTAATGAAAGTTTCTCCTAACAGAGTCTCCACAGATAAGTCAAAGTCTAATTTCTCCGGAGTTAAGTTTAAACGTTGAGCACAAGCAGGAGAGATAAACGAATGGGTAGCACTGGTATCTAGTAAGGTATAGACTTCTCAAGAATTTATGATTAGCTTACCCGTGATCACCTCGTTTGGGTTCCTCGTATTTTGACCAATCACAACAAATGCTCTTCCAGGAATCGTTGACTTTGACTTTTCTGGGACTATCTTTTGAGTCACCATCCCCATTGGACTTGGTTTTTCTACCGTACAATCTCGAGCGATATGTCTTTCCTTTCCACAATTATAGCATACCTTGAACTGTTGTGGACAGTTTAGGCTGATATGTCCCTCTTTTCTGCATTTATAGCATACGACCGATGGTCATTCTCCTCCCTTAGAACAAGTTGCTGCTGGTGCTGACGTCTTCACATTGTCATTGTTGAATCTCCTTTTTTTAAAATCTCCCCCCGACTCGCTTATTCTATTTTTATGGCCATGATTACCACCAGAGCGGTTGCCGCTCTTGTCCGCATTTTTCTTTCCCCGCTGGTTATCGTTGTTCGATGATACCATCACCCCATATGACCACAGTTGTGGTCCTCGGTTGAACGTATTTCGCTATCTCGCTTCTAATAATTGAGCCCTGTTGACAACATCTGAATATAGAGAAAATTTATGAGAAATGAGATACTGAAAAATATCGGGTTTCAGACCTCTCAGAAACATTCGCGTCATACGTTTCTCATTCTCCACCAAATGAGGTGCAAACCTGGATAACTCTGCGAACTTCACCTCGTACTAGGACACCTTCATGTTGTTTTGCTCCAGTCTAATAAACTCTACCTCTTTCATATGACGAATACTTTCAGGAAAGTATTGAACAGTTTCTGAAACGTTTCCCAAGACATGCTGAGTGCGGCTGGATGGGTACGCTTCACAGATTCCCACCAGTAATCTGCCTCATTACGAAACATAAAGGTGGCAAATGGAATCTTCTGTTCTTCCGTGCATCCCAAGACATCGAATATCTTGGTAATTAGCTTGACCCACGTTTCTGCCTTAATCGGATCCCGCTTTCCCTGAATTACGGTGGTCCCAACTCTTTGAATCTGCTCATTTGTGACAAACCGTGCGCGTTGTTATCATTTTCACCTATATTTTGTACACGAGTCTCCTAAATCTCGATTTTGCATGAACTCGCAAAAAGCTTCTAAACATCCCATCGCTCATCGATACATTCAAATTGGTGTGTTGTTTACAGGAGTAACATTGTTACTGTTGTATGCTTTTCCTCATTGGTGGGTAAAGGTGTTTCCACGGTCTCATTTACTCCACTATTAACATTCTCAGTTGTCATTCTCAAATACTGTCATAAAATAAGGGTTAATTGAAAAAATTAACATATCACATAATATCCCTATATTCTGACCAACCAACAAATAAGCTTAGGTAGGACACACTAGTGAAGGATTTACTCGTCTCTCCCCTCCTAGTTCTATTCCCCGATCTCCGCTAAAGATCATATCCCTAAGCTCTGATACCAACTGTGATGCCCCCAAAATACATGGTACAGAAACAACTACAACTTTATTAAAACAATTGTCGTGAAAAATACGACAACACATAAACTGTGAGTTTAAAAACAAATATTGTCTTCTAGACAATATCAACACTCAAATAAGTCCTCATTACAATTATTGATGCACTATTTTATAAAATATTGAGGACTACTAAAACGACTTTCTATAACCTTCATTCCATACCCCGACTAGTACTCGCTACATTCTTGCCTCCTGAGAAGAAAAATGGAACATAAAGGAAAATGGTGAGCTCAACTAGCCCAGTAAAGAATATTATGACTAAGATAACATAGAACAAATTATTGTTAGTCCTCAACAGGGAAAAATCTGATAGAATACAATAAACAACAAGTTTTAAATCAATATTCGCAGCGGAAATAACAATTCATTAGAAGAGTTACGTAGAGAATGAAATCTACTTTCTTCTATTAATTTAAAAATTTATCATCAATATTTTATCCCTGTAACATCAATCAATATACATTTTGAATCAAATATTCATCTTTGCACTACAGGCCAAAGATATTCATCAGTTGGTCATGTTTATCTCAACACCTGTACATCTTTGCACTACGGGCCAAAGATATTCATAAGAAAATCAACCATCTTTGCACTATAGGCCAAAGATATTCAGTAATATCATCATTTAGGACTGAGGATGATGAAGTATATTTTAAAGAAAACGAATCCTGTGAAATAAAAGAACAAATAATAAGGATTCGTACTTTAAACAGTCCAAGTTCAAAAATACTTCATAAATAACCATAGTGAAGTAAAATTCAAGAATGATCAAAATATGGATATAATCAAAGCTAGTATCCATAATAGATATTTTGGACAAAAAACGAAAATTTAATTTTTCTGTGAATAGTGCCGTATTCGTGAATAGTGTCGTATACGTGAATATTGCCGTATACGTGAATAGTAACCCCGACACAAAAAGACAAGAATTTCACAAGAAAAAATCTTACCAATATTTTGGCATAATGATATTGAAAGAAATAGTATCATTTATAAAAAAAATAACATCCCTTACCTTGAAAAGACAATACTTCTAACTGGAATACTGGATATAGTGATGAAGGGAACTTGCACTGTATAACAACACTCAAAGTATCAAAATATTCACAAGAATACGCTCGATAATATAGAGAGAGAAAGAGAGAAAATTTATTTCTGGTGTGATTTTCAATTATAACCTAAGCATCCTATTTATAGGAAATTGCTTATAACACCAAAGCAGAAAATTTAATAAAATATTATTATTTTTAATAAAATTCCTACGCACACCTTAGATCAATTGAATTCAGCATGCTTTCAATACTAGTGGGGCCCACCAACATAATAAAAACGTTTTTCTTAAAAAAATAATTAAAACTTCAAAAATCAATTAAACTTCAATAATTCATAATAAATAGCCCTTTTATTAGAAAAATTGGAATCCTATGTCCATTCCATAGGAAATTCAATTCTCTACAATTTTGTAGTTTTAAGTTTTTCCAAATTCCAAGTAGAAGTTGACCGAAATCCACAAACGGGCGATTTTACAGGCTATAATCAAATTTCAGTTAAGAAATGGGCCCACGGACATGTTTAACATGTTTTAAACAATTTTTGTAACAAAAATACTCTTCCTCCTCATTTATTCATATATCACACATTCATTGTAAAATATCACCATTATTATATTACTATAATATAATAATATATTTAAATGAATTATTTTATCAAAAAAGATAAAATATCAATTTTCAATAATTGTCACATTAAAAATTTTCTCCATCTATATCAACATAAAATGAATATTTTCTTTATCATATAAATCAATAATTAATTATTCATAAATAATATTACAGAATCACAATATCGACAACCAGGCCGTTCCCAGGAAATAGGGGGATTTTCAATAAGGATTTCTCCTTACTGGCGCGCAATTAGGTGACCAAACCTCTCCTTAGATAGAACTTTCTAGACATTGCCAATAATACTATCTAATAATATTATTCAAATAATATGAATTATTGATCTGATAATGGAAAATACCGTGTAGTGACAATTATTGAAACAAAAATAATATAAAATATCAACGTAGTAATTATTGAATCAATAAAATAAAATATTGAACAGTAATTACTGTAACAATTATTGAGTAGTGCCTTCTTACATAAGAATCAATAATTGGTGCAATACCGTGTGCTATTGTGTTTTAACCATCGAGTATTTCAACAAGATTATCTCAGAATAACTACGCCTGTTATTTATAAACAACTCATACTTGTCGTTTTCTTCATCCAATCGCCACGTTATGGAGCCCACACAAGGTCGCTGCCTTCGTCGCTCGAATATTCCAAGAACAAAGAAGAATATTCCACCACCAAACGAATATTCCCCGACAACAATGAATATTTTATAACCACTTGCTTATTTAAAATATTTGTGCATTTTACCCATAACTAACCACATTAATCAAATCAACCCTTACTATTTCAAAATAATAAATAGAGGAAATTTAATTTCATTTATAATAAGTTGGGGTCTTACAACCTCCCCTCCTCATGAAATTTTATCCTCGAAATTGACGTACGTACCTGGTGTTTCGAAAAGGTGAGGATACCTCGCTTTTATTTCTGTTTTCAACTCCCAGGTCATTTCCTCTATAGCATGGTTCCTCCACAAAACTTTTACTTGTGGTATGACCTTTGTGCGTAAAACATGCTTCTTCCTATCCAAGATCTTGACAGGTACCTCTTCGTACGTTAAGTCTTCGGCTATCTCATCTGGTTCTAACTCAATAACGTGATTCGGGTCTTTCACATATTTATGAAGCACTGATATGTGAAAAATATTATGAACAGAAGACATATTTGGAGGTAACGCGAGTCTATAGGCCATATTTCCTACTCGCTCAAGAATCTAAAATGGACCAATAAATCGTGGATTGAGCTTTCCTCTTCTCCTAAATCTTGTAACTCCCTTCCATGGAGCAACACGCAACAATACATGATCCCCAATACTAAATTCCACGTCCTTTCGATGAAGATCCGCATAACTCTCTTTTGTCGATCCTGTGCCGTTTGTATACGTTGTCGAATCATTTGTATCTTTTCTGTAGTAATATATACCAACTTTGGTCCCAACAATGTTGCTTCACCCACCTCGTCTCAACATACTTTGGAGAGCGACACTTTAAATCCATATAATGCTTCAAATGGAGCCACACCTATACTTGCTCGATAAATCGTTGTTGAAGAGAATTCCACCAATGGTAAATACTTATCCCAACTCTCTTTGAAGTCTAGGACACAAAGTCTTAATAGATCTTCAAGAGTCTGAATAGTCCTCTCTGATTGTCCGTCCATTTGAGGATGATATGCCGAACAGAATCGTAAATCCGTGCCCATAGCTTTTTGCAAGCTAACCCAAAATCGTGAAGTGAAGCTTGGGTCACGATCCGAAACTATGAATACTGGCATGACATGCAATCTCACAATCTCATTTACGTACATACGAGTAAGACGTTCAAGGGAATAAGTCTCCCGTATCTGCAAGAAATGAGCGGACTTGGTTAATCTATCAACAATAACCCAAATAACATTTATGCCTTGAGAAACCGTGGAAGACACAGAATTGAAATCAATGGTAATGTGTTCCCACTTCCATTTCAGAATCTCAAGTGGTTGCAATGGACCCTTAGGCACTTGATGCTCCGCCTTTACACGTTGACAAGTTAAACACCTCGAGATAAACTTTGCAATCTCTCTCTTCATATTGTTCCACCAAAATGTATGTCGAAGATCACGATACATTTTTTGTACTTTCAAGATGGATTGCAAATGGTGTATTGTGTGCCTTTATCATGATCTTGTTCTTTAAATCAGAGTCGTTAGGAACACAAAGTCTGGAGTGGAATTGAAGTATTCCTTCTTCATCGATTTTTGCTTCTGGAATAGCACCTTCTTGTACTTTCTTCTTCATACGCATCAGTTCCGGGTCTGTGGCTTGAACAACTTTAATTTTTTCGATTAAAGTCAGTTCTATGCGTATACTTGACATCATCGTATGGGTCCCCGGAGTCTTGAATTCTATCTTCATCTTTTGTAAATCACACAAAATGGGCCTTTGTATTGACAACATCGCACTTGTTCCCGCATATGATCTTCTACTCAACGCGTTAGCTACCACGTTCGCTTTTCCAGGATGGTATTGAATGGTGTGGTCGTAATCTTTCAACAGTTCGAGCCAACGTCGTTGCCGCATGTTGAGTTCCTTTTGGGTGAAGAAATATTTGAGACTTTTATGGTCTCAATATATCTCCACTTTCTCCCCATATAAATAGTGCCTCCAAATTTTTAACGCGAAAATGACTGCTGCCAACTCTAGATCATGAGTAGGATAATTCCTCTCATATTCTTTAAGTTGTCGCGAGGCATAGGCTATGACTTTCCCATGTTGCATGAGAACACATCCTAACCCTTTGCCTGAAGCATCGCTATAGATAACAAATCCATCTGAACCAGACGGTATTGTCAAAACAGGTGCTGAAATGAGTCTCCTCTTGAGCTCTTGAAAACTTTTTTCGCATTCCTCGCTCCATACGAATTTTGTATCCTTCTGAGTCAACTGAGTTAACGGAGTAGCGATTCGAGAAAACCCTTCCATGAATCTCCGATAATAACCAGCTAAGCCTAGAAAGATACGTACTTTTGTCACCGTCTTTGGTTGCTCCCAACTTTGTATTTCTTCAATCTTCGCCGGGTCGACAGATACTCCATGTTTTAACACCACGTGCCCAAGGAATGCTACTTCCTCAAGCCAAAACTCCTATTTCTTCAACTTAGCATAAAGCTTGTTTTCACGAAACCTTTGGAGTACCAGCTTCAAATGGTGCTCATGATCTTCACGACTTTTGGAATATATGAGGATGTCATCAATAAAGACAACAACGAACTGATCCAAATATTTCTTGAATACTCGGTTCATCATATCCATGAAAGCCGCAGGAGCATTAGTCAATCCAAAAGACATGACTAAGAATTCATAATGCCCGTCTGAAGTTTCAAGGCGTCTTTGAATATCCTCGATTCTAATCTTCAAATTGATTATATCTAGAACGAAGATTGATCTTTGAAAAGAATTGTGCTCCTTTCAACTGGTCAAACAGGTCATCAATGCGAGGTAGCGGATACCTATTCTTGATGGTGACATGGTTTAATTCTCGGTAGTCAATACAAAATCGCATACTCCCATCTTTCTTCTTTACGAATAAAACAGGAGCACCCCAAGGAGATCTACTAGGACGAATGAAACCGATGTCCAACAACTCCTGTAGTTGGACCTTTAGCTCCTGAAGTTCAATAGGAGACATTCGATATGTGGTTTTAGAAATGGGCTTTGTACCAGGTTCAAGGTCAATAAAGAATTCAACTTCACGTTCTGGGGGTAGACCGGGAAGTTCTTCAGAAAATACATCAGGAAATTCACTAACAATAGAAATTTTATTCAAATCTGACGTGTCTTTATTCAAATCCATATCATGGGCTAAGAAAGCTTGACATCCGTTTTTCAATAAATGAATGGCTTTATGGCTTGATATGACAGTGATTTTATTTCATTGAATTCGCATAACAGGTTGGTTAGAAATATGAAAACTAACAACCTTACGAAAATAATCAATTTTGGCATGATGAATAGTTAACCAATTAATCCCTAAAATCATGTCAAATGCAAGTATCTTTAAAGAGATAAGATCAACAGGTAATGTGATGGTGCCAACTTGGATCAAACAAGATTTATAAACAGTGGATGTAATGAAAGTTTCTCCTAACAGAGTCTCCACAGATAAGTCAAAGTCTAATTTCTCCGGAGTTAAGTTTAAATGTTGAGCACAAGCAGGAGAGATAAATGAATGGGTAGCACCGGTATCTAGTAAGGTATAGACTTCTCAAGAATTTATGATTAGCTTACCCGTGATCACCTCGTTTGGGTTCCTCGCATTTTGACCAGTCACAATAAACGCCCTTCTAGGAATCGTTAACTTTGACTTTTTTGGGACAGCCTTTTGAGTCACCATCCCCGCTGGACTTGGTTTCGCTACCGTACAATCTCGAGCGATATGTCCTTCCTTTCCATAATTATAGCATACCTTGAACTGTTGTGGACGCCAATGATATGTCCCTCTTTCCGCATTTATAAGATACGACCGGTGGTCGTTTCTCTCCCAGAACCACCGATTCATCACTGGTTCGACGTCTTCACATTGTCGTTGTTGAATCTCCTCTTTTTAAAATCTCCCCTCGACTCGCTTCTTCTATTTTCATGGCCATGATTACCACCAGAGTGGTTACTGCTTTTGTCTGTATTTTTCTTTCTCCATTTGGTTATCGTTGTTCGATGGATCGCCATCCACCGGTATGATCTGGTTGTGGTCCCTCGGTTGAACGTACTCGTTATCTCGCTCTAATAATTGAGCCCTGTTGACAACATCTAAATAGAGAGAAAATTTATGTGAAATGAGATATTGACGTATGCCGGGTTTCAAACCTCTCAGAAACATCCGCGTCATACGTTCCTCGTTCTCCACCAAATGAAGTGCAAACCTGGATAACTCTGCAAACTTCGCCTCGTACTGGGACACTGTCATGTTGTTGTGTTCAAATCTAATAAACTCCACTTCCTTCATATGACGAATACTTTCAGAAAAGTACTTGTCATTGAACAGTTTCTGAAACGTCTCCCTAGACATGCTGAGTGCGGCTGGATGGGTACGCTTCACAAATTCCCACCAGTAATCTGCCTCATTACGGAACATAAAGGTGGCGAATGGAATCTTCTGTTCCTTCGTGCATCCCAAGACATCGAATATCTTGGTAATTAGCTTGACCCACGTTTCTGCCTTAATCGGATCCGGCTTTCCCCAGAATTCTGGTGGTCCCAACTCTTTGAACTGCTTGGCTGTGACAAACCGTGCGTTGTTATCATTTTCACCTATATTTTGTACACGAGTCTCCCTCGTCTGATTTTGCATGAACTGCAAAAAGCTTCTAAACATCCCATCGTTCATCGTCTGTTCAGTGGTGTTGTTTACAGGAGGAACATTGTCGGCCTGTTGCACGTTTTCCTCATTGGTGGGTAAAGGTGTTTCCACGGTCTCATTTACTCCACTATTAACATTCTCGGTTGTCATTCTCAAATACTGTCATAAAATAAGGGTTAATTGAAAAAATTAACATATCACATAATATCCCTATATTCTGACCAACCAACAAATAAGCTTAGGTAGGACACACTAGTGAAGGATTTACTCGCCTCTCCCCTCCTAGTTCTATTCCCGATCTCCTTGGAGATCATATCCCTAAGCTCGATACCAACCGTGTGGCGCCCCAAAATACATGGTACGAAACAACTACAACTTTATTAAAACAATTCGTGAAAAATACGACAACACATAAACCGTGAGTTTAAAACAAATATTGTCTTCTAGAAAATATCAACACTCAAATAAGTCCTCATTACAATTATTGATGCCTTTATTTTATAAAATATTGAGGACTACTAAAACGACTTTCTATAACCTTCATTCCATACCCCGACTAGTACTCGCTACATTCTTGCCTCCTGAGAAGAAAAATGGAACATAAAGGAAAAGGGTGAGCTCAACTAGCCCAGTAAAGAATATTATGACTAAGATAACATAGAACAAATTATTGTTAGTCCTCAACAGGGAAAAATCTGATAGAATACAATAGACAACAAGTTTTAAATCAATATTCGCAGCGGAAATAACAATTCATTAGAAGAGTTACGTAGAGAATGAAATCTACTTTCTTCTATTAATTTAAAAAATTATCATCAATATTTTATCCCTGTAACATCAATCAATATACATTTTGAATCAAATATTCATCTTTACACTACAGGCCAAAGATATTCATCAGTTGGTCATGTTCATCTCAACACCTGTACATCTTTACACTACGGGCCAAAAACATTCATAAGAAAATCAACCATCTTTGCACTACAGGCCAAAGATATTCAGTAATATCATCATTTAGGACTGAGGATGATGAAAAATATTTTAAAGAAAACGAATCCTGTGAAATAAAAGAACAAATAATAAGGATCAGTACTTTTAAGCGATCCAAGTTCAAAAATACTTCATAAATAACCATAGTGAAGTAAAATTCAAAAATGATCAAAACATGGATACAATCAAAGCTAGTATCCATAATAGATATTTTGGACAAAAAACAAAATTTAATATTTTTTGTGAATTGTGTCAGATATCGTGAATAGTGTCGATATCGTGAATAGTAACCCGACACACTAAAAGACCAAAATTTCACAAGAAAAATCTTACCAATATTTGGCATAATAATATTGAAAGAAATAATATCATTTATAAAAAAATAACATCCCTTACCTCGAAAAAGACAATACTTACATTTGGAATAATGGATATAGTCTTTGAAGGAACTTCAGACCGTGATATAGCAACACTCAAAGTATCAAAATACTCACAAGAATACGCTCGATAATATAGAGAGAAAGAGAAAACTTGTTTTCGGTATGATTTTCAATTCTAACCTAAGCACCTTATTTATAGGAAATTGCTTAGAACATCAAAGCAGAAAATTTAATAAAATATTATTATTTTTAATAAAATTCCTACGCACACCTTAGACCAATTGAATTCAGCATGCTTTCAATACTAGTGGGGTCCACCAACATAATAAAAACGTTTTTCTTAAAAAAATAATTAAAACTTCAAAAATCAATTAAACTTCAATAATTCATATTAAATAGCCCTTTTATCAGAAAAATTGGAATCCTATGTCCATTCCATAGGAAATTCAATTCTCTACAACTTTGTAGTTTTAAGTTTTTCCAAATTCCAAGTAGAAGTTGACCGAAATCCACAAACGGGTGATTTTACAGGCTATAATCAAATTTCAGTCAAGAAATGGGCCCACAGACATGTTTAACATGTTTTAAACAATTTTTGTAACAAAACTACTCTTCCTCCTCATTTATTCATATATCACACATTCATTGTAAAATATCACCATTATTATATTACTATAATATAATAATATATTTAAATAAATTATTTTATCAAAAAAGATAAAATATCAATTTTCAACAATTGTCACATTAAAAATTTTCTCAATCTATATCAACATAAAATGAATATTTTCTTTATCATAATAATCAATAATTAATTATTCATAAATAATATTACAGAATCACAATATCGCAAACCAGTGCCGGTAGTTCTTAGAAGAGGGGGCTTTCAATAAGAATTTCTCCCTTCTTGGGCGCAATTAGATGACCAAACCTCTCCTTAGACAGAACTTTCTAGACATTGCCAATAATGTTATCTAATAATATTATTCAAATAATATGAATTATTGATCTGATAATGGAAAATACCGTGCAGTGACAATTATTGAAACAACAATAATATAAAATATCAACGTAGCAATTATTGAATTAATAAAATAAAATATTGAACAATAATTATTGTAACAATTATTGAGTAGTGCCTTCTTACGTAAGAATCAATAATTGGTGCAATACCGCGTGCTACTGTGTTTTAAGCACCGAGTATTTCAACAAAGATAATTCAGAATAACTACGCCGTTATTTATAAACAACTTATACTTGTCGTTTTCTTCATCCAATCGCTTTCCGTTATGGGGTCCACACAAGGCTGCGCCGTCGTACTAATATTCCCCGACAGTAAGAATATTCCACGACCAAACGAATATTCCCCGACAACAATGAATATTTTATAACCACTTGCTTATTTGAAATATTTGAGCATTTTACCCATAACTAACCACATTAATCAAATCAACCCTTACTATTTCAAAATAATAAATAGAGAAAATTTAATTTCATTTATAATAAGTTGGGGTCTTACATAACTAAAGTGTGATAATGATAAAAGTAACCTTAGGTAACTTAAATACACATGTATAGATTATCCAAGTAGCCAAAATTGTAGAAAAATGAAAAAGTGTCAAAAATAGTTGTAAAAAAGTGAGAAATAGGCTAGTTTGAGCCCCTGTTTTGGGAAGCCTAACTGACATGAATAAGAAACCTAAAGCTTGATCAAAATACCTTGATTTATTTTCTAGAAGCATGGCCAAATGGCTGAGCCAAGAACTTAACCCAAAAATTCAAACAAATCAGCAAACTAGCCTAAAAATCACTCAAACTTCAATTTCTGCAGATTTTATAAGTGTGAAATTTGAGATTTTGCCATTTTGCTTAAAGGTCAGTTGTAACTTCTTAAACAAGTGAGTTAGAAGTATTTTAGACTATTCCAAGTGTTGGAATGTTAATACATACAAGAAAATGAGATTTGAATATGTAAAGTCTTGAAAATGCTAGGTTTAGAGGGTTAAAACCAAATCTATCCATAAAAAAGTTATGGAAACGCTAAAACTAGTCCTAAATAGTTATAATTCAAGTGTTTTAATGAAACCAAGTGACCAGAAATGAGTTTGGCAAACTTTGACCAAAGTTAAGAAAACTAAAAATTGTGATGAGAACCCCAGTTTGAGCCTCAGTTTGAGGTAGCTTGGTTTGCTTGCTTGGCAGTCAAAACCTATAGAAAAATACCTTGTTATATGGTATAAAAACATGCCTAGATGTCAAAGCTAAAAATCTAATACAAATTCCTAAAAATTCCCAAAGTAGGCTGGAAATTCACTAAAACTGTTGCAATACCAGTTGCAGCAGCTCTAACAGTGCACTTTGAGCCTCTAATTTGAAGGCTTTAATTTGATGTTTTCAAGCAACCAAATAATAGATTAATACCTTATAGTATGGTTTATATCTTTGTCCAACTTTGATAGTTATGGGATTAATGTGGAAAATTATAAAAATCTCCAAAGTACCCTAGAAAATAATATTTTCTATTTTTGAGATATGATAAAAAAATGGGATTTCTACCTTGGGAAATGGCATGACATGACTTAGGATGTTATTGGTGAAAGTAGTATGCATACAAGCCAATTATGTATGATGATAAAGCATATACTTTGTAAACAATCTTATTCATTTATTAATAAAAGTATTTATTTACTAAAGACATTAATTTATCTATATGGTTCTATTTTAATAATATGTGATAAACCTATAGTTTTAAGCAATACTTTTAGAATCATGATGAGATCATGCTAATGAGATCTAAATTCTTAGATAGTTTAAAACTAAAATGTTCCTAATCAATGGATTACTAAAAAGGAGATTAGTGAATCCAGATAGATTGGTACATACATTGCTTACTTATTGGATGAGGATGATTGATCTCATAATCATTTGTGTTGTATGTAGGTGCTTATTGGAGAATAAGTTCACTAAAAATGGCTAGCTATGGAATATCTAATGAAGTTTTACTTGTCTATCAATAGGAATTCCTATAGTGATAGTAGTACAAGTGATCCTTAGACTTGAGATCATCATAGTATTTTGTATATAATAAGTTATACTTTAACATGTCCCTTAAGACCCTTAGGGTATATGTAAGACCCCAACTTTTTATGAATAAATATTTAATTTCTCTAAATATTATTTTAAATAGTAAAGTATTGATTTGATATAATGCTATAATTATGGGTGATATGTTCAAATTTTGCAAAATAAGCAAGTTGTTATAAAATATTCGTTTGGTCTGGGAATATTTTTTGGTCGTGGAATATTTGTACGACGACGCAATCATTGGTGGACCCCATAACAGAATAACTGTTTGAAATAGAAAGCAACAAAAATAACTTTTTCATAAAATAACGACAAGACTTTTATCGTTAAATTGTTGAAATACCCGATGATAAAAGTACAATAATATGTGTTTTTCCATAGTGGTACACGGTATTCCACAGTAACACATGGTATTGCACAATATCTCTGATTATTGATGCTTACGTAAGAAGTCACTCATTTTTATTCAATAATTGTCACAGTAGTTGCTTCATAGTATCTCATATTATTGATTCAATTATTGTCACAGTATCATCTGCACAATATTTTATATTATTAAATCAATAATTAAGACGACACAGTTATTCATATTATTATTTGCATTATTGACAATGTCTAGAAAGTTCTGTCGAGGAAAGGGGTTAGGTTATTTAATTGCACGCCAATAAGGAGAAATTCTTATCGGAAAGCCCCCTCTTTCCCTGGAATGATCTGGTTGTCAATATTTTGAGTTATAATATTATTGATGAATAATTGTTGAAAGATTAAAAATGTGTTGATTGAAGATAAGTGATTTGTGGTAGATATTTATTCAATTGTTGTTATAAATAGAGGGGTTTGTCATGAAGTTTGTTGTAAGTTTGTCTTATTATTCTATGGACCCCCATGTGCCAATTTGTCAAACTGTCGGTAGAAAGTTATCTCAGTTTTATTTTATTATTATTATAATAGTAATAAAATAGAAAGCTTTTTATATAAAATATAAAACTTTTTATAATATATATAAAGTTGTTTGTTTTATTAGAATATAAATAGAATATTTTATATAAAGTTTTTGTTTTATTAGAATATTTTATTGCATAGTGAAAATCAGATTTTGCCCGTGAAATTGTCCGTGAAAAACTTTCTGTTCATCCGTGATTATTTTCTTAAATAGTGCCCTGTCATTCTCCTAGAAATAGGATGCATAGTTAAGAAATGAAAATCACACCAGAATCAAAGAATTCTTCTTCTATAATATTGTGCGTATTTCTTTCTAGTATAAGAATACTTTGAGTATAACTAATAATGCAAGTTATACCAGTTAGATTTAGTCTCCTACTAAGGTAAAGGATGTTATTTTCTTCATACTCATAAGGGTTGTTATTCTATTCCTTATTAATCTGTGGTAATAACCTGTCTACGCGGACTACCGCATACCTGGTGAATAACCCTTTGTATTCATTCTTTATTAAATTGTGGAAATGATTTTTTTACGCGGATTATCGCATGACGGATGAAAATCTATTTGCAGTTTCGTATATTCTTTCATACTCGTATGAGATATTATTTCTTTTGTACTCGTCAAGGGATATCGTTTGCTTTCATATTTTTCTCCATTTATGGTGCAAATTTATTGTTTGTTTACATAACCTTATTATTAAATGGTAAAAATCCCTGAAACTAGTAGAATATTCTTAATAGTTTACGCTTCATCTAATATCATTTGATTGGAATATTGGTCTGAATTTTCTTATTAAATTTTAATATTTTCATTCGGGGTACTATTCACGGGTTACTATTCACTCGGGGTACTATTCATTTTGGGTACTATTCATGACAAAATTGGTTTCTTTTATGTCCAAATTATTTTTGATACATGAATATCATTCTTGAATTTTACTCCACAATTAATTATCATGGTTACAATTTGGACATTCTTGAACTCTGAATAAATTAAATTATAAATCTCTAATATTTATCCTTGATGTCACTTGATTCATTCTTTATATCATTGTCATCATCTTCATGTTTATATTATTTTGAAAGTTGTGACGCCCCCAAAATAGGTCCAATCCATCCAACCTATTCTAAGTCACCAAATACTTGGTACAGAAAATAACTACAACTTTATTACTACTATTGTGGTGCAAAATACAACAACACATATACTGTGGGTTTTAATACCAACTGTGACTCATGTCCCAACTATGGACAGCACCTCACATTGATACATTACATAAAGGTACAGTCAATAACTGTTTTAGAAATTAAAATCTTTGGGAAGTGCTCAAGAAAACCATGCGTCTAAGTTGTGATATATGTCATATGTCTAGAGAATTATCCTTGGTTGATCCAATAGACCCCAAAGAAAAAGGAGAAGATTACTATCATGTTCCTTCCAATGGTGAGTCTTCTCTTGACATATAACTATCTCCACCGTCTGCAATTGAACATTATGTTTCAACCAAACTCCAAGATCATATAGGTAGTGCTCGTAGATATACTCAGCAAGTGGATGTGCACAACCCTGTCTTATGATAACACGAGGTTGTATGTCATTAGACATCTTGTATGATAGTGACAAAACACCCTTCCAAAGTTGGGTTTGCCTCACCTTATTCGGTTCACCAAATTAAATATCAAATGACGTATACAATACGACACACTTATCTAAAGTTCTCAATAAAATTATTTCCATACTATTTAGGGAGAACCTCAATGACTATAGACCACCGATTCTATTCCCTCGTTATCCCCGCTCGACCCAACTACACTCTTATTACCTGAAAGGAATTGTGAAGCAAAAAGGTGAGCACAACTAGCCCAGTAAAGAATATCATAACTAAAGATAATTAAATTATCAATAGCCTTCGTCAGTAATAAATCATAGATTTAGAACATATGGTAGATGATAAAACTTTTTAACCATAGTTGCAGCGGAACGAGCAATCCATTAGAAGAGTCAAATAGACTACAAAGTCTATTATCTTCTCCACATTAAAAGTCCACCAATAATGTTTTATCCCTATAACATCAATCAACAGTTCCTTTCCACAATCATATGAATAACTCATAATCATAATTGTGATTCTAAATTCCTCTTCTCATCTGGGACGAAGATAATTTTCATCACCTGTCTTTACCTGAAACATCAAAGATCATGGTTATACCAAATCACAATTCCTGTTCATAATCATACTAATAAATTCATCTTTGCACTACGGGCTAAAGATATTCATTAATGATTCATCTTTCGTACTCTGTGCCAAAGATATTCAACAACAGGTCATCTTTTCCCTACAAGCCAAAGATATTCAATAACATGTCATCTTTGCACTACAGACCAAAGATATTCAACAAGTCATCTTTGCACTACGGGCCAAAGATATTCATCAATAATTCATCTTTGCACTACAGGCCAAAGATATTAATATCTCAAAGAAATACATAATCATTTCAGAATTTATATAAACCATAATTATAATCATGTTGATTAATTCACCTTTGCACTTAAGCTAAAAATATTCAATTATAAATTCAATGGTCATGATCATACCAGTCAACGATTCAACTTTGCACTACTGGCCAAAGAGAACCCATAGTCACGATCATACCAATAATCTACTCATCTTTATACTTAAGTCAAAGAGAATTTCATCACCGGATTGTAAAAATGTTATATATGATAATAAAAACAATATGATCAACAACTACATTTAATTTCAAGAGTAAGATTCATAAATCAATGATTTCATAACACCTTAATCCAAATATTATAAATCACATAATAATCTCATAATCTAATATTATTAATATTACCACAATATTTTAATCATTTCTTAAACTTATAAACAATTTATTTTAATTGTTTACACTTTACTAATTAATGCATTTAATCATCTTAAAATGTCAAACTCATAAGATTTCATCACCAATAATCAAAACTCTCATCAAAAATCTACATATACCTTATATAGGATTCTTAAGCCATAAAAGCCTATTTTTCAATTTTGTTACTTCACATAACATATTTAATTCATTAACTCATAACTAGTTCATTTTCATAAAAAATACCAAATCAGTCCCAAAAATATTTTTTTTCTGGGATTTAGTAGAATATAGTCCCATATTGAACATATATTTTTCTCAGAATTTTTAAAATTCATTTACTATTTTTTATATGGCCAAAACTGCCAAATATTTAGACATTTATCCTAAATTGTACTTTTATCCAAAAATTCCGAAATTTACAGGGTATACTGATATTATATAGATGTACTCCCAATAAAAATTTCATCAATTTTGGAGTTAACCACAAGGAGTTATAAGGGTTTATTTTTAAAATAGTTTTTTCCCATAAAATTCATAACTCCTAATCTATACATCAAAAAATCGCTATTTTTGGACACAATCTAGAAATCTCATCAAATTATTATTTTAAAATTTTCCTACTTTTATCCAAAAATTCTGAAATTTACAGGGTATACTGATAATAGATGTACTCCCAATAAAAATTTTATCAATTTTGGAGTTAACCACAAGGAGTTATAAGGGTTTACTTTTAATATAGTCTTTTCCCATAAAATTCATAACTCCTAATCTATACATCAAAAAATCACCATTTTTGGACACAATCTAGAAATCTCATCAAATTATCATTTTAAATTTTTCCAGAATTTTTGAAGGTCGAAAAAATTATGAAACTGAAAAACATATAACCCTTAAAATTCCTTACCTCAAAAGAGCAGTATTTCTGACTGGAATATCGGATGTAAAGTCGAAGGAAACTTGCACTGAATAGCAACTCTCAAAGTATCTAAATACTCACAAAAATACGCTCGACAATATAGAGAGAAAGAAAACTTGTTTTTGGTGTGATTTTCAATTCTAACATAAGCACCTATTTATAGGAAAATGCTAGAACACCAAAGGAGACTAAATTAATAAAATAGTATTATTTATTTATCTCCCTTCTACGCCATCCTTGTTGAACAATTGAGTAGCCACCATTGAAAAATATTTAGCACATGCTTTCAAAACAAACAAAAGTGGGCCCACCTTCTAGAAATTTCCACTAAAATCATTTATAAAAATAATTTCTGAATCAGTCACCTCTTAAAATTCATAACAAATCATACGTTAATTTTTTAACGGTTCAAAATTTGTGGACATATACTCAACTTATATATGTATAACATATCCAAAAATCACAACGATCCAACGGTCAGATTAAAATTTATGACTCACGCAATATATCTCAAGAACGCTGATTTTTCGGATTATTAGTCCTTCGGACCAGTTTCATTCAAAAATTCACCACGATAAATCTACAAAGTATTTTTGGGTGATTTCAATTTCTACGATTAGCTTACTTCTAGGGCTTTCTTTTGATATATGGCTCATCTCCTAACTCATTATACAAAGAGTTATAAATTTTACAAAATCAAGTAATAAACTAATTTTCTGAAAATTTCTAAATTTCATTCCTTATTTCGACAAAATACTAATAAAACACCTCAACATTAATTCCTTCATTTATAACCACATAAATAAATCCATCGTTTATACCTGCATCAAATAATTATTTTCTTATCATATAAATCAATAATTAATTATTCACAAATAATATTACAGAATCACAATAATGACAACCAGACAGTTCCCAGGTAAGAGGGGGCTTTTCGATAAGGATTTCTCCTTACTGGCGCGCAATTAGGTGACCAAACCTCTCCTTGACAGAACTTTCTAGACATTGCCAATCATGCTATCTAATAATATTATTCAAATAATATGAATTATTGATCTGATAATGGAAAATACTGTGCAATGACAATTATTGAAACAACAGTAATATAAAATAACAACGCAACAATTATTGAACCAATAAAATAAAATATTGAACAGTAATTACTGTAACAATTATTAAGTAGAGCCTTCCTACGTAAGAATCAATAATTCAAAAATATTGTGCAATACTGGTGTGCTATCTTTGTGCAACCACACGCCAGACATCGTATTTTAACCACCAGGTATTTCAATAGTGTTAACGGTAACAACTGCGTCGTTATTTATAAAAACTCAAACTTGTCCTTTTCTTCATCCGACAGTTATTCTGTTATGAGGCCCACGAATGGCTGCGCCGTCGTACGAATATTCCTCGACAACAAGAATATTTCACGACCAAACGAATATTCCCCGACAAAAATGAGTATTTTATAACCACTTGCGTATTTTGAAAAAATTCATATATCACCCTTAACTTTACTTCTTATCAATTTAACTATCTACTGAATAATAATTATAAAAAAAATTGAATACTTTTATTTCATAAAATTCGGGGTCTTACAAAAGTCATCTTTGGCCCATAGTGCAAAGATAGACTGTTGATTCGTATGATTATGACCAAGAATTGTGTATCGGTATAATCATGATCTTTAATGTTACAGATAAAGGTTTATGGTGAAAGTCATTTTTGGCCCGTAGTGCATAGAGGGACAAGTGTTTGACATGATCATGACCACTGGTAATGCAAACGATTATCTATGGCCCGTAGTGCATAAATAATTCGTTGATTGTAAATAATTATTGATTGGTGTTACAGGGATAAAATATTGATGATGGACTTTTAAATCATAGAAGATAGTAGACATCATGCTCTACTTGACTCTTCTAATGGATTGCCATTTCCACTGCAGTTGTTAATCTAAAACTTGTTGTCTATTGTATTCTATCAGATTTTTCCCTGTTGACTAAGGATAATTTATTCTACATTATCTTAGTCATAATATTCTTTATTGGGCTAGTTGAGCTTGTTAAGAATATGCATGTGAATGGTATTCCTTTATTCGTATAATTTGATGATGAACATGATGAAATAAATGAATGAATATGTAGATATATCTGCATTGATAAAAGCTGTAAAGTCCTTAATAGATGATAGAAAATATGGACAAGGACTTAGATTGATATAATCAAAATTGTTAGGTTGATCTGTGCTTAATGTTTATCATTCTGTAAATAAATGTATAGAAGATAAGATCAAAGATGTTAGGTTGATGTATGTATAAGTGTAATAGATAGACATGTCTAATCGTAGAGCTCTACACAAGTCACTTAAGTCTACCAAGAAGACAAAGCAGAATCGTAGTCTATTGAAGCAGAATCGTAGACTGTCGAGTTAGACGAGAGATGACTGAAGTTAAGGCAGAATTGTAGAGTATCAAAGAAGTTGATTTAGAATCGTAGTCTGTCTTGAAAGCCACACTCAAAATCATGGAGTTGGTCCGAGCATCTGCCGAGCCAAGTTAAAAATCGTAGTCTGCACTCGGAAACGTAGAGTCTGCAAAAACAAGCAAGTCCAGAATCGTAGTCTGCACTCAGAAACTTGGAAGATGTGTGCTAAGCACCTATCGAGCTAGAATCGTAGACTTGACTCTGAATCGTGAAGTCTACATGTCATCATCCATCAGAATAACAATTTTCAGAACCAGAGCCAAAGTCGTAGTCAGCCAGATGCTTATATAGCCAAGGCATAATCGTGAAGCACTCTACGATTCTCTACAGAAGCAAACCTGAAGTATATGCATAGATCACTTTCTCTAGTAAGAACAGTTAAGGTTAAGAATGCAGTCTACGTGAAGAATATCAGAAAGCATTCTCTGAATGATCCGCAAGCAAATAGAAGATCAAAGCACCAATTCTATCAGCAAGGCTGATTGAGAAGTGAAAATCCATTCACAAGGAATCTCCTACAAGTGCTAAAATAGAATACCACGATCAAAGTGATTACCAAAGAAAGAAGAATCTAATAAAGGTGATACAAGGTGATCTTGCCTCAAAGTGAGCAAATAACTAACAAGGAAGATATCAAATCTCAGCCATACCATGGAGTATGATCAAGAGATCACAAGGTTGAAAGTTAAGAAAGCTGAGCATGACAAATCAAAAGAGTTATACAAACTAAGGTGTCATAGCTATCAATCAACTTGATAGTTCTTAAAGCAAGGACAATCGTAGAACTAAGCACAAGATGGTACAACGTTGAGCACTCTCGGAATCATAAAAGGTGTCAAGGATAAGTCACCCTACGATTTCCTCAAACAAGAAATCGTAGAGTTTATAATGGTCAGCATCAGAATTATAGAGGGCATTCATCTGAAGAGTGAGAATGTCCAAGCAAAGAAGACTGACATTCGAACATTGTGATTTGAGGATCCCGATATACTCTCCAAGCATCCTTGGTGTAAATCGAGGAAACGAGAGAAAAGGATGAATACCTACTAAGCCTGCTGAAAGTAACGTCTATGAAGTGTTAGGTGATAAAGCAGCCTGATGTGTCAGGAAAGTCAAAAAGGAGTTGTCACATCAACTCTGCATCAGTGCTCAGAAAATTCTGGAGCATTAAATGCTACAATGGATGCCTTCAAACAAAAGCATTTCAAAGGCTCCTTCACAAGATAGAGATTAAAAGAGAGTTGGTCAATGAAAGACTCCTAACAGCTATGTTCCAACGGGAAGATGTCAGATGCATCTATATAAAAGACGAAGCTTCAAAAGAAAAAGAGTTATTGACTTGAAGAGATGCAAGTCATATAGAGCATAACAGAGAAAAGGTCTTCATGAGAATGAGACCACTACAGTAGAGTGAAGCACAACTAATGAGAGTTCTGCAATAAAAAACCGTCACTCCATACAAAGGATTATGACAATAAGATGTCATCTGTACTGAGAGCCGGAAGGCCAAGAAGGCTACAACCTAAGTGGCAGATCAGAAACCAGAATACTTGAGCTACTTTATGTCTCATCTTGAACACATTGAGCTGAAGAGAAGAAGGTACAGAACTGGATCTGTGCACAAGACAACTAGTATTCAAGGATTGCTAAGTACCCAAAGAAGCTAAGATGATAAGCAAAGACTTAACAGTACCTCAATGATGATGGTGAACAATATTGAATATCAGATGAAGATAAGCATCAACGGCGAAGAACAACAGCACCAAAGGATGAGTCAAACTGCTAAGTACCAACAAGATGTCAAACTGAACGTACATCTTAGCAGTCCAGAGGATGTGAGCAAAAACACCAATGATGAATTCCCAATGATCACAAGAAGCTGCTAAGTACCAGAAGATGAACAAGCTGAACGTCATCTTAGCAGCTCAATAACAACAAACAACAAACAACAAACAAACAACCAAGCAACCAAGGCCTGCAGGGTCCTTATCTTCGTGACTAAATCAAAGTCAGTTCTACTGGACTTTCTGAGTACTAGAAGGTACAAAATATTCTAAGTCTGCTGGGCTTAGTCTACAGTTTCCAAGGCTGCTGGTCTTAAAGAGTTCTTAGTGAACTAATGTTCCAAGGCTGCTGGTCTTGAAGGAATCTTAGTGATTCTAAGTTGATCAAATCCTTAGTGGAATCCCTGCATGTTGAAGCAGAAGAGTTGATTAAGAGCATTCAGTCTCTAAACCACTTAAAACCTCTGGTGTCATTTACTTTGTGTCATTTACATTCAGTACTATAACTGCTATATCTGCTTGCAATTAATTCTACATTAGAACTATGTTTAATGCTATATTTCTGAAGGGTACCTTAATCTATTCCACTGTGTATGAATTGATTCCTCTATTCATTATCTGTTAATCACTTAACAAGATAAAAAAAATAAAGAAAAAGTTTTAAAGGATCTATTCAACCCCCCCCTTCTAGATCTATTATGTGCCTCCAGGAACTAACAATTGGTATCAGAGCAAGTTCTCACGAATATGTTAAAGCTCACGCTTTGAGTTTGATCCTTGGCACAAATTAGTTCTAAACATAGTATTAGTTGTAAGTCACTTCTGAATGTAGTCGATCTAACAATTTGAATATTGTATGTGTATGATAAATGTGTATATCCACCTGATGCAATCCATATTGGCCCTCTTTCTTACATATTATTACGATCAAGGCCAATCTAGTAAAATCTACAGTTAATCAGCAGTCTGCAGCCCACAGACAGAAAGTCTAGATACAATAAGAACTGAGAACTTTCTGATCACAACTCAGGAAGATAATGCGCCTATATAAACTATGTGTTGAATTTCCAAAGAAGGAGTTAGAGAAAATCGTCAAATGCACAATCGAAAAAATCCATGAATCTAAACCTTGAGGTTTAAGAGCTTCAAAGAATTTGAGATGTCAAGATCTTCATCTGATCATGATTGAAAGACTCTGCTTGACTAATCTAAAGCCACACTAAACAAAAAATGTTGTCAGTATTGATTATCCAAAGATATATTCATCAATGCCTCATATCATTATGTAAATAAATAGAACAACTACTTGTCAAGAGATTGACAGTAGCAAGGTATGTATCCTCATCAAAATGTACTCTTATCACATTAAAGTTGGACACCACTCACTGGATAACTCTCTCCACCTATGGTTGAGGTTTAACATATTCCACTTAGAAGATATATGGTGTATGCCTTAAGTTAAGAATAATCCAAGCATTCTAAGTTGCTCTATATTTGCTAATGGGCTGATGTGCATGGAAATTCATACAAATCAATATTATGTGATTTTGACAAAACATGGAGTATGATCAAAAATACAGTTGTATCTCGAAGGTTCTTGGAAATTGATCAACTCTACGAACCAACTAGATGTAATCTATAGAACTGATCCTCACTCTATGAAAGTTTAAAATCTAGGAACTTAGTAAAAGCAAAAAAGTGATTAAAACAAAAGAAAATTTTAACTTGTCAAGATTGCTTAAATCATACACACACTCACAATCATGCTTAATAACTGTAATCATTTGCATGTGTACATGCTTCATGATTATCAATGATAACTTCCATGTATATTAAAAATCCAAAAATTTTGAATGACTAAAGCTTTTGTCAAAAACTAACCTAGCAGGACCCAAATTGAAATGGGTACCAAAATAGAAAATCATCTAACTTACAGGTACCTGATGATATCTGAACTTAACTAAGAAAGGCTAAAGCTTAGTTGCCAAGCTGCAACATAAAAATCCCTCAGCTATGCTCCCATTCAAGATCATCCAAGGAAGCATGAAGTTCATAACAAGAAATTAAAGACTGTACAAGCTCATCCATGCAAAGAATTTAAACTCTAGAGAGCTAAGAAGGAAGATTAGATCTGTAACCTCTACCAATAATGATGAAGTATGAATCGTAGAGTGGAAACTCTACAAGTACAGGAGATGCTAGAAGTTTGAATGATAGAACCTACGCTCGTAGTGACTGATTAGTAAATCATGGAGTGACCAGTTCTAAAGAAAATATTCTACGATCCAATGAAACTGATTTAATCATGAAGATATCAGATCAGTTCAGAAGATTCCAGCTAGAAGGAGAAATGCAAGATCTCTCAAATAATGAAGGCAGTTGAACCTGAGGCAAAGGCAAGAATAACTGAGGAAATGAAGATCACAATGAAGAAACTTAAGGAGAAACAGAAGTGGAATTCATTGATATATTCAGAGATGAGCTCAGATAAAAGTTCTGTAACAATCCAAGATTCTATTAGTTGTAATTTAAAATATTTATTAAATGAACTAAATTTTTCATTGATGTGGTTATTATTAGTATATATTTATAAATTAAATTTATTAGATAATATTCTAAATTAATGTAATTTATAATTTAGAGAGTTGTAATATAACATGAGAGGTTATACTGTTGTTTTAATTTAATAATTTAAAGTGATATGTTAAATTATTAAATAAAATTATAATTTTGTTATATTTGTTTAAGTGGAATATTTATTTAAAATATAGTATGTGTAATTAATTTATTTTATTAATGTTGGATATGTAAATCCAAATAAATAATATGTGATTATAAATTATAAACAAAATTATTTATTTATTAAGCTGAGTCTTAGCGATAAAGTGGATGAAAAACTTTTTAAATCATAGAAGATAGTAGATATCATGCTCTACTTTACTCTTTTAATGGATTGCTTGTTCCGCTACAGTTAAACTTGATGTTTATTGTGTTTTATCAGTTTAACACTGTTGAAGGCTAATGATAATTTATTCTGCATTATCTTAGTCATAATATTTCTTACTGAGCTAGTTGAGCTCACCCTTTTGCTTTTATTGTTCTATTCAGGAAATGAGAATGTAGCCGGGACTAGTCGGGGAATGGAGTTACGGTCCGAGATGGTTATTTTAGTAGTCCTCACTACTTAGTGTGATAATAAATGTAATAAGGATTGAATTTGAGTTTGGATATTGTCTATGAGACAATATTCATGTAAAAACTCAGCTATGTTTTGTCGTATTTTTACATGACAGTTGTATTAAAGAAGTTTGTATTAATTTATGTACCATGTATTTGGCGACTCAAGATGGGTGATGTATACCTATTTTGGGGGTGTCACAGTTGGTATCAAAGCTTAGGGATATGATCCATGGCTGAGATGTGAGAATAGAACTAGGAGGGGAGAGACGGGTTAATCCTTCGCTAGTATGATCTACCTAAGCTTATGTGTTATTTAATTGGTCGGTAAGAATATAGGGATAATATGTGGCATGTCAATTAACCTTTGTTTTGAAGATGTATTCTAGAATGATATCTGAAATACAAGAGATGAGCAATGGAAAAATCATAATGCAGAGGAAATAACCGGGAAGGTATAATCCGAATAGAAAGCAAGGTATTCTCATCTCTTCGAACTACCAGGTATGTAAATTTCAAGGGTAAAATTTCATAAGGAGTGGAGATTGTGATATCCCAAATTTTATGAAATGAAAGTATTAAATTTTCTTATAATTATTATTTTATTCAGTAAATGGTTAAATTGATAAAAGGTTAAAGTTAAGGGTGATATTTGAAATTTTTTCGAAGTAAGCAAGTTGTCATAAAATAATTGGTGCTAAAAGTACAATAATACGCGTGGTTGCATAATAGCACATGGTATTGTATAGTATTTTTGATTATTGATGCTTACGTGAGAAATCACTCAATTTTATTCAATTATTGTCACAATATTTTATATTATTAAATTAATAATTGAGACGATAAAGTTATTCATATTATTATTTGTATTATTGACAATGTCTAGAAAGTTCTGTCGAGGAAAGGGGTTTAGTCACCTAATTGTGCGCCAATAGAGAAAATCCTTATCGAAATCCTCCTCTTTCCTAGGAATGATCTGGTTGTTAAATATTGTGAGTTATAATATTAATGATGAATACATTCGTGTTGATTAAAGATGAGATTAATATTTCCATTGTGTTGAGATTATTAGTGTTAGTGGAAATTGACATTTATTTTGATAATAATTGATTTCTGGAGGTTAAATTGACCAATCGAGTAATTAATCGGATAAATGAGCAATTAATTGCTATTAGTTCACATGCTTATAACTATTTGTTTACATGTATGTACTATTGATTCACATGCATGTACTATTAGGGGAGGTGGTGCAAAATTCATAATACTTGCATAACTAAATTAAAATTAAAGGTATAAATGAAGGTACTAAACTGTAACTATTTTTTTCACATGTATAGAATTATTGATTAACATGACTGAACTATTAATTCACATGATGTAGTATTAGGGGAGGTGGTGCAAGTTTGATAATACTTGTAGGACTAAATTAAAAATGGAAGAAAAGATAAAGGTATTATAATGTAATATTTTGAGCCCCAAAATGTGCAATTATTGAAACTATATTTTCCTATAAATAGAAGCTCATTCTTCTTTCATTCTCACCAATTCACTAAGACTCATAAGAGTAATTATAGAGAGAGAAGCTATAGAGAGAAAGAAGAAAAGAAGTCTGCTACTTCACTATTCCAATATCCAGTCTTCTTCTGAGGTAAGGGATATTATTTTTTTCAGTATCCGTAGAAATAATATTTTTTTCCATACTCTGTAGTATGTGAGTAATATTATTTCATTTCGTATCCCTACTTCTACACTCATTCTGTTAAAGTATTGCTTCTATACTCCGTGAAATTAGTAGAATATCCTTGATATTTGCGCTTCATCCAGTATCTTTTCATGGAAATATTATTCTGAGCTTTCTTGATAATTATTGATCTTTTCATGCCGAAATATTATTCATGAGTTACTAATTATGGGTTACTATTCACCCAATTACTATTCCGAGTGAATAATATTCACTCGGGTATTCGGGGCACTTTTCATGCTGGAATACTATTCATGAGTTACTATTCATAGGTTACTATTCACCCGATTACTATTCACTCGAATATTATTTACTCGGGTATTTGAGGCACTTTTCATGCCGAGATACTATTCACGAGGTACTATTCCTGAAATACTATTCATAGGGTACTATTCACGGGATACTATTCACCTGAAAAATATATTTCTTTTTTCTGTCCAAATTATTTTTGATACATGAATATTATTCTTAAATTTTACTCCATAAAGCAGTATCATGTTGACAATTTGGATATTTTTAAACTCTGAATAAATTTAAAGTCTTTAATGTTTATCTTTGATTTCATTTGATTAATGCTTATTTAAGAGCCCAACTTATTATAAATGAAATTAAATTTCCTTTATTTATTATTTTGAAATAGTAAGGGTTGATTCGATTAATGTGGTTAGTTATGGGTAAAATGTGCAAATATTTCAAATAAGCAAGTGGTTATAAAATATTCATTGTTGTCGGGGAATATTAGTTTTGTCGTGGAATATTCTTACTGTCAGGGAATATTCGTATGACGACGCAGCCTTGTGTGGGCCCCATAACGGAAAGCGATTGGATGAAAAAAATGACAAGTATAAGTTGTTTATAAATAATACTTGTAGTTGTTATTCAATTATCATTGTTGAAATACTCGGTGGTTAAAATACAGTAGCACACGGTATTGCACCAATTATTAATTCTTACGTAAAAAGGCACTACTCAATAATTGTTACAAAGAATTATCGCTCAATATTTTATTTTATTGATTCAATAATTGATACGTTGATATTTTATATTATTGTTGTTCAATAATAATTATCTACTCGGTATTTTCCATTATCAGATCAATAATTCATATTATTTGAATAATATTATTAGATAGCATTATTGGTCGCCAGTAAGGAGAAATCCTTATTAGAAAGCCCCCTCTTTCTTGGGAACGGCCTGGTTGTCGATATTGTGATTCTGTAATATTATTTGTGAACAATTAATTATTGATTTATATGATAAGAAAAATATTCATTTTATGTGGATATAGATGGAGAAAATTTTTAATGTGACAATTGTTGAAAATTGATATTTTATCTTTTCTGATAAAATAATTCATTTAAATATATTATTATATTATAATAATATAATAATGGTGATATTTTAAAATAAATGTGTGATATATGAATAAATGAGGAGGAAGGGTATTTTTGTTACAAAAAATGTTAAACATGTCTGTGGTCCCATTTCTTGACTGAAATTTGATTATAGCCTGTAAAATCGTCCGTTTATGGATTTCGATCAACTTCTGCTTGGAATTTGGAAAAACTTAAAACTACAAAGTTGTAGAGAATTGAATTTCCTATGGAATGGACATAAGATTCAATTTTTTCTGATAACCCCAAAATCTGGGTCTCTTCCAACCCGACAGATGGTGCTACACGGTACTACCATTCATTCATTCATTCATTCAATTGAATAGTCTCAAAAGGACTAATATAACTTCTATATATCCAAAATAATATTACATTTCCCAGGTTCTTTGTAACCCATTCGTTTGTTCTTGTCATAATATTCAATATATTACAGACATTCAACTATTCTATTACATAAGCAATCTAAGGGTTCATCTTCGCCTTGCCCTTGTCCTTGCCTAAGCCTTCGATCCGCTCGATCTTAGCTGTGTTCATATGGTTCAAGCAAGAGTGAGCATGACTAGCTCAGCAAGTACTACAATTTTAATAAACAACATACTTGAAACATAAAACTCATATATTTTCAGTAACTGAACAATAGTTACGAAGTACTATCGATAATTCAAAATAGCACTTCTTTTCATTCAAAATATTTTCCAACAACAATATTCAGTAGAATATCAACTAAGGCTCAAAACTATGAGCAGTTCATAATTCCTTTTGAAAAGGACAACCCGACACTAAGTCTGTAAGTCCGGCATAGCTTACCAGCACTTCTGGGTGATCAGCCCATAGTACTCTATGTTGATCAACACTACATTCATTAAACGTGTATACGTTTAAGTTGTGGCAACGTCATGTGCCTATTATTAAACGACAAAAACATTTTAGCATACTTGGTCTTCGATTGAAAACCATACCAATATAACTTGGTAAACATAAATCATGCTTGACAGAATCATAATATAAGTCTAGCCGAAAGAGTTGGCTTTAGACTTCATCATTCAAGACTTCATGTGAAAGAATACAAGAATTACAAAACTTGTCGGTGATCGAATCGGAACAAGGGTTAGAATACTTGCCTTCGTCATACCGCTTCATCGCTTTAACACACGTACACTTTAAGTCTCTACGTTTCTACAATACATGATCATATAACGTACCACATTAAGTCATATATAATCAAGTATGTATACTATTATATCTTACCCATCATCTCAATGTAAATCCTGACTTAGATTTACTATTATGGGTTTCCGACTTTCATTACGTCATTCACATTTCATTCATCTTCAATTGATTATTAACTCTTAATTATTATACTTAAGTATCTTACAATGCCTTAACAATGTTATGCTTATATCTTAGTTCATTACTAATAAGTTTTCTTTCATCCTGTACTTGAAAACATTCTTTACTTACCATTGCCTAGGGTTGCTTGCATTGCTGGCGCCACCCATCGCTTCTTCATCTCGCTACCGTTGGCGCGAAAGTTAAGTAGTGTCTAACATCTAGATCTGGCGCTGCGGCACCACACTTTGTTCTTTATCTCGCGCTGTGGCGCGAGTTAGCAGTGTGCTCAGACACTATTACGGCATTGTGGCGCCACTCATTTGGCCTTGGGTTAGCACAATGGCGCAAACTCTGTGCCTCAGATAGTTTGTAATTTTTGAAAATTTTACGAAACTCCCGGACTCATAACTTCTTCGTTATAAGTCTGAATTGGCTCGTTCAAAAGCCTACGGTTCACAAATTACATACTCTATGCGTTCATGCAAGAATTTTATCTATTTGACTTTGTTTACTAAAATTTCACCTATGAGTTTATTTTTAACGAAAACGATAAACATCCGTGAACGTTCAACGCTCGTTTCTTCGTTCTAAGTCGGAATTCGGTCATTTTCGAGTCTGAAACTCTATAATGCCAAATATGACTTGTCTCCATCGAAAACCAACGTTTCCGACTTCAAACACGAAATACGACTTCCATTCCGAGAATTTCACGAATTCGACGATTATCGTCCAATCGTGTGAATTCCAGCAAAACTACATTCTTAAAGATTCTAAATGGATTTTAACCAACATATGATCATTACAAGTTACTTATTACACCAACTTATAATCAAATTAGGTTTTGACTTATTCTCATAAGTCAATGACTTATTTAACTTATAAACTATAATTCCTCATGCTTATGACTTATTATGAACTTAAGTCCATCAATCAATGTTCTCATGCTATATTCAATATACTAACATCATATGACAAACATATGATAAGTTCTTCATGATTCTAGCAACTTATTAAAGTTCAAGTTGCTTATTCAACTTATTATGCTTAAGTTCATTCCTTAATAACTTATTACATGTTCTTAACAAACGATCTCCCTTCTCTATCAATCCTATCATAGAAGAGATGTAGATAAAAGATATGAGTCTTACCCTTGAAGACTATGACTTCAATTCACTTTGGAAAATCTAGCAAAAGTTGAAGTGGCTTATAAGTCTTAAGTGGCTTATTCTCTCTACCAAATAAGTTGCTTATCTTTGAGAGGAAAGTGTTGGATGAATAACAACCAACAAAATGAAATGGAGCCTTCTATTTACAGGCAACTCAAAGCTAGGGTAGAATTGTCTTTAAACATCCCACCTCCTTATTCCACCTCCTCATTCCACCTCCTTAATAACCTCCTTACTTTCCACCTCCTTACTATTCATTCCTTGCTCAACACAACACTTGGTCATCACACTAATTGTTTGCCCATCAAGTTTACCCACTTTACACTTGGATTGCCCCATGGATCATGGCTTCTCATTGGGCTTATTAATTAAATCTAACTACTTCCTTATTGGACTTATGCTACCATAGTTTGGACTCATGATCTATCAAACACTTGGGCTTGATTGTCACCTTCTATTGGACTTCTCTTATTAGGCTAATAATCCTACAAGTCCATTACCTTAGATTTAATAACTTAACATTTATACCCCACGTATAATCTTCGTATGCTAGCTCATATATTAATTCGTAATATACGTTATCTCATTCTTCATACATAATAGTACAATACATCGTATTATACTTACATTCATTACCTTCATATAATGAATACACATTATACGATCACAACTTTCTTCCTTTAACGCTTAATAAACCTAACGTTCCCAAATTAAGTCCGCATGTGAAATATTACGTTTTTCATACTTAGGTTATTATTACATAATCCATATCACCTTGATATTATAACATTACGTATTTCTCGGAAGTTCAAAAATAATTTCCGAGCAGAAATCTATGAATAGTGTTTTTCAGAAAATTTCTTGGAAAGCTTTTATTTTCATCTTAGAAATTCAAACACTATAATTCTCCCACGTAGTTAAAATACTACGACATTCCAACGTTTCTAGGTTATAAAACGACATTCATCTTATCCACACGTAATAATAATAAATAATATTATTTTATTCATTATTAAAAGTATTTACAAAGGTTCGATTTTCTGGGGCGTTACACTCTCTCCCCCTTATAAGGATTCTGCCCCCAGAATCTCACTAAAAAAAATTACACAAATAAATGAGGGTAATTCTTTTTCATCATTTCTTCTAACTCCCACGTTGCTTCTTCTGCATCGTGGTTCTTCCATATCACCTTTACCAAAGGTATGACTTTATTTCGCAAAACTTGTTCTTTTCTATCAACAATTTGAATCAGCGTTTCCTCATACGTTAAGTCCTTCTCGATATGAATAGGCTCATATTCTATCACGTGCTTATAATCTGGCTTATAAGGACATAACACGGATACGTGAAATATATTATGTATTCGTTCTAGGTCTGGAGGTAAGGCTATCATATAAGCTACCTCACCTACCCGTTTTAATACCTCAAAAGGTCCTATGAACCTTAGACTTAACTTTCCCTTCTTCCCAAAACGTATCTTTCCTTTCCAGGGAGATACTTTTAGGAATACGTACGAACCTACTTCAAACTCCCGATTCTCTCTATGCGGATCTGTAAACTTCTTCTGTCTGTCTTGAGCTGTTAGAAGATGCATTTATATCTTCTTGACAATGTCCGCTGTCTGTTGTACCAACTCTGGTCCCAACATTCGGCGTTCTCCTACCTCATCCCAGTACAGTGGAGTTTTGCATTTCCTCCCATACAAAGCTTCGTAAGGCGGCATACCTATACTTGCATGATAACTATTGTTATACGCAAACTCCACTAATGGTAGATGATCATCCCAACTACCCTTGAAATCCATGACGCAAGATCTCAGCATATCTTCTAACGTCTGAATTGTCCTCTCGCTCTATCCATCCGTTTGTTAATGATACGTCGTACTCAGCTTTAACTGCGTTCCCAACTGCTCTTGTAGACTCCTCCAAAAGTTCGACGTGAATCGTGAATCACGATCTGACACAATCGATACAGGTACTCCATGTCTGGAGATTATTTCCTTAATATAGAGTCTAGCTAACTTGTAAGACCCCAAATATTTAATAAATGAAATTTAATTTCCTCTAATTATTATTTTGAAATAGTAAGGGTTGATGTGATTAATGTGGATAATTATGGGTAAAATACACAAATATTTCAAAATAAGCAAGTGGTTATAAAATATTCATTGTTTGTTGGGAATATTCGTTTGGTCGTGGAATATTCGTACTGTCGGGGAATATTCGCGACAGTACTTGACCATGTGTGGGCCCCATAACGGAAAGCGATTGGATGAAAAAAACGACAAATATAAGTTGTTTAAAAATAACTGGTAGTAGTTATAATTAATCTTTGTTAAAATACTCATTGGTTAAAAACAGAAGAAGCTTTGCAGTATTGCACCAATTATTGATTCTTACGTGAAGGCACTACTCAATAATGGTTACAGTAATTACTGTTCAGTATTTTTTTTTATTGATTCAATAATTGTTGTGTTGATATTTTATATTACTGTTGTTTCAATAATTGTCACTACATAGTATTTTTTATTATCGAAGCAATAATTCATATTATCTGAATAATATTATTGGATAACATTATTGGCAATGTCTAGAAAGTTCTATCTAAGGAGAGGTTTGGTCACCTAATAATTGCCAAGACGAGAAATTCTTATTGGAAAACCCCTCTTTCCTGAAGCTGCTGGTTGTCAATATTGTGATTTCGTAATATTATTTGTGAATAATTAATTATTGATTCATATGATGAGGAAAATATTGATTTTATGTGGATATAGATGGAGAAAATTTTAATGTGACAATTGTTGAAAATTAAAATTTTATCTTTTTCTCGATAAAATAATTCATTTAAATATATATATTATTATATTTTAATAATATAATAATGGTGATATTTTTACAACAAATGTGGGATATATGAGTATACGAGGAGGAAGAGTATTTTTGTTGCAATAAATGTTTAAAACATGTTAAACATGTCGGTGGACCCCATTTCTTGACTGAAATTTGATTATAGCCTGTAAAATCGCCCGTTTATGGATTTCGGTCAATTTCTGTTTGGAATTTGGAAAAACTTTCTTCTGTAAAGTTGTAGAGAATTTAATTTCCTATAAAAAGTCGCGAGATTCGAATTTTCTGACAAAAGGGCTATTTATTATGAATTATTGAAGTTCTGAAGCTCCAAAATAATTAATTTTTGGAAGTTTTAAATATTTTTTTTTTAATAAAAACGTTTTTTCTCACTTTTTCTAGAAGATGAGCATGTGGGGTATGTTAGAAATCTGATTTTCCAAGGAGGCGTATGAAATTTATTATTAATAATATATTTTAATAAATTTTCTGCTTTGGTGTTCTAAGAATTTTCCTATAAATAGGGTGCTTAGGTTAGAATTGAAAATCACACCAGAAACTAAAGTTTTCTCTCTCTATATTATCGAGCGTATTCTTGTGAGTATTTTGAGTATACTTTGAGTATTGCTATACGGTGCAAGTTCAAGTCATAGCCTATATCCGGGGTTTCAGCTAGAAGTATAAATCTTTCGAGGTAAGGGATATTATTTATTTATTTATTTTTAAATGATATTAATTCTTCCAATATCATTATGCCAAAGTATTGATCTGAACTTTTAATTAAATTTGGAACTTGTTGTGCCGGGGTTACTATTCACGTATACGGCACTATTCACGAATACGACACTATTCATCGAAAAATAAATTTTTTTCTTTTCGTCCAAAATATCTATTATGGATACTAGCTTTGATTGTATCCATGTTTTGATCATTCTTGAATTTTACACCACTATGATTATTTTTGAGGTATTTGTGGACATGGATAAAACAAAGTACGAATCCTTAATCCTTAATCCTTGTCATTTTGTTTCATTGGATTCGTTTTTTAAAAATATTTTCATCATCCTCGGCCTTAAATGATGACATTATTGAATATCTTTGGCACTGTAGTGTAAAGATGAATGATTTTCGATGAATATCTTTGGCCTCATAGAAAAAAGATGAACAGTGTTTAGATGAACATGATTAATCGATGAATATCTTTGGCTCAGTAGTGCAAAGATGAATATTTGATTCAGAGATATATATTGATTGATGTTACTGGGGATAAAAGATAGAGCGATGAACTTTTAAATTCATACATAGAAGATAGTAGTTTGCATTCTCTACTTAACTCTTCTAATGAATTATTATTTCCGCTGCGAATATTGATTTAAAACTTGTTGTCTATTGTATTCTATTAGATTTTTCCCTGTTGGAGACTAACGATAATTTGTTGTATATTATCTTAGTCATAATATTCTTTACTGGGCTAGTTGAGCTCACCCTTTTCCTTTTTGTTCCATTTTTTTTCTTCTCGTGAGGCGAGAATGTAATGTAGTATTTAGTCTGGGGTATGGAATGATGGTTATAGAGAGAGTTGTTTAGTAGTCCTCACCATTTTTGTAAAATAATGTATCAATAAATGTGATGAGGATTTATTTGGGTATAGATATTGTCTAGAAGATAATATTTGTATTCAAACTCACAGTTTTACTATTGTAATAATAAAGTTGTAGTTGTTTCTGTACCATGTATTGACAACTCAGAATGGGTGATGTATACCTATTTTAGGGGTGTCACATAACTGGTCTAAGTTATACTTAACCCTAATTGGTAAAAAGTGAACCGACTGCGTCAATCGGTCTACTATTACCCAGATCGCATCATACCCCTTCTGAGTAGTCAGAAGTCCTACCACAAAATCCAACGTGATATTCTCCCACTTCCACTCCGAAATTTCTAATGACTGTAGCAAGCCACTAGGTCGTTGATGTTCGTCCTTAACTCTCTGACAAGTCAAACACCTACTCACATATTCTATGATCTCTCTTCATGTTCGGCCACCGTAAACTCGTCGAAGATCTTGATACATCTTAGTGCTACCAGGATGAATTGAAAACCTCGAACAATGAGCCTCTTGCAACACCTTCTCCTTTAATTCTGTCTCATTCGGAACCCAAATTCTTCCTTCAAATCTCAATAATCCCTCATTATCAAGACTGTACTTAGTATCTTTTTCATTGGCCAGCCGCTTCTTCATCCGGTCACACTCATCCGTTTTGAGTTGTACCTCTTTAACTCTCTCTACGATGGTAAATTGCATCTCCGTCGCAAACAACATTTGTCCTCCTTCACTTGGCAGCTTCACTTCCAACTCCATCCTAGCCATCTCTATTATTAACTCAGTTTGAGCCGTTAACATAGACAACTTTTCCCGACCCTTTTTACTTAAGGCGTCGACAACTACATTGGCTTTTCCAGGGTGATACAGGATTTCACAGTCGTAATCCTTTATCAACTCCAGCCCTCTCCTCTGCCTCATATTCAACTCCTTCTGTGTGAAGATATATTTTAGACTCTTGTGGTCCGTGTATATCTCACATTTTTCTCCATAAAGATAATGTCTCCATATCTTTAGAGCAAAAATTATCATGGGCAGCTTTCAGCATCATGAGTAGGTAAACTTTCTCATAATCCTTCAATCTGCTCTAGATGCATACGTAATGACCTTGCCATCCGCATGAGCACGCAACCAAGTCCTCTATGCGAAGCATTGCTATAAACTACAAAATTTCCTGTGTCATCGGGCAATGACAAAACAGGCGCTTCACTCAATCTCTTCTTTAGTTCTTGAAAACTGTCCTCGCACTTGTCAATCCAAGCGTATTTCACCGTCTTCCTTGTTAAGTTAGTCAACGGAGTAGCTATCTTCGAAAAATCCTGGATGAATCTTCGATAGTAACCTGCTAACCCTAGGAAACTCCGCACCTCAGTCGGCGTTTTTGGCTGTTCCCAATTCATCACGGCTTCCACCTTCGCTGGATCTACTGAAATTCCCTCATGGTCAATGACATGACCTAAAAACTGTACCTTCTCCAACCAAAATTCACACTTAGTTAATTTCGCAGACAACTTTTCCTTTCTTAGTGTCTCCAACACTAATCTAAGGTGTTCAACATGATCTTCTGGCATCTTAGAATAGACTAGAATATCATCTATAAACACCACGATGAACTTGTCCAAATATTGTTTGAACACTCTGTTCATCATATCCATAAATGCAGCTGGTGTATTTGTCAACCCAAACGACATCACCAGGAACTCGTAATGACCATAACGAGTCCTGAATGCTGTCTTTGGCACATCCTCCTTCCTAACCTTCAACTGATGATACCCCGTTCTTAAATCTATTTTAGAAAAATACTTATCCCATTTCAACTGATCAAAGAGATCATTGATCCTGGGCAATGGGTATTTATTCTTTATAGTTAACTTGTTCAACTCTCGATAGTCGATACACAGTCTTAACGATCCGTCCTTCTTCTTAAAAAATAGTACCAGTGCTCCCCATGGCGAAACACTCTGTTGAATGTACTTCCTGTCTAACAGTTCTTGTAACTGCACCATCAACTCCTTCATCTCCACTGGCGCCATACGATACGATTGTGCACTCGAAATCTGGTGCCGTTCTCGACACAATGTCTATCACAAACTCTGTCTCCCTATCCGTCGGAAGACCCGACAATTCACTCGAAAATACATCGGCGAATTCTCTCACTACAGGTATTTGTTCCATGGTTTCTACCACTCTCTGGGTATCAACAACATGACATAGATAACCTACGCATCCCTTTCTCAGTAATTTCCTAGTTTGTGTCATGGTTTGACAACACGAACGTCCCGGCGATCTATTACCGTAAAATACTACCCGAGGTTATTCTAACGTCTTAATGTTCACACATTTATTTTGACAATCTATAATTGCCCCATGGTTTACTAACCAATCCATACCGAGAATTACATCGAATTCTACTAACTTTATCAGTAACAAATCTACCGATAATTTACAACCCAGTATATCTACACAACAACTCTTATGAACATATTCAATAGGAATTATTTCTTCGTTTGCTACCTTAATATTTAAAGGTATAGGCAACTTTTCGGGAAGTAATCCTAATCGTCTAGCAAAATCGCATGCTATAAACGAACAAGTAGCACCCGAATCAAACAGCACGTACGCATTCATATCGTTGATCGGAATAATACATGCGACGATGTCCCCTGATGCGACTGCATCTTGGACTGTCATGTTAAAGGTATGACCCATCGGCCTACCCGACTGCGCTGGTCCACTAATAGCTAACTTACCGCTATTAGCACCCCGATTCCCATCTGTCCCCTTCTTCGGGCAGTTCTTTGCCATGTGGTCAGTTGATCCACACACAAAGCATCCATGGTTCTTCTTCGGACTCGGACAATTAGGCCCAATATGCCCCTCCAGTCCACAGTTGTAACAGACGACCTTCCCCTTGAGACAGACTCCTAAGTGAGTCTTCCCATGTGTCTTGGCAGCCTCCATTCTTCTCTTGGTCTCCTTGCTTCACCCCGGTATTCCCAGAGCTAAATACCTTCCTCTTCCGACCCTCGCCACTACCACTGGCTCCCTCGATCTTTAGTCTCCGCTCTACTTTAACCTTGCTTCTTCTTGTCCTGTGGTATTGACTTAAAGCTTCACTACCACCCTCGATTTATTATCGCCTTCTCTAAAATGGTCCCAAAAGAAGTACTTTGGAACACCGATATGCGGTTATAGAGCTGTGGTTTCAAGCCCCTTTCGAACCATCACGCTTTCCTCACCTCAAGATCCACTTGATGTGGAGTTAACCTTGCCGATTCATTAAACTTGGCGGCGATGGGGAACCATCATGTCCCCTTGTTTCAACTCCAGAAACTGCATCTCCATCCTCCCTTGCATGCTCGTGGGAAAGTAGTTCTCAAAGAATATCTCCTTGAACCTATCCCACGTTAGATTCGTTATCCCGGCCCTAGCCTGATTGGTTTCCCATCAAAAGTTGGCCTCTCCCTTCATCATATAGGTCGCAAAGGCAACCTTTTGGGCCTCATCGACATTTGCTATTACAAATGCCTTTCCTGTCTCCTTAACCCACGTTTGGGCTTCAATAGGGTCCGTAGTTCCTTTGAACTCCGGCGGACCCATGCTCTTGAAATCCTTAAAGGTAGTAGCTCGTGCTACTCCTGGATTTACGGGGATATTAGCCCCTGTTCTATTAAAGGTAGCTGTTATTAAATTAACAAACTCCTGCATCGGATTAACCGGACCTCCCTATGGTTGATTTACGCTCACACCTTGATTACGTTGCACTCTTCTTGGCGGCATTTTGCTGATATAATAAACACATTTCGTTATTATTCCTTTCTTTATTAGTTATCATTAATATTAACAATAACTCCAACATCCATAACTCATTGCTTTCCATAAAAAGGACTTATATTCATTCTTCGTAGTATAATACTACATCGGTTACATACACAGCCTGAGCTGATTACATTACTTTTCCGCTATTGCTTTTCAAAAATTGGGATTTACAAAAGACTACCCTTTACTATACAAAAAGGGCTTTACGTCACTACTACTTACAAAATATTTACATACTACTCTAACTACTACTAGTCTACATCCGCCTCAAGGCATTCTCAAAAAATCGCTTTGGCAAGACCGACAATGATATCACGGCTAATATTATGCCGTGTTTACCCCACCTCCATAGGATATCCATTTACACCGTCTTTGGAAATCGTATGAGAACTCCTATAGATATAGGACATCCTCCTATCTTCTGCACCTTGGTCTTTAGCTCCTCCTTGAGCTTAAAGACCTCGTGCTTTAAATTGTGGACTTTGTCCTTAGCCAAAATCCTCTCGTCATGTTCCTGCTCCCACATGGACTCGACATCAGTCTTGTCCTCTATAACCATTTGGAGCTCTGGTTTGAGCTCCTTGACTTCCTGACAGTAATGGATATTTCTATCCAACACTGACATGAAAAAAGACATCATCGATCCCCTAAGAGCTATCTCTGCTGCTATAGCCACTGGATTAAAGGACACTGTCTCTACTTCCTCCTCTATCATCCCGTCGAATACTGACATATAGTCAGCATCATCTGAGTCTCCAAACTCAATAACCACAACTTCAGGCTCTGCCGCTATGGGGTTCGATATAACCTCTACTTGGTTCACCGATTCTTCAGTAATGGTTTGACCATCTACATATATTCCATTTACTCCTGACATCTACACAAAATAGTTAAGTTGATTAGTACACGTCAGTAGAATAATAAAAACACATAATATAATCATAATGCATTTTTATAAGGTTACTTTCTTCTTTTACTTCTTTGACCTCTCTTAAGGTTATGACTTAAGGTTTTTAATCCCCCCTTAAGTTTTATAACCTAATGCTTTGATACCAACCTGTGACGCCCCTAAATTCGGGTCTCTTTCAACCCGACAGATGGTGCTACACGGTACTGCCATTCATTCATTCATTCAATTGAATAGTCTCAAAAGGACTAATATAACTTCTATATATCCAAAATAATATTACATTTCCCAGGTTCTTTGTAACCCATTCGTTTGTTCTTGTCATAATATTCAATATATTACAGACATTCAACTATTCTATTACATAAGCAATCTAAGGGTTCGTCTTCGCCTTGCCCTTTATCCTTGCCTAAGCCTTGATCATTTCGATCTTATTTGTGTTCATATGGTTCAAGCAAGAGTGAGCATGACTAGCTCAACAAGTACTACAATTCTAATAAACAACATGCTTGAAACATAGAACTCATATATCTTCAGTAACTGAACAATAGTTACGAAGTACTATCGATAATTCAAAATAGCACTTCTTTTCATTCAAAATGTTTTCCAACAACAATATTCAGTAGAATATCAACAAAGGCTCAAAACTATGAGCAGTTCATAATTTCTTTTGAAAAGGACAACCCGACACTAAGTCCGTAAGTCCGGCATAGCTTACGAGCACTTCTAGGTGATCAGCCCATAGTACTCTATGTTGATCAACACTACATTCATTAAACATGTATACGTTTAAGTTCTGGCAACCTCACGTGCCCATCGTTAAACGACAAAAAACATTTTAGCATACTTGGTCTTCGATTGAAAACCATACCAATATAACTTCGTAAACATAAATCATGCTTGACAGAATCATAATATAAGTCTAGCCGAAAGAGTTGGCTTTAGACTTCATCATTCAAGACTTCATGTGAAAGAATACATGAATTACAAAACTTGTCCGGATCGAATCGGAACAAGGGTTAGAATACTTGCCTTCCTTCATTCTCGCCATCGATTAACACACGTACACTTTAAGTCTCTACGTTTCTACAATACATGATCATATAACGTACCACATTAGGTCATATATAATCAAGTATGTATACTATTATATCTTACCCTTCATCTCAATGTAAATCCTGACTTAGATCTATTATTATGGGTTTCCGGCTTTTATTATGTCATTTACATTTCATTCATCTTCAATTGATTATTAACTCTTAATCATCATACTTAAGTGTCTTACAATGCCTTAACAATGTTATGCTTATATCTTAGTTCATTACTAACAAGTTTTCTTTCATCCTGTACTTGAAAACATTCTTTACTAACCATTGCCTAGGGTTTGGCCATTGGCCACCCATCGCCCTTCATCTCGCTGGGCTGGCCATGAAAGTTAGCAAAGGTTCTAACATCCGATCTCAAATAAGGGCGCCACACTTTGTTCTTTATCTCGTACATACGCATGAAAGTTAAAGATGTGATCGACATCGTTATTACGGTCTTCTTGGCGCCACTCATTTGACTTGGGTTAGCCATATGGCTTAACTCTATGCCCTCGATAGTTTGCAATTTTTGAAAATTTTACGAAACTCCCGGACTCATAACTTCTTCGTTATAAGTCCGAATTGGCTCGTTCAAAAGCCTACGGTTCACAAATTATATACTCTATGCGTTCATGCAAGAATTTTATCTATTTGACTTCGTTTGCTAAAATTTTACCTATAAGTTCATTTTTAACGAAAACGATAAACGTCCGTGAACGTTCAATGCTCGTTTCTTTGTTCTAAGTCGGAATTCGGTCATTTTTAAGCCCGCAACTCTATAATGCGAAATATGACTTGTCTCCATCGAAAACCAACGTTTCCAACTTCAAACACAAAATACGACTTCCATTCTGAGAATTTCACGAATTCAACGATTATCGTCCAATCGTGTGAATTCCAGCAAAACTACATTCTTAAAGATTCTAAATGGATTTTAACCAACATATGATCATTACAAGTTACTTATTACATCAGCTTATAATCAAAGTAGATTTTGACTTATTCTCATAAGTCAATGACTTATTTAACTTATAAACTACAATTCCTCATGCTTATGACTTACTATGAACTTAAGTCCATCAATCAATGTTCTCATGCTATATTCAATATACTAACATCATATGACAAACATATGATAAGTTCTTCATGATTCTAGCAACTTATTAAAGTTCAAGTTGCTTATTTAACTTATTCGACTTATGTTCATTCTTAATAACTTATTACATGTTCTTAACAAACGATCTCCCTTCTCTATCAATCCTATCATAGAAGAGATGTAGATAAAAGATATGAGTCTTACCCTTGAAGACTATGACTTCAATTCACTTTGGAAAATCTAGCAAAAGTTGAAGTGGCTTATAAGTCTTAAGTGGCTTATTCTCTCTACCAAATAAGTTGCTTATCTTTGAGAGGAAAGTGGTTGATGAATAACAACCAACAAAATGAAATGGAGCCTTCTATTTATAGGCAACTCAAAGCTAGGGTAAAATGGTCTTTAAACATCCCACCTCCTTATTCCACCTCCTCATTCCACCTCCTTAATAACCTCCTTACTTTCCACCTCCTTACTATTCATTCCTTGCTTCAACACAACACTTGGTCATCACACTAATTGTTTGCCCATCAAGTTTACCCACTTTACTTGGATTGCCCCATGGATCACGGGCTCTCATTGGGCTTGTTAATTAAATCTAACTACTTCCTTATATGGGCTTATGCTACCATAGTTTGGACTCATGATCTATCAAACACTTGGGCTTGATTGTCACCTTCTATGGACTTCTCTTATTAGGCTAATAATCCTACAAGTCCATTACCTTAGATTTAATAACTTAACATTTATACCCCACGATATAATCTTTTTGTATGCTAGCTCGTATATTAATTCAGAATATACGTTATCTCATTCTTCATACATAATAGTACAATACGTCATATTATACTTACATTCATTACCTTCATATAATGAATACACATTATATACGATCACAACTTTCTTCCTTTAACGCTTAATAAACCTAACGTTCCCCAAATTAAGTCCGCAGCATTAAATATTACGTTTTCCATACTTAGGTTATTATTACATAATCCATATCACCTTGATATTATAACATTACGTATTTCTTGGATGTTCAAAAATAATTCCCGAGCAAAAATCTATGAATAATATTTTTTGGAAAATTTCTAGTAAAGCTTTTATTTTCGTCTTAGAAATTCAAACACTTTAATTCTCCCACGTAGTTAAAATACTACGACATTCCAACATTTCTAGGTTATAGAACATCATTCATCTTATCCACACGTAATAATAATAAATAATATTATTTTATTCATTATTAAAAGTATTTACAAAGGTTCGATTTTCTGGGGCGTTACAAGGGCTATTTATTATGAATTATTGAAGTTCCGGAATAATTGATTTTTGAAGTTTTAATTATTTTTTTTAAGAAAAATGTTTTATTATGTTGGTGGGCCCCACTAGTATTGAAAGCATGTTGAATTCAGTTGGTCTAAGGTGTGCGTAGGAATTTTATTAAAATAATAATATTTTATTAAATTTTTCGCTTTGGTGTTCTAAGCAATTTCTATAAATAGGTGCTTAGGTTAGAGTTAAAAATCACACCGTAAACAAGTTTTCTATCTTTCTCTATATTATCGAGCGTATTCTTGTGAGTATTTTGATACTTTGAGTGTTTCTATACGGTGCAAGTTTCCTTCAGCACTATATCCAGTATTCCAGTCAGAAGTATTATCTTTTCGAGGTAAGGGATATTATTTTTTTTATAAATGATATTATTTCTTTCAATATCATTATGACGTAATATTATTTCTTATCATTATGACTTTTCTTTCAATACTATTCACGTATACGATACTATTCACGAATACGGCACTATTCACAGAAAAATTAAATTTTTGTTTTTTGTCCAAAATATCTATTATGGATACTAGCTTTGATTGTATCCATGTTTCGATCATTATTGAATTTTACTTCACTATGGTTATTTATGAAGTATTTTTGAACTTGGATTGTTTAAAGTACTTAATCCTTATTATTTGTTCTTTTGTTTCCTTTGGATTCGATTCGTTGTTAAAATATTTTTCATCATCCTCGGTCCTAAATGATGATATTATCTGAATATCTTGGCTCAGTAGTGCAAAGATGGTTGATTTTCTTATGAATATCTTTGGCTCGTAGTGCAAAGATGTACAGGTGTTGAGATGAACATGACCA
Source organism: Panax ginseng (assembly GCA_020205605.1). Lineage (NCBI taxonomy): Eukaryota > Viridiplantae > Streptophyta > Magnoliopsida > Apiales > Araliaceae > Panax > Panax ginseng. Next base: position 153,431,739 of record CM035128.1, read on the forward strand.
ACTGATGAATATCTTTGGCCTGTAGTGTAAAGATGAATATTTGATTCAAAATGTATATTGATTCATGTTACAGGGATAAAATATTGATGATAAACTTTTAAATTCATAGAAGAAAGTAGATTTCATTCTCTACGTAACTCTTCTAATGAATTATTATTTCCGCTGCGAATATTAATTTAAAACTTGTTGTCTATTGTATTCTATCAGATTTTTCCCTGTTGAGGACTAACGATAATTTGTTCTATGTTATCTTAGTCATAATATTCTTTACTGGTCTAGTTGAGCTCACCATTTTCCTTTTTGTTCCATTTTTCTTCTCAGCAGGCGAGAATGTAGCGAGTACTAGTTGGGGTATGGAATGAAGGTTATAGAAAGTCGTTTTAGTAGTCCTCACTATTTTGTAAAATAGTGTATCAATAATTGTAATGAGGACTTATTTGAGTGTTGATATTGTCTAGAAGACAATATTTATTTTTAAACTCATAGTTTATGTGTTGTCGTATTTTGCACGACAATAGTATTAATAAAGTTGTAGTTGTTTCTGTACCATGTATTTGGCGACTCAGAATGGGTGTTGTATACCTATTTTGGGGGCGTCACAACTTATATCATTATCATCATCCTTATGCTTATATTGTGATGAAAGTTATCTTTGGCGTGCGTGCATAGATGGACTGTTGATTGGTATGATTATGACCAATGATCATTCTGTATAATCATGACCCGTAATATTACAAATGATGTGGTAAAGGTCCTCATTGGCCCGTAGTGCATTGATGGACAATTGTTGGTATGATTATGACCAGGGATTATTCGGTATAATCATGACCATTGATGATTACATGAATATCCTTGGTCCGTAGAAAAGTGCGGGGATGATTCGATGATGTGGTTTATTTATTTCGAGTCTCAAAGAATAAAGTGGATGAAAAACTTTTTAAATCATAGAAGATTGTAGATATCATGCTCTACTTTACTCTTCTAATGGATTACTTGTTTCGCTGCAGTTAAACTTGATGTTTATTGTATTTTATCAGTTTAACACTATTGAAGGCTAAAGATAATTTATTCTGCATTATCTTAGTCATAATATTTCTTACTGGGCTAGTTAAGCTCACCCTTTTGCTTTCATTATTCTCTTCAGGAAATGAGAACGTAGCCGGGACTAGTCAGGGAATGGAGTGACGGTTTGAGATGGTTATTTTAGTAGTCCTCAGTACTTAGTATGATAATAAATGTAATGAGGATTGAATTTGAGTTTGGATATTATCTATGAGACAATATTCATGTAAAAACTCAGCTATGTTTTGTCGTATTTTTACACGACAGTTGTATTAAAGAAGTTTGTATTGATTTCTGTACCATGTATTTGGTGACTCAAGATGGGTGATGTATACCTATTTTGGGGGCGTCACAGTTTGTCTGCTTTGGAGGGCCTCACTCAGAATCGTATACCAAACGCCTGCCGAGCCAACTCACAGATCGTAGTGTGCTTTCAAAAGCGTAGAGTTTGCAAATCAAGTAAGAAAAGATCGTAGTCTACCCTGTGCTTAAGAGAAATCGTAGTGCTCTTTGCTATCAGTATCGGATCAAGCACAAATGTAGCAAGACACCACGATCTTGATCGTAGTGCATCATCTGTCTGCATCAGAAACATCGAGATTTGACCATTTGTTGAAGAATAAAATTCAACAAATGTGGAATGGATTATAGACGTTGAAACTCTCGGGAATCCCAATGACAAAACATCCATCCTTAGTATGGAATGAAGAAACATATTGAAGAAGATAATGAAAGTACTATATGTCAGTTGAAAACACCTTTTTAAGGTGTTAGGTGAGATAGCAGTCTGCGGTGTCAGTGGGCCAGACGGCTGGACATAAGTTTTCTAGAAAGTCACTCCAGAAAGTCACTATCAATGCTCAGAAATGTCTAATACAATTAATGCTTCAAACGGATACATTTTCAAAGGCACCTTAGATACAAATCAGATGCAGATGCAAGAAAATAAGCAAGCATAGAACGAAAAGCTAAAGAACACTCAACATTGAACTCTACGATCTGAAGAAAAAGCTTGCACAACTACTCAGTTCTTTCGAACACAAGCTTAACGACAACTGAGTAGCACCATTCAAGAATTTAACCATCTTTAACGTGAAAAAAGAAGTTCCAAGTCTGCTAGACTTAAAGAGTTCAAAGTGAACTAAGAAGTTCCAAGTCTACTGGACTTGAAGAGTTTAAAGTGAACCAAGAAGTTCCAAGACTGCTGGACTCGAAGGAATCTGGGAGATTCAAAGATTGTAAAGATATCCTTAGTGGATTTCCTACTCGAATAGTAGAAGAGTGGACTAGGAGCCTTGAGTGCTCTGAACAACTTAAAAACACTGTGTCTCTTATATTCTTGCTATAACTGCTATATCTGTCATAACTGCTTAACTTTCATCAACTTGTTTTATCTTAAAGGGAAAACAAACAAAACCTAAATTCCGCTGTGATTAGTTCATTAACAAATCTGACAAGTATTTTATAAAAGGAATTTTAAAATATCTATTCAACCCCCCTTCTAGATAACTATTGTGCCTCTGGGAACTAATAATTGGTATCAGGTCAAGTTCTCTCTATCAGCCTACAAATCTTGAGTAGATCAAATGGCACAGCTGATAAACGATTCTAAGACTGGAGGCGGCAGCAAGCCACCAATGTGCAACAAAGATAAATTCGCCAACTGGAAAGTTCGTATGCAAGCCTACATGGATTCAATAGATGAAAATCTATTTGAAACTGTTCTAAATGGGCCCTCTATTCCAACAAAGCTTGCACCAACTCCAGACGATCCAAACAGAGTTCAAATCCAGTTCAAAGCAGAATGGACTGAAAACGAAAAGAAAGTTGTCCAACTCGACAAAAAGGTCAAGAACATTTTGTTTCAATCTTTAGAAGATGATCTGTTTAAAAATGTGGTCAACAACAAAACTGTTAAGGAAGTATGGGAAGCACTTCTCATTATGCACGAAGGAACTGAAGAAGTCAGAGAGAACAAACAATCTCTTCTGACTCAATAATACGAAATGTTTGCCCATGTTCCAGGTGAAAATGTCACTTCCACTTATGAGAGATTCAACGTACTGCTCAACTCTCTTCGAGCTTTTGGAAAGATCTATCCAAATAAGGATCTGATCATAAAATTCATGAGAGCTTTACCTAGCAAGTGGGATGCCAAAACCAATGCCATCAGAGAATCAATGAATCTCCATGAAATAACTGTTCAACAATTATATGGCAACCTTCTCACCTATGAACTAGAGCTAAATCAGCGAGCAGAAACTCTATCTGAAGGAAGAAAGAAGGACAAAGGAGTTGCTCTCAAAGCAACAAATAACATCTTCAAAGCTAACACTAAAAATGACTGATTTTGAGGAAGATGATGATGAGGATATTACAATGTTGGTAAAAAGACTCAAGAGGTTCTTGCGTAAAGGTAGAAGCATCAAACCTAAGAGATTCTTCAACAACAACAGTCAGGAGCAGATAAATGACTTATGCTACAACTACAAGAAGCCTGGACATTTCATTACAAACTGCAACAAACCTCTTAGAGAAGAACTAAAGAGGAAATCAAATTCAAAGAAAGAATTCAAAGGCAACAAGAGGCTCCAGAAGAAAGATAAAGGTCTTGTGGCCGGAGGATCGTGGAGTGACTCAGACAATGACACAACTCCTGAGTCTGGAGATGATGAAGATCCTCAAGTAGCAAATCTATGTCTAATGGCCAAAAATGCAAAGGACAAGAACAACTCTGACAATCATGAAGTAAGTATAGATGAGGTATTTAACTTTAAATCTCATGATGTAGATATTGATGATTTAAGAACTGCACTACATGGCATAACATCTGATTTACATCAATATAGGAAGTGGTTCAGAGTTCTATCTAAAGATTATTCCCTTCTTCAAAAAGAGAAAGAGAAAGTTCAGGAAGAACTGGAAACAACTCTTCTAAGAATTAACTCTCTCTCCAAATTTGAAACTGAAAATAAACTCTTAAAATAGACCAATGAACTTAATGCACAAAGAGAGTCAAATCTAACCTCCAAGATTGAGGAACTAGAAAAGACAATCTCAATGTGGAACAGATCCTCTTCATCCATGGACTCCCTGATCTCCAGTCAGAGAAGTGCATCTGACAGAACATGTTTCGGTTTTAGGGAATCCACCTCAGAACCATATGTGAAAAAGATAAAGGAAACTAACTCTAGTGATGTTTCAAATTTTAACAGAAGCATTGCATTTGTGAAATCCTCACAGAAGAAAGAACCAATCCATCCTTGCTCTTCTGATCCAATCCATGTTCCAAGGCATAACGAATCCCATGCTGGCCTAGGATTCAGAAAAGAGAAGAGTAACTTAGTCACTACTCTCCAACCTCGAAGGGTCGTAGAGTCGAGTAAAATCAACTCCACGAACTAACTGGGTAGGAACAGTAGAGTTAAGTTTCACTCTTCACAAATCATGAATCACAAGGATACATGGAAAAAGAAGAACCAGTTTAAAGGAAAGATTGTCAAGAACTCACATAAGTCCAAATGGAGGAAGAATCCACACACACACACAAGCATGCATCATGCTAGATGTTATGTATGTCATAAAATTGGTCATAAAGCTGCAGTCTGCTATAATAACTCTCTGCATATCAAACCCAAAGTCAGACAGATTTGGGTTCCCTAGGGTAATAACAAGGTAGGACCCATGCAAGTATGGGTACCAAAATGAGAGTTTAATCTTTCCATAGGAACAGAGCTCCACGATCACAACTTGGTATCTGGACAGTAGATGCTCAAGGCACATAACCGGGAACAAAGACCTCTTGTCTAACTTCATAGAAAAGGAGGGTCCAACAGTCATCTTTGGAGACAACAGCTCTGGCAAGACAAGAGGATATGGCTCAGCTGGGAATAGTGTAGTGTCCTTCAGTAAAGTAGCCTATGTGGAAAGACTAAAACATAATCTTCTGAGCATAAGCCAACTCTGCGACAAGGGTCATCAAGTCACCTTCCTCAACAATCAATGTCAAGTTAGAGATCTAAAGACCTCCTCTATAAAGCTGACCGAAACAAGAGAAGGGAACGTCTACACTGTTAATCTTGGTAAATTGAGTTCTGACGAGACAATATGCTTTCTGGCTAAAGCTTCTGAAGAAATGAGTTGGCTATGGCATAGAAGGTTATCTCATCTCAATTTTAAAAGCATGTCAAAACTGGCCTCCAAGGATCTAGTAGCAGGCTTACCCAAGCTCAGCTTTGTCAAAGAAAGGCCATGTAATGCCTGTCAGCTTGGAAAATAGACTAGAAGCTCATTCAAGAGAAAAACTATTAACTCAATTGATAAGCCTCTGTAGTTACTTCACATGGATCTATTTGGTCCAATTCCAACAACAAGCCTTGGAGGGAAAAGACACTCATTGGTCGTAGTGGATGACTATACTAGATTTACATGGGTGTTCTTTCTTAACTCAAAAGATGAAACAAGCTCCCAACTTATCAAGATGTTCAGGCTGGTGATGAACGAAAAAGGGGAGAAAATCAAGGCTATAAGGAGTGATCATGGTAGAGAATTTGACTTCTCTGAGATGGACCATTTCTGCACACACAATGGCATCAATCACAACTTCTCAGCTCCACAAACTCCATAGTAAAATGGGGTAGCTGAAAGAAAGAACGGAACGTTGATTGAGGCTGGAAGAACTCTACTAGCAGCAACCCATCAGCCTGAATACTTCTGGGCAGAAGCTATCAACACTGTATGCTACACTCAGAACAGATCTCTCATACACTCCACGTTTAAGAAGACTCCTTACGAGCTGTGGAGAGGAAGAAAGCCAAGTGTCAGCTACTTTCATGTATTCGGTTGTGCATGCTATATTCTCAACAATGGAAAATAGTATCTGACTAAGTTTCAACCCAAGTCAGAGGAAGGAATCTTTCTCGGATATGCAACAGACAGTAAGGGTAATAGAGTGTTCAACAAAAAGACATTAAATGTTGAAGTCTCAATTCACATCATATTCGATGAAACAGACTTGGACAAAAATATGTCTCAAGATATTACGAATGACAACTCAGACACTACGAACGACAACTTAGACACTACGAACAAGGAAGTCGAGTCCAATACCACGATCGTAGTCCCAAAAAATGAAATCATCGAGCCTGAAGAGGAGATCGTAGAAAGAACGACGCCAGACAACGAACCTCCACATCAAGAAGCAGAGGTTGATCTTGAAGAATTCAGACAAAAGGGGATCAGGTCAGATGTTCCAAATGCTCAAGACCTGATCATCGGAGATCCAAATGCTAGAGTCAAGACAAGATCTGCCACCCAAAATGAGTGCTTCTATCTAAGCTTTCTGTCATAAATGGAACCCAAGAAAATAGAAGATGCTATGGAAGACTCAAGTTGGATCGAAGCCATGCAAGAGGAACTAAATCAGTTTGAGAGAAGCAGAGTATGAAGATTAGTTCCAAGACCGAGAAAACACCCAGTCATTGGCACTAAGTGGGTATTCAGAAATAAGATGGATGAAGATGGGGTGATAACAAGGAAAAAGGCAAGACTAGTAGCCAAAGGTTACTCTCAAGAAGAAGGCATCGACTACGATGAAACCTTCGCACCTGTTGCCAGATTAGAAGCCATCAGGATATTCCTTGCCTTTGCTGCACACATGAAGTTCAAAGTCTTTCAAATGGATGTCAAAAGTGTATTTTTCAATGGAGAACTTCAAGAAGAAGTATATGTGGAGAAACCTCCAGGTTTCATCAATCCAACTCTCTCTAATTATGTCTATAGACTAGACAAAACCTTATATGGACTTAAATAAGCACCTAGAGCATGGTATGAAACATTAACTAACTTTCTTATTGAAAATGGTTTCACTAGAGGTAGAGTAAACACAACATTATTCCTTAGAAAGCACAAAAACAAAATCCTATTAGTTCAAATATATGTTGATGACATTATCTTTGGTTCTACTGACGAAAAACTGTGCAAGAGATTTGCCAAGCTTATGCAGAGCAAGTTTGAAATGAGTATGATAGGTGAGCTAAATTTCTTCCTTGGATTACAAGTAAAGCAGATTGATGAAGGTATATTCATAAACCAAGCCAAGTATATTAAATACTTGCTTAAAAAGTATGGCATGGAATCAGCCTCTCCCATGAAAACACCAATTACTCCAGGAACCAAGCTTGACAAAGATGAGAAAAGTAAAAGTATTGATATAACTTAATACAGAGGTATGATAGGCTCTCTTCTATATCCAACTGACAATAGACCAGACATAATGTTTTCAATATGAATATGTGTTAGATTTCAAGCTAATCCTAAGGAATCACACTTAACTGTTGTAAAAAGAATTTTTAGGTATCTCAAAGGCACACCTCACTTGAGACTTTGGTATCCCAAGGAGTCCTCCTTTGAACTGACAGGATATACAGATGTTGATTTTGCAGGCTGTAAGATCGATAGAAAAAGTACCAAATGGCACTTGTCGATTCTTTAGAAGCAGATTTGTGTCCTGGTTTAGCAAGAAGCAAAACTCAAGATCAACCTCAATGTAAGTTGAATACATTGTTTCTTTGGCAAACACTTTGTGGTCAAATCATATGGATGAAAAATTAGCTAGCAGACTATGGGTTTGATTTCAAATCTATACTTGTTCATTGTGATAACACAAGTGCCATAGCAATAAAATATAATCCTATTATGCACTCTAGGACTAAGCATATAGAAATGAGATATCATTTTATTAGGGACCATGTTCAAAATGGAACTATATATTTACAATATATCCCTACTGAAAATTAACTTGTTGATGTCTTTACAAAGCCTCTAGATGAAACCAAATTTAATAAATTGATAAGTGAGTTAGGTATGCTAAATCTGTAACCATAAAACTCTATGCTCTAATATGTGCTAACCCTGCAGAAAGGCTATGTTTAAAATCGTAGAGGTGACTAAAGAAGAACCACGATTGTAGAGCTGACTTGACATGACAAAGAAGCATCCTGTGGTGACAACATTCCTAATAAATCCAAGCAGCTCCTCCGATAAGCACCTCAAGGACAAACCTGATCCTTAGTTCACTCTAAGAGGTTGACCCTTCCTGAGCTACCTTAACCCAAAAGGAGTGCTAAGTCAAAGTTCACCATAAGGACCAGGACAGACAACGATCGTAGAGCAGATTCAGCAATGAACTCAACATCGTAGTGCAACCTTGACGATCATAGTCCTCTCAAAGGATACACTAGCTCAGGGGGAGCTAAGGGCAGATCAATATTTTTAACATCATTTAAAATCGTGGAGCCTGGCAGAACTCAACACATGCCCCACTATACAGATTGAGTGGAGGGAAGTTACAAGTACATATTGAAAAGGTCTTTTTGAAAAATCACCTCAGAAGTTCAAAAAGCTCATTTTTCTCTCTGTCTCTCTCTCTCTCTCAGCAGAAACCCTAGTTTTCAGAACACTCATCCATCCTTAGCTCAAGAAAATCAATGGTTGCTTCCAATGTTATCTCTGGTTACTGTGACGATTTGATTGTTTGAATTGTGATTCTGGGGACAGAATCCTTGTAAGGAGGGAAGGATGTAACGATCCGAAATTTTAAATTATAATTTTAATATTTATTGAGTTATATAAATATTATTTGAGGTGTTTATTGTTAAATAAATATTTTATTTGATGTGTCTATTGTGGAATTGATGAATCTAAATTTATTAGAGGATTTTCTAAATTAAATAAATTTATAATTTAGAGATTTGTATTATAACATGAGATGTTATATTGTGACATATTGTGATTGGTAATCTAAATGATTTATTAAATTATTAAATAAAGTTATAATGAAAAGTATAATTTTGTGATATTTGTTGAAATGCTATATTTAAATTAGTTTTTTTTTTGCCAAACAAGATTTAAAAGTATTTTAATTCTTTAAAAATTAAAGGGTTTGCCAAACAAGCCTTAGGCTTTTGGAATTTCTAATTTTTGAAAATAAACAAAATAAATAAAATAAATTAAAATAATAAATATAATTTTATAACTTAGGCGTTATAACTGACAATACATTTAGTAATAGTATTAAGGGTTATCAGTTTTTTTATATACGCCTAATGTTATTTGGCTTGGCCTAGCTATACGCATTCTAGCATACTGAGTTTTGAGAGAGTTCAGAGAACTTGAGAGAACTTAGTAGAGAGATTGGAGAAAGGAGTTTGAGACAATTTTCAGCTAACAAAGTTTGTTTACGCTAATTGAAGGTATGTTTATATAACTTTTGTATGTGTGTGTGTATATATATATATATACATATATGATTTTTACGACAAAAGCGACAATACTTTTCATACTCTGTGAATTTATATGCTTCGAATTGATGTTCTCGAATTATTTATAAGGAGTACATGTGTTTATGATGATTAGGTATTGTGTTTAAGCAATAATCGCATGCTAATTTTGGTTTACAGTAGGAAGAAAATTTGTTAGTATATGTATTCTTTGTATGGCTTAGATAAGTACCAATTTGGATGGTCAATTCTTATGTAAAACTGTAAATTGAAGTTTGTATATGGTAGTTCATTGAGATACGAACGTAACGTAGTTTGAATGGAGTAATTTGGTCAACAAATGAATTCACAGTGATGATTTCTAGAATGAATATCAAAAATGGAGTTTTATATGAAAAACATGAATTTTGAGAAATTAAAATAGTTTTAGTTGGTGTTAAATTGTTCTAATTGGTTGTAAATGTGAGCAATCATGTTTATGATAGTTGTATATTTATCTTACGTGTTATTTTCACTGTTTGGTGGGTGAAATTTGTGTTTGTTGGGCTAAAGTTAAACTCATCGTTCATTAGCCTCTCTTTGCGTCTGTCAACATCTTTGGCAATGTTCTGCACGGCAGTTATATAAAAAAAGCAAGAATGTTCTTGGCGGTCCCAAGTTTTTTGTATGGTAGCAATTGCCATATAATCGGGTTTGAGATTTTGATGTTTTGTTCTTCTTTGCTTGATCTTGAGTTAGCGTCATAACATGGTCTGAAATTATGTTAGCATGTTAAGTGTGTAATGTTAAGGTTAATATAACATAGTGAATTGGGGTTAGTAAGTTCAAAGTTGCAAAAATGGTTAGTATATCGAGAACGCGTTAGGTGGTAATTTAGTATACCTAATGAACATTAGACAAGTGTTGCGAAGTTAAACACTTAGAGTTTCTGAAATGTGAATGGTAATGAAGGACTTGTGCTTCAATGATAAGTTTGGCTAGAAATGAACATGTTATGGTATGTTAGCATATCTAATAGGTATTGTGGTTCTAAAATTATATGTAGGTGATCATGAGTTTAACTTTATAGCTTACGCTCAAGGCAAGTTTTTTAACTCTATATTTACATTGAGCAAGTTTCTAAACTCTATCTTTTACATTGAGAAAGTTTTTCTAACTCTACACTTTCGTTGAGTTAATTCTATTATTACATTGTGTAACTATATTCTTTTGATTAAGCAAGCTTTTTATCTTATCTGTTATTGAATAAGTCAATTGTTCCTAATATTCATTCGACCAAACTTTAACTCTAATGTTATTTGAAACTCTCATTTGAATGATTCATTCTAAATTGTTTATAGTTAAGCAAGTTTCTTGAGTTCGATTATTGTATAATGAATGTAGTTTTGAATTCTCGTCCTTATTATTGAACTGTTTTAATTCTTTGCATGAGTTAATAGCTTGTTGGGCAAGTTCTAGTTTTTAGCTTGCTATCAGTTAATGTACGTTCAATAATTTTATTTCTAATATTATAAAACTCTAACCTTAGCTTATTTATTGTTCAAGCAAGGGTTTACCATTTTATTCATTTTGTCGAATACTTATGCTTTATAGTTATTTTAAGCATGAGTTTAACATATACAACCAGTTCATTTATGATTCTCAATTGTTCCATGTTATATTGTTATTAAACATCTGTTGTAGTTATCAAACATTATTAATTCAACTAGTCCTCTAGTTGATGCTCGTTGAACTTCAAATTACCCTTGAAAGCTTATCCAAACCAAACTCTCTTTGGTGCGGACTTGTACTCTAAATACTGAGATGAACAACCCTATTATTATTAGGGGATAACTTACGCGTAGCCTTAAATGTTTTTGCACAATACATGGTACGAAGGGCTGATCCCCCTAAGTACAAGGAGTCCTTATAGTCTTATGACTGTTAAAGTTGGAGTTGAAAGATTACTTACAACTGTGGACATAGTTCATGGTCTTATGACCCTCAATATGTTTATTCCATATTTTGGATTTCAGTTCCTGATTATCATTGTTAGAGTACTATTCAGTCTTGATGAGCCTATCATGGGCAGATATTATTATTATACTCCTGTTGATTCATTGTTATATTCAGTGAGCAATTGTTTTGCTCACTCTTTCATATTTATAAACTCTTTGCAGCTAAAGTGGAGAAGGTAGATGAACCTTCATCTAGCAAAGGAAAGGGAAAAATGTACAAGTGATGAAGACTTGTAATTTTGATTATGACTATGATATTAGACTTTTATTTGTTATGATGATCTTAGATTTTATCTTAATGATGTTATGTAATAATTTAATTCCGCTTTTGAATGATGTTTAAAGGTTAGATAACCTGGGATGTTTTTGAGTTTAATTATGTAACCCTATTTAAGGGAAGGTTTTATGATTCAAATATTATTTTATTTGGGTAGATAGTATGAATGCTTGATTAGTGAGCACCAAATCTTGTGGGAATGAAGTACCTAGATTTGGGGGTGTCACGGGTTGGTATCAAAGCCTTAGGTTATGAACCTTAGGTGGGGGAAAAGCCTTAGGAAGTAACCTTTGAAAAGATAGTGATGATGAACTCTTATCGAGTTTTAGGAAAGTAATAAAACACTTATGTGCTTATGTGATTACAACTTATGTGCTCGTGAGTGTCGAGTAGTAATAGCTAGTAATTAAAACTTAAACTTTGATTGACAGGATGACTATTATAGGAGGATCCAATCAGGCTAGAGAGGAGGAGCCTCGGGATATTCAGGTGATTTGGGAACAACTACTGCCACGGGAAACAGTTCCATCGGTCACAGTAGTTGAGCAGGAGAGAGTACCTGATGAGGAGGATGAGATAGCGACGGACGAGGAGGATCTCGTGGAGCTGCCACAGTCGGGGGATGAGGAGGAAGAGCTTCCACTTAGTTCGATAGTTGCCCGTATGTACGATGAGGTGTATGATCGTAATGTGGAACTTCAAGATACCGTCGAGGAGTTACAGGAGATAGTAGCTAAACAACAGACCTCGATGGCACAGAAAGACGACGAGATCCAAGATCGAGAAGAACGACTGAACAACATTGAAGAGAAGCTGGTCCACACAGAAGGGGAAAACGAGCAACTGATGGAGAAGATTGCAGAACTAGAGAATAAGCTAAAGGAAGAATCTACTAAGAGGGCAAGAGCTGAAGACGCGTATAATGAAGCTTATCAACGAGTCATAATGGCAGAGAGTGAAGCACTAGCAAAGAGGAGAAAGATGGAAGAGATGAACAACGTATTCAACACCGTGATTAATCGAGCTCAAGATCGAGTCATGGGTTATCCGATTCAGTTCGAGATGCTACCATCATACATACTGGATCGCCGAACAATGTTCCGAATCATGGAAGAAGAGCGTCGAAAGGCTACGCAGTATCTTAGTAGAACATTGTAGAAAATGTAATTGATAGGTGGTTTGATAATAAACAAAATGTAAATCCCGGGTATGATATAACCAATGGGATAGATGATGATGATGTTGTCCTGCAACTGTTATAGTTCAAGAAAGTAATGTAAATATCAATGATGCTATTGTTTTGATGTTTTTAAAAGATGATGAATGAATAAAAGTTATTGTTTTATTCAAAGTGTTAGTGTTATGTGATAAACTTTTATGATGTGCAACTTAAGTATATAATACTTAAAATGGTTAAATAAAAGCTAATGGATGTATTTTAACAGAAAATGGCTTCAAGATATCAACCACCTCGACGGAGAACCACTGAGGAAAACAACAATAATGTGGAAGGAAACCGGCTCAGCAGACTAGTAGCGTTCATCGAGGGTGCTTTGCAGAATCAACCTCAGAATCAAGGTACCACGTTTAAGGACTTCAAGGCGGTTGGACCACCAGAATTCCGAGGGTCCATGAATCCAGTTAAAGCACAAACTTGGATTATGGAAATCGAGAAGGTTTATGATGTGGCTAGGGTAGAGGAGAATCAGAAGACTGCTTTTGCAACGTTTATGTTGAAAGAGGAGGCTAGCTATTGGTGGCAGGCCAACAAAACTCGGGAAGGACCAGGAGTGATGACTTGGGAAAGGTTCAAAGAGATTTTCTTTAAGACCTATTTTCCAGAGAGTTCGAAGAGCCAGCTAGAGGTTCAATTTTTGGAAGATATAACAATGGAGTCTTTGAGAACAACATCATCACCACAAGGGCCAAGGGAGCACAAATTAAACTCAAGGCTGAAGATATAAACCTAGCCCTAGGATTCAAATCAAAGGGACTTGCATCTATGGAGGTCATCGACTTTCATGAAGGTCTGAAGAAGATGCATCACACAAAGTTTCAGAACGTCAAGGGATATAAGAAGAAATAGTTTCCCCAGAAGTATGAGTTTTTGGCTGACATTGTTGGGAAGTGCATATGCTGTAAAAGCTCTGGCCACGACTTTATGAATGAAGTTCAACTGAAGCTCATGACAGCAATCTGCTTCAAGATTTAACTCAACTATGGGGCTCTACTTATTGATTGGATTGGTAAGTGGATACTCAGTTCAAAGAAACAAAAGAACACTGGAAAGATGCTCTATGGGCGGTTCATAAGCATTATTCTGCAATCGACTCTGGGTGACAATATTGGGGACAATGAAGGAGAATCTATCAACCCCAAAAGAAAAATGACCCAGCAGCTATTTCAAAACTGGAAGAGAAATCCTGCAGAAAATGTCAGAATGATGTCTGAATCCATTGGAAGGACTGGTGAGGCAAAGGAATTTGGACTACCAGGAAACTTGTCAGTTGTGAAGGAAAATGATGAAAACGAAGAAATTAACAAAGAGGAACCCATTGCTTTAATTAGGAAAAGCAAGGGTAAGAGAAAAATGCAGGCACAAACTACAGCAGAGCTTCAAGGCTCAACCACTAATGCACCCCAAAAGAGTTCAGGCACTGGAACTCTGAAGGAAATAAAGGGGAAAGAACAGCATTTTGAGGAGGAAGAAGATAGAGCTACCATCTCTCAACTGCTTCAAAAGGGAAAACGCAGCCATAAATCAAAGAAGCCTTCGATCGTAGAGTCACTACCAATCGTAGAGTTCAGACCTGATGTCACTCCAGAAGTAGATGCTGCAACAGTTTCTCAGCCAGATCAAACTTTTAGAGCTGAAGCTGAAGAGGGTATTGAGGCTGAGGCTTAGCCTAAGAAAATAAAGAGAAAGCTTGTCAAGAAATACATTCTTATCAATGAAGGAGTCTTAAAGGAAGAAGACAAAAGAATAGCTACTGAGAAAGAGCTATCTGAAGCTATTAAGGAGAATACAACTCGGGTTGAGGGGGAGCTTCCTAAAGAACTAGAACAGGTAGAGGATCAAATTGAGGGGGAGCTTCGCGAAGTTCCTATGACAAAGAAGACTACAACTGAGGAGGAACTGCAAAAAGATTATCATGAACATCCCTCAGTTCCTCAAGAGGTCTTAGCTTCTAAAACTGAAGAAATGGAAAGGATTGAAGCTATGGAGGTGGAGAGGGTAGAAGAACAAAGAGAAGAAGTGAAATGATTGAAGTAGTGGAAACTTCAAATGAAGAACATGAAAACCGGGAAGAAGAAGAGGATGACGAAGTTGAGATTATTGCAGTAGGATGTGATGGATATAGGGGAGCTAACTACAATCAGTTATTCTCCTACTTGCCATTGATGCCCTTTCACAGAGCCCAAATTCTCAACTCCTAGGATCATATGTTCTGGACCTTCAAAGCTTATCCAGCAATCTCAGTGTTAGCTCATGGATTCCCAGGGAACCTCACGTTTGCTCAAAAGTTGATCGCTAACTGTCCATCATCAGTCAATGGGCGTAAGTTATAATATATTCCCATCTCTTTCAGGGTTAATCACTATCCTCCATCAACTTTCAACCAATTCTATGAATTGCCAAGATGGTTAGAAGTGATACTTCATCCACTAAACTAATTTCTAGTTACAGAATCACAACATTCTGTAACTGAGAAACCAAATATGTCTAACTTTATATTACTCCAATCTCCTACCATCTCTCACTCTACGAATATTGATCCTACTCCAATCATAGAGTCACCCTCTCAGCAAGCACCAAAATCATCTCCCCCTGAAGCTCAACCTCACACGCCTGCCCCTCCTTCAGATATTCAATCATCATCAACCAACAACTATTTTGATCTTGAACTTGCTCTTTACTCTCTACAAGATCAAAATACTAGAACTTCTTCTTCAAACACTCAGCAACTCCTTGAGCTTATCTCATATCTTCCCACCAAATCTGAGCTTTCTGATGCTTCACAAAAAGTGACCAAAGAGATTCAAGCAGATCTTGAAATTCACTCTGAGCTTGTTCATATGAGGCTCAACCATTTGATCAATGCTGCCAACACCCTCCCCAGTAATCTGAGTACTGAGCTTATAAAGAAGATTAGGGAGATCATCAAGGAAATGATCCACAATATCAATGAAAGGGATCAAATTCATTTCCAGGCTACTAAGAAGCACAAGGAAGCAGTTCTCCTCTTGCAGTAGACTCAAGAATCTCAAAATAAACTTATGATGGAAAGTCTCTCAAGTCTACGAACCTCAATGAAAGAATTCCAAGAATTCTCAATGGGTCAAATGCAACAAACAAAAAATGTCTTGGCTATTCTAAAAAAGAACACATCTCGAACTGATTCTCTAGTTCAAGAAAATTGTGAAGATATTGCTCAATCCAGGAATTAACTCCACGAGCTTGTCCAGAGCATTACTCAACTATCTGAAGACATTCAAACCCTTGATGCTGACATAAAAAGGGAAAATAAAGGGGAATGAGAGAAAGAAAAAGGCAGAGGCAAAGGAAACTTCATTGCTCAATCTTCAAGGAGACCTCCCTCAAGACAGCCTCGCCATCAGTATTCACGACCTGAACAGCAAGAAATTATCATGGCCCAACCGCTAAGGAGTCAAGGGCCATCTCCCAGCTCAGAGGGGGTAACCACTACTAGCCTACATATGCCGATTGGAGACACTGCCATTATGAATAGACATGATCATGGAAAAAGGCTGAGTCAAAGAGAGATGGAAGACATAACATGGAGAGATGAAGCCAGCAGGAGAAGAAGAGCTGCAGAACATGCAAATCCTCCAAGGAGCAAAACGCAAAAGAAATAGAGATAAGTTAGAATTCACTTCTTATTTATGTAACTATGCATTATTGTAATATCTATCCTAATAAGCATCAATAAATTCATACTTATTCTCTAAAGATTTCAGCTGCTCACAGAAACATTAGGTCATATTTACCTTCTAGCAACTGCATCCAGAAATTGATGATTATGATACAAATCTCCTTGGTCATGTCAACATCAAATAAGGGGAGATTGTTGGGAAATTGCATATTTAAATTTGACGTTGAAAGTAAATATTCATGCTTATATTTAAAGTCCTTTAAGGAATACATGTACAAGGACTTAGTAATAGATCAACCTTTTTAGGTTGATCTGTGCTTTAATGTTTATCATTTTGTAAATGAATGTATAGAAGAAAAGATCAAAGATGTTAGGTTGATCTATCCCTTGAGATGTAATAGATAGGCTTCAAAAGAATCGTAGTCTATCGAGCTGATCAAGAGATTGCAGAAGCCAAGGCAGAATCATAGAGTATCAAGAATTATAGTTTATTTTCTTTAAAGGGCCTCACTATGAATCGTAGAGTGGTCCAAACTCCTAGCGAGCCAACTCAAAGATTGTAGTGTGCTCTCAAAAACGTAGAGACTGCAAATCAAGCAAGCAAAGATCGTAGTCTACCCAGTGCTTAAGTGAAATCGTAGTGCTCTCTACTATCAATACCGGATCAAGCACAAATATAGCAAGACACCATGATCTTAATCGTAGTGCATCATTTGTCTGCATCAGAAGCATCGAGATTTGACTATTTATTGAAGAATAAAATTCAACAAATGTGGAATGGATTATAGACATTGAAACTCTAGGGAATCCCAATGACAAACCATCCATCCTTAGTATGGAACGAAGAAACATATTGAAGAAGCTAAGGAAAGTACTATATGTCAGCTGAAAACACCTTTTTTAGGTGTTAGGTGAGATAAGCGATCATGATGTCGGTGGGCGATGAATACGGACATAAGTTTTCGGAGAAGTCACCATCAGTGTGATGCCCCCAAAACAGGTATACATCACCCATCTTGAGTCACCAGATACATGGTACATAAATTTAAATACAACTTAATTATACAACATTCGTGTAAAATACGACAAAACATAGCTAAGAGTTTAAATAAGAATATTGTCATCTAGACAATATCTACACTCAATGGAGTCTTCATTACAATTATTATCACATTATTCCGTAGAATAGTGAGGACTACTAAAGCCATTTATCCTGGACCATCACTCCATTCCCAGACTCGTCAAATTTATATTCTCATTTTCAAGAGAACAATGAAAGAAAGGGTGAGCTCAACTAATACAGTAAGAAATATTATGACTAAGATAATACTGTAATAAATTTTCCTTAGCCTTCAATAGTATAACAAACCGATAGAATACAATAGACAACAAGTTTTAGATCAACAATCGCAATGAATAAGCAATCCATTAGAAGAGTCAAGTAGAGCATAAAATCTACTATCTTCTATGATTTAAAAAGTTTTTCATCAACTTTATCATTTGAGACTCGACTTAATAAATAAAATCGAATCATCCCCGCATTACTACCAAGGATATTCATGTAATCATCAATGATCATGATTATACCGAATAATCCTAGTCATAATCATACAACAAATCGTCCATCAATGAACTACAGGCCAATGAGGACTTTTATCACATCATTCGTTACATTACGGTCATGATTATACCGAATAATCCCTGGTCATAATCATACCAAGTTCATCTATGCACGTAAGTCAAAGATAACTTTTATCACAATATAAGCATGAGGATGATGACAATGACATAATAATTCAATAAAACAAGTTCAAGGATAAATTTTAAAGATTTATAATTTAATTTATCCAAAAATCAATAACGTCTAAATTGTCAACATGATACTGCTTTGTAGAGTAAAATTCAAGAATAATATTCATGTACCAAAAATAATTTGGACAGAAAAGAAATATATTTTTTGGGTGAATAGTACCCCGTGAATAGTACTTCAAGAATAGTACCCCGTGAATAGTACCCCAACACGAAAAGTGTCCCGAATACCCGAGTGAATGATAATAGAGTGAATAGTAACTGGGTGAATAGTAACTCATGAATAGTACTCTGGCACGAAAAGTTCCCCGAATACCCGAGTGAATAATACTAGAGTGAATAATAACCAAGTGAATAGTAATCGAGTGAATAGTAACTCGTGAATAGTAACTCGTAAAAGAAAAATACCAAAGAAAATGATATTCCATGAAGAGTACAAAAGAAATGATATCTCATAAGAGTATAATAGAATATACGAAACTGCAAATAGATTTTCACCCGCCATGCAGTAATCCACGTAGACAGATCATTTCCATAATTTAATAAGGAATGAATACGAAGGATCATTCACCATGCATCATGTAATCCACATAGACAAAGTTATTACAAATGTAATAATAAAGATTGGAATAACAAAAGAATTCACCAGGGCATGGGATAGTAATTGCGATGCATAAAGTTATTCCAAGCGAGTAATAATAAATAACGGAACCGTGTCATGCGTAATTCGCATGCATGTGATATTCCAACAAAATAATAAAGAAACGAAACTGAGGTCATGTGTAATTCACACGTATGAGAATATTCCAATGTAATAATAAAGAATGGAATAACAATGTAATTCACGGGCATGTGATAGATCAAGATGCATAAAGTTATTCCAATGAATAATAATAAATAATGGAATAAAAAGAATTTCACCATGTATGCGGTACCAGATAGAAAAGTTATTCCAACATAATAATAAAGAATGGAATAACAACAAATTTACGGGCATGCGATAGGCCAGCACGCAGGACATGTTATTCCAACAAAATAATAAAGAATGGAATAACAAAAGAATTTCACCATGTATGCGGTACTTCACATAGACAGGTTATTCCAACATAATAATAAAGAATGGAATAACAACCCTTACGAGTATTGAAAGAAAATAACTCTCTTCATGAATACGAAAGAATAATACCCTTACCTCAAAAGAAATTTGGATAATTGGAATAGTGAGGTAGCAGACTTCTCTTCTTTCTCTCTGTATAATTTCTCTCTATAATAATTTCTCTATAGCTTTAGTGAATTGGTGAAAAATAATGAAGGAATGAGCTTCTATTTATAGGAAAATATAGTTTCGATAATTGCACGTTTTGGGGCTCAAAATATTATAGTATAATACCTTCCTCTTTTCCTTCATTTTTAATTTAGTCCTGCAAGTATTATCAAACTTGCACCATCTCCCCTAATAGTAAATCATGTGAATCAATAGTTCTAGACATGTGAAAATATGAATTACAGTATAGTACCTCCATCTATACCTCCATTTTTAATTTAGTCATGCAAGTATTATCAATCTTGCACCAACTCCCCTAATAGTAAATTAATGTGAATCAATAGTACACACATGTGAACAAATAGTTATAATCATGTGAATTAATAGCAATTAATTGCTCATTTATCCAGTTAATTACCCGATTGGTCAATATAACCTCCAAACATCAATTATTATCGAAATAAATGTCGATTTTCACTAACACTAATAATTTCAACACAATGGAACTATCAATTTCATCTTTAATCAACACGAACTTATTCATCATTAATATTATAACTCACAATATTTAATAATCAGGTCGTTCCCAGGAAAGAGGGGGCTTTCCGATAAGGATTTCTCCTTATTGGCGCACAATTAGGTGATCAAACCTCTCCTTGACAGAACTTCTAGACATTGTCAATATTAAAAATAATAATATGAATAACTTTGACATCTCAATTATTGATTTAATAATATAACATATTATGCAGATGATACTGTGACAATAATTGAATCAATAATATGGGAGATATGATGCAGTAATTACTGTGGCAATAATTGAGTATAACTGAGTGACTTCTTACGTAAGCATCAATAATCAATACCATGTGCTACTATACAACCACGTGTATTAATGTAATTTTACTACCGGGTAGTTCAACAGTTTTAACGGTAACACTTTCGCCGTTATTTTTATAAAAGATAATTGCTGTTTTTAACTACTTACAATACTTCCATTATGGGGTCCACCAATGATTGTGCTGTCGTACGAATATTCCTCGACAAAAAGAATATTATATAAAAACTTGCTTACTTTGCAAAATTTATAAATATTACCCACTGCTATAACATTATATCAAATCCACACCATAATATTCAAAAAAAATATTTCGAGAAATTTAAATCTTTATTCATAAAATTTGGGGTCTCACAATCTCCCTCCTTATGAAATTTTGCCCTTGAAATTTATGCACGCACGGTATGTAGAAGAGATGAGGATACCTTGACTTCATTTCAGATTCTAACTCTTGAGGTATAACCTTTGAGTGTTGAATACGATCATTCTTATCCAAGATTTTAACACGTATCTCCTCATACGTTAAATCTTCTGCTATCTCGTCTAGTTCTAATTTAATAACGTGGTTCGGGTCATACACATATTAATGTAACATTGATACATGAAAAACGTTATGAACACGCGACATACTTGGAGGTAAAACGAGTCTATAGGCCACAGTTTCTACTCGATCGAGGATTTCAAATGGGCCAATTAAATTGAGGGTTGAGATTTCCTCTCTTCATCGACTCTTGCTTCTAGAATAACACCCTCTTGAACCTTCTTCTTCACATTCATCAGCTCTGAGTATGTAGCTTGAGCGGCTTTAACTTTATCGATTAAAGTCGATTCTAATCGTATATTTATTATCTTCATGTGGGTCCCTAGAGTCTTTAACTCTATTTTCATCATTTGTAAGTTATACGAAATGGGTTTTTTGTGTTAACAACATCGCACTCGTAAATGCATATAATCTTCTACTCAATGCGTCAGCTACCACGTTCGCTCTTCCATGATGATATTGAATGGTATGGCCGTAACCTTCAACAGCTCGAGCCAACATCTTTAGCGCATTATACGTTCGTTCTAGGTGAAGAAATATTTAAGGGTTTTAGAAATGGGTTTTGTACTGGGGTCAATACAAAATTTGATTCACGCTCTAAGGGTAGGCCAGGAAGTTCTTCGAGAATACGTCAGGAAATTTATTAACAATAGAAATATCATTCAAAACTGTGACTCTCATCCAAGGCTTGGATAGCATATGAAATGAAGGTTTCTACTAACGAAGTTTCAATCGATAAGTCAAAGTCTAACTTCTCTAGAGTTAAATTTAAACGTTGAGCGCAAGCAAGAGAGATAAAAGAATGGGTAGAACCAGTATCTAATAACGTATAGACTTCGTAAGAATTTATAATTAACTAACCCGTGCTAAATTCATTCGGGTTACTCGCATTTTGAGAAGTCACGAAAAATGCTCTTCCTGAAACCACCGACTTTGTTTTGTCTCAGATCGCCTTTGGTGCCACTTGCCCCAAATTGGACTTGACTTTGGTGCACGACAAAATTGGGCTAGGTGACCTTCTTTTCCACAATTATAACATGCTTTGGACTGCATTACGCAGTTTGGACTGATATGTCTCTCCCCTCCGCATTTGAAGCATACAATTGGTGGTCGTTCTCCTTCCTTGAAAACGGGTGTTTGTGCTGCTATCTTTCCATCGTTGTTGAACCTTCTCTTCTTGAAATTTCCACTCCTATTATCTTGGCCATGATTACCACCGAAGTGGTTACCATTCTTGGCATGATAATTTCCCCCACGATGGTTATCATTGTTCCAATGGTCGTTGCCACCGGTACGATTATTATCATGTTGTTGGTCATTACCTTTTGGTTGGGCTGGCTCATTATCGTGCTCCAATAACTAAGCCCTATTTTGTAACGACCCCAAAATTCATATAATTTAATTCTCAACTTCGGTCATTAAAAACATATTCAACCTCTAATTTTACATCATTAAACGATAATACAACTATTGAAATTTGCGGAATAATTAAAATTTTCTATTACAAACTATCTTCGTTCCCAAAACCTTCAACCTTTACATCTAAATATCTCAGAATCATTTTAATACTACAATAGTTTACATCGCAAAACTATATTACAATTCGACATTAATACATTATTCGGAACCTTAAACATGGTTCAAATGATAATAACACAACCTAAGTGTGTAAATCTTCAAGTATCACATCTGATTCATGTCTTTCAAGTAACACATAACTTTACCTTGAATCTTGAACCTGCAAAAGTGGTTATTTGCAAGGTTGAGCTCGAAAATGACCAAATAATTCTAACGGTTTTCATGCAAACACATAGCATATAATAGCATATTCAGTTCATGCATTTATAATCAATTAATATTTACTATGCATATTACTTCTCACATAACAGGCATAGAGATTTACTTCACAGGCATATAATCAAATATCAACTTTCAATTTCATACATATCTCATATGAATTTCATATATATACATCAACATTCTCATAGCATAATATAATTTAACTAACAGTTATCAAATTCATATATCAAATAGGAACTGAAAGACTTGCCTGATTCGTAGTTTATCGACTACAACTTAACTGTGTATCGCTAATTTCACTTCGTGTATCCCTACACAATTATATAATTATGGATTTATATCCATCAGTAACATATTTCATGCACTTTTAATATAAGAACAATGTTACATTGTTTCCTAACTAGGTTTGTAAAACGTTTATTTCACTTTCTCATCATACTCTTAGAATAGCTAGATATGTATAATTATACCTTAACCATCCATACTTGACATCAAATAGGTTGTGGTCTATTTTCAAGTTCACATTCATCACACACACTTTCATCGTATGTGTTCGACACATATTTAAAGTTTATAGATACGTGATCTACGTCGTTCATATTCAAACTACTTAGTTCCATAATAATTTATTTCAATCAATAAAGCTTAAAAACTTTCTTTAACAAGATTCGTTGATATAATATTTTAAACCATATATTGGTACTAATAAGCCTCCACTAGTATGCTTCACATAGACATAGCATAGTTCATTATTTGAAGACTTATTTTAAACTACACTTGAAAGGTTCAATTCATGCTTAGCTAGATGATGAACATATTCGTCATGTCTAGGGGCATAAGGCGTTCAAGTTCACTTTTAAAAGTCATTCTAGGCCAAGTTAAAGAAACTAGGTACAACTTTTAATCGCATTTCATAGCTAACTAGGCCATGTATATATGTTATCATGATTAGAACTTTAAGTCCACAAGTTACTTTAAGTTCGTCAATGTTTGTTTTCAAAATCTTTAGTTATCTTCGGAAAATAACCATCTAGGAAACTCATAGTATACAAAAGGTACTCAAGGCCATGTGTAATACCTATTTATATGCATGACTAAACCCTTTACATATGCTACAAATATCAGAATTCAAAAGACTCAAAGTTTGTCTAAACTTGTTTTTAAAATCTAAAGTTTCTTTAAAAAAACATACTCAATCATGCTAAGGCAATTCCTTATAAGTAAGGTAATCTTATATGTCATGTATAATATCATGCATTTTCATGTTATATCACTTAGAATAACATATTCCATCGTTGGGAGCACTATACTTGCGTATGTGCTCGATCGACGCCCTCCGATCGCCTCTGAATACGCAACAGTCACAAAGATGACTATTTTTACCATTTCTAAAGACCTCAAATTGAAACACTTAAAGAACAAAAGTTGTAGGTCTATTCGTCCTCGTTTTGGGTCATCTTGAATCACCTCAATCGGAGTTCGTATGAAAACGTTATGGTTATTTCACCAAAACAGGTCAAATCAGTCATTGCAAAACACACACCCCCACACCAGGGCGGGGGTTATGCCTTAAAAATAGCCCGTCGGGGCGGGCATAGCTGCTGCGAACTTGGATTTTGTTCTCTGTTATGAACTATCATGCCAAATATTCCTTCTAACCTTCATAACTTGAGTTATATACATCCAAATTAGTCCGTTTTCGATTCTATGGGTTCGTAACTCATAAAGCTAGAACATACCAATTACCCATCAACTAACATAAACATTAACTAACCCAAATATGGATTTACAACTCATGTTCATACTAATTATTCATGTTTGACAAATTTAACGAATTCATTCACTACGAATTCGTTTCTCAACCAAATTGGTTCGTTCAAGTTTCGTTCTTTTCGTTTTTCAACGTACTAACAACATCTATTATCAAATTCAGATTATAAACATGATCTAACCATCAATTTAAGCCTCAAAATAGACCAAAATACATATACTAAGCCATAAACCAAATTTCTTCATCTAACACTTGTTTCCACGAATTTGATTACATGAAAACCTATTATAGATTACGTATAACAAATTATACATACTAATTAACATATATGATCAATCACTTAACAATATAACCATAGAAATCCAACTTTTCAGAGAAAACTCAAGAAGTATAATACTAAAAACTCAAAATTAGATTATTACCTTTGATTAGCTATAAAATTTCGAACAATCTTCTTGTTTCTTCCTTCCATAACCCTCATAAATTCCTTCTCTCAATTTAGAGAACTTCTTCTCTTCTCTCTTCTTTCTTCCTTACATTTCTTTCTTAGGCTTAAGACAACGTAAAACTAAAGCAGAACGCTAACATAAAAAAAAATAAAGCGGATTATAATAATAAGGCTACTAAATACTATCGTTTATTTTTTATTTTAAACTTAAAAGCCATAAGGCCTTGTTTGGAAAAACCTATTACAATAATGACTTAATCATTCCTTAAGCCTTATTTGGCAAAACAAGATTAAAATAAGAATTTAAAAAAAACACCTCTAAGTCTTTGTTTGGTAAAACCAAATTAAAACTCTTTTAATCTATTTTCATACATCATATTTATTGTCACACTTTATTTAACTAAATTCCATACTCAAATTATATTAAATCTAATAATAATTTATTAAATCCATTTACCACATAAACAAATACAATAAAATTATAATTTTCATTATAATTATAATTTTATTTAATAAAATAACACATCACTTTAATTACAAAAATCAAATTGAATAACATTATAACAAATCATATAATCCTTAATAACTCTCTAATTTAGTTATGGAGTTAAATTAGAGTATTATCTCATAAATTTAATTCATCACTCTTTATCTTAATTAAGTTAATTTCTATAATCACGGATTATTTACTTACTAATAAATAATCCAACAAATATCTACTAAAAAACAAACACATTAATTAAAAATATTTATTTAATTCAATAAATATTTGAAATTATAAATAAAATTCTGGATTGTTACATTCTTCCCTCCTTACAAGGATCCTGTCCCCAGAATCACAACTCAAATAATTCATTCGTCATATATTCACTACTTCTGAATATAAACAAAGTTTGTGAGAAATGAGGTATTGACGTATATCGGGTTTCAAACCTCTTAGAAACATTCGCGTCATTCGCTCCTCATTATCGACCAAATGGGATACAAACCGGGATAACTCCGCAAATTTAGCCTCGAATTGCGACACGGTCATATTATTTTGCTCCAACTTGATAAACTCCACCTCCTTCATGTGACGAATACTTTCGAGAAAGTACTTGTCGTTGAACAGCTCTTGGAACTTCTCCCAAGACATCTTGAGTCGTCAGTGGAGTACGCTTTACTGATTCCCACCGAAGAATCGCCTCTTCAAGCAACATAAAGGTGGCAAAGGAACCTTTTGCTCCTCGAGCATCCCAAGACATCAAATATCTTGGTGATCTCGCTTTTAACCACGCCGCCGCCTTAAGTGGTTCGCTTTCCCAAAAACTCCACTTGGTCTCGGCTCCTGAAGCGCTTAGCAATGGATCAGCCATGGGTAAACAGGAGTCTCTCTTACCTGATGTTGTATGAATTGCATAAAGCCTCTGAACATCCCATCGTTTATCATTTGATTGGTGTTGTTATTTACCTGAGGATTATTGTCTTCCTATTGCTCATTATCCTGGGTATTGATCGTTGGTGACTCAACGGTCTCATGTGCTTCATTGCTTATCTCAACATTTTCAGATGCCATTTTCAAACACTATCACAAAACAAGGGTTAATTGACATATCACATATTATCCCTATACTCTGACCGACCAATTAAATACTAAATAAACTTAGGTAGGTCATACTAGCGAAAGAATTCCCCGTCTCTCCCCTCCTAGTTCTTATCTCACATCTCAGCCAGGGATCATATCCCTAAGCTTTGATACCAACTGTGACGCCCCCAAAATAGGTATACATCACCCATCTTGAGTCGCCATATACATGGTACATAAATTCAAATACAACTTAATTATACAACAGTCGTGTAAAATATGACAAAACATAGCTGAGAGTTTAAACAAGAATATTGTCATCTACAAAATATCCACACTCAATGGAGTCCTCATTACAATTATTATCACATTATTCCGTAGAATAGTGAGGACTACTAAAGCCATTTATCCTGGACCATCACTCCATTCCCCGACTCGCCGTCAAATTTATATTCTCATTTTCAAGAGAACAATGAAAGAAAGGGTGAGCTCAACTAGCCCAATAAGAAATATTATGACTAAGATAATGCAGAATAAATTATCATTAGCCTTCAACAGTATAACAACTGATAGAATACAATAGACAACAAGTTTTAGATCAACAACTGCAGCGGAATAAGCAATCCATTAGAAGAGTCAAGTAAAGCATAAAATCTACTATCTTCTATGATTTAAAAAGTTTTTCATCAACTTTATCACTGAGACTCAGCTTAATAAATAAAATTGAATCATCTCTGCACCACGACCAAGGATATTCATGTAATCATCAATGGTCATGATTATACTGAATAATCCCTAGTCATAATCATACCAA
Source organism: Panax ginseng (assembly GCA_020205605.1). NCBI lineage: Eukaryota > Viridiplantae > Streptophyta > Magnoliopsida > Apiales > Araliaceae > Panax > Panax ginseng. Next base: position 153,459,098 of record CM035128.1, read on the forward strand.
CAACTGTCCATCAATGAACTACAGGCCAATGAGGACTTTTACCACATCATTCGTTACATTACGGTCATGATTATACCGAATAATCCCTGGTCATAATCATACCAAGTACATCTATGCACGTAAGCCAAAGATGACTTTCATCACAATATAAGCATGAGGATGATGACAATGACATCATAATTCAATAAAACAAGTTCAAGGATAAATTTTAAAGATTTATAATTTAATTTATCCAGAAATCAATAACGTCCAAATGGTCAACATGATACTACTTTGTAGAGTAAAATTCAAGAATAATATTCATGTACCAAAAATAATTTGGACAGAAAAGAAATGTATTTTTCGGGTGAATAGTACCCCGTGAATAGTACTTCAGGAATAGTACCCTGTGAATAGTATCCCAACACGAAAAGTGTCCCGAATACCCGAATGAATGATACTAGAGTGAATAGTAATTGGGTGAATAGTAACCCATGAATAGTAACTCGTGAATAGTACTCCGGCACAAAAAGTGCCCCGAATACCCGAGTGAATAATACTAGAGTGAATAGTAACTTGTAAAAAAAATACCAAAGAAAATGATATTCAATGACGAGTACAAAAGAAATGATATCTCATACGAGTATAATAGAATATACAAAACTGCAAATGGATTTTCACCCGCCATGCGGTAATCCACGTAGACAGATCATTTCCACAATTTAATAAGGAATGAATACGAAGGATCATTCACCATGCATGCGGTAATCCATATAGATAGTTTATTCCAATAGAATAATAAAGAATGGAATAACAAAAGAATTCACCAGGCATGCGATAGACCGCACAGACAGGTTATTCCAATAAAATAATAAATAACGGAACCAGGTCATGCGTAATCCGCATGCATGAGGATATTCCAACGTAATAATAAAGAAGCGAAAACCGGTCATGCGCGTAATCAGACAAATAGGATATTCCAACGTAATAATAAAGAATGGAATAACAACGAATTCACCAGCATCGCGATAGATCCGCATGCAGACGAGTTATTCCAATGTAATAATAAAGAATGGAATAACAAAATAATTTCACCATGTATGCGGTACTTCGCATAGACAGGTTATTCCAACATAACAATAAAGAATGGAATAACAACAGAATTCACCAGGCATGCGATAGACCGCACAGACAGGTTATTCCAACAGAATAATAAAGAATGGAATAACAAAAGAATTTCACCATGTATGCGGTACTTTGCATAGACAGGTTATTCAAACATAATAATAAAGAATGGAATAACAACCCTTATGAGTATTGAAAGAAAATAACTCTCTTCATGTATATGAAAGAATAATACCCCTTACCTCAAAAAAAGAAGATCTGGATCTTTGGAATAGTGAGGCGCAGACCTCTTCTTCTTTTCTCTCTATAATTTCTCTCTATAATAATTTCTCTATAGCTTTAGTGAATTGGTGAAAAATAATGAAGGAATGAGCTTCTATTTATAAGAAAATATAGTTTCGATAATTGCACATTTTGGGGCTCGAAATATTACAAAGATAATACCTTCCTCTTTTCCTTCATTTTTAATTTAGCCTGCAAGTATTATCAAACTTGCACCATCTCCCCTAATAGTAAATCATGTGAATCAATAGTAAATCATGTGAATCAATAGTTCTAGACATGTGAAAATCTGAATTACGATATAGTACCTCCATCTATAACTCCATTTTAACTTAGTCATGCAAGTATTATCAATCACGCACCAACTCCCCTAATAGTAAATGAATGTGAATCAATAGTACACACATGTGAACAAATAGTTATAATCATGTGAATCAATAGCAATTAATTGCTCATTTATCCGGTTAATTACCCGATTGGTCAATATAACCTCCAGACATCAATTATTATCGAAATAAATGTCGATTTTCACTAACACTAATAATTTCAACACAATAGAACTATCAATTTAATCTTTATTCAACACGAACTTATTCATCATTAATATTATAACTCACAATATTTAACAACCAGGTCGTTCCCAAGAAAGAGGGGGCTTTCCGATAAGGATTTCTCCTTATTGGCGCGCAATTAGGTGACCAAACCTCTCCTTGACAGAACTTCTAGACATTGTCAATATTGCAAATAATAATATGAATAACTTTGCCATCTCAATTATTGATTTAATAATATAAATATATTATAGATGATATCGTGACAATAATTGAATCAATAATATGGGAGATATGATGCAAAGAATTATCGTGGCAATAATTGAGTATAACCGAGTGACTTCTTACGTAAAGCATCAATAATCAATACCATGTGCTACTATACAACCAACGTGTATTAATGTAATTTTACTACTTAGGGTAGTTCAACAGTTTTAACGATAACACTTTCGCCAAGTTATTTTTATAAAAGATAATTCTGCTTTTTAACTACGACAATACTTCCATTATAGGGTCCACTAATGATTGTCTTTGTCGTCATTTAATATTCCTCGACAAAAAGAATATTATATAAAAACTTGCTTACTTTGCAAAATTTATAAATATTACCCACAGCTATAACATTATATCAAATCCACACCATAATATTCAAAAAAATATATTTCGAGAAATTTAAATCTTTATTCATAAAATTTGGGGTCTCACAATCAGTGCTCAAAAATGTCAAATACAATTAATGCTTCAAAGGGATACATTTTCAAAGGCATTTTATATACAAATCAGTTGCAGATGCAAGGATACATTTTCAAAGGCACTTTATATACAAATCAGTTGCAGATGCAAGAAAATAAGCAAGCATAGAACGAAAAGCTGAAGAACACTCAACGCTGAACTCTACGATTTGAAGAAAAAGCTTGCACAGCTACTTATTTCTTTTGAACACAAGCTTAACGGTAACTGAGTAGCACCATTCAAGAACTTAACCATCTTTAACGTGAAGAAAAAAGCTCCAAGTCTGCTGGACTTGAAGAGTTCAAAGTGATCTAAAAAGTTCCAAGACTGCTGGTCTTGAAAGAATCTGTGAGATTCAAAGCTTGTAAAGATATCCTTAGTGGATTTCCTACTCGAGGAGTAGAAGAGTGGACTAGGAGCCTTGAGTGCTCTGAACTACTTAAAAATACTGTCTCTTATATTCTTGTTATAACTACTATATCTGTCATAAATGCTTAACTTTCATCAACTTGTTTTATCTTAAAGGGAAAACAAACAAAACCTAAATTCTGCTGTGATTAGTTCATTAACAAATCTGACAAGTATTTTATAAAAGAAATTTTAAAATATCTATTCAACCCCCCCCCCCCCCTTCTAGATAACTATTGTGCCTCTGGGAACTAATAGCTACAACCTAAGTGGCAGATCAGAAAGCAAAATACTTGAGCCACTTTATGTCTCATCTTGAACACATTGAGCTGAAGAGAAGATGGTACAGAACTGGATTTCTGCACAAGACAACCAGTGTTCAAGGATTGCTAATTACCCAAAGAAGCTAATCTGATAAGCAAAGACTTAGTAGTACCTCAATGATGATGGTGCATAATGCTGAATATCATATGAAGATAAGCATCAACGGCAAAGAACAGTAGCACCAAAGGATGAGTCAAACTGCTAAGTACCAACAAGATGTTAAACTGAACATACATTTTAGCAGTCTAGAGGATGTGATCTAACACCAATGTTGAATGCCTAATGATCACAAGAAGCTGCTAAGTACCAGAAGATGAACAAGTTGAACGCCATCTTAGCAGCTCAACAACAACAAACAACAAACAAATAACCAAGCAATCAGGGCCTGCAAGGTCCTTGTCTTCGTGACTAAATCAAAGTCAATTCTACTGAGCTTGCTGAGTACCAGAGGGTACAAGAGAATCAAAGTCTGCTGGGCTTAGTCTACAGTTTCCAAGGCTGCTGGTCTTGAAGAGTTCTTAGTGAACTAATGTTCCAAGGCTACTGGTCTTGAAGGAATCTTAGTGATTCGAAGTTGATCAAATCCTTAGTGGAATCCCTACTTGTTAAAGCAGAAGAGTGGATTAGGAGCATTCAGTCTCTGAACCACTTAAAACCTCTGGTGCTATTTAATTTGTGTCATTTACATTCAGTACTATAACTGCTATATCTGCTTACAATTAACTCTATATTAGAACTATGTGTAATGCTATATTTTTGAAGGGTATCTTAATCCATTCCGTTGTGCATGAATTGATTCCTCTATTCATTATCTGTTAATCACTTAAAATGATAAAAGAAAACAAAGAAAAATTTTAAAGGATCTATTCAACCCCCCTTTTCTAGATCTATTGTGTGCCTCCAGGAACTAACAGAGCTCCCCCTTTTCTTTCATTTTTCTCTTCAAAAAATGAGAATATAGTTGGGACTAGTCGGGGAATGAAGTGACGATTTGAGATAGTCACTATAGCAGTCTTCATTACGTTGTAAAATAGTGTGACAATAATTGTAATGAAGACTTAATTTGAGTATGGATATTGTCATATTATGTACGATGCAATATTTGTATTCAAATGCACAGCTTATGTGTTGTCATATTTTACACGACAGTTATATAAATAAAGTTTGTATTTGGATTATGTACCATGTATTTTGGCGACTCAAAATGGGTTGTGTGGACCTATTTTATGGGCGTCACAGTATATCAAAGGATAAGCTTGGGTGTAATAAGTTATATATGGAGATAATGAATGATCAATAAAGAATTTACTGCTTCTAGTAAAAGAAGAGATATATCCTATCTGATTCGATAAATGACAACCCAGGAATCCTTGGCCAAGGTAGAATAAAATTAGAAAGGAGTTTCTTATTTGCATTTATTCGGAGTTGTGTATTTGGGAATCGAAATACATATAATTAAATAAAATAAGACTTGACAGTAATTCCATGTCTTATATTTAATTAAAACATTGTATGTTGGAAGGATTGAAATGTATGGTAACTATTTACTCAAAGGTTCTTTTATGATTAATGTTGAAATCTATATTATCTAGAAAGTCTTTAATCGCTAAGGAGGCTTATCCTTATTGTAGAATAAATGTTATTTATTTAAATAAATTAATAGTTTAATTTATTTATTTAAATAAGATTAAAATTGTTCTAATTGATTTATTCACAGCCAGTTTAATATAGAGAACCTAAAGGGTAACACCGCAAAAAGAAAGAATAATTATTTAAGAAGTTAATAGCATAATCGTAATAATAAATTAAGTGTATTTAATTTAATCTATGGTGATAGAATAAATTAAATAGCTTAATATTTATTATTTAATATTTTAGAAATATTAAATATAAATTAATAAGAGGAGTCTTATTATTATTATTACTATTATTATTATTTTAATTTCTAAAGGAGTTTGGGAATTAATTTAATATTTGTACTCCCCAACATTCCTAATTAGATTAGGAGGCTAATTAATTAAATAAGTTTAATTAATTATTCCTAATAGAGATTAAGAAGCCTAATTGATTAAAAGAGTTTTTAATTAATTAAATAAAACCCTATTCCTAATGAGGTTAGGAGGGTTGACTACTATCTATATAAGAAGAGTTTTATGTTAGATATCTGAGAACGTGTTTTTTCAATTATTGGGAGAGTATAGAGATTTCTATAGAGTTAGAAACTAGGGTTTAGTCATATACCCTTCTTCTTAACTTCTTCTTCTTCTTTGGTGGATCACCTCTAGAGGCCAAACGCTTGGGTGGCTAACGTTGATCAAAGGAAGGAATCAATCCCAAGTATTCAAGGAGAGCACGAAGGAGACTAGGAGTTGAACTTGTACCTAAGGAAGCTCGAATCTTCAAGGGTATGATTCTTATTCTCCATCTTCTTCTGTTAATTGATAATATAGCAAAAAGTATGATCATGGGTATGGGTTTGTTTAAAATTTTAAATTCCTATTTCTTTGCGCTTCTGCCTTATTTATGTGAATTGATTACATAATTACGATATGTATAAAACTTACAGTGGTATCGGAGCCAAAATTTTTGCTAATCGTCAATTCTATGATTCGATGTATGAATTGATATGCGATTAGATTGGATTTCCTAGGCAGGAAAAGTTTTCTATACGATCTGGCGCGATACTCAGCGCCCTCTAGTTCATTCTAGAAACGCAGATCTTGTGCTGTTACCCAGATCGATTTCTGGATTAACAAACACAACTACGCCATGACCAGTTCATTTTGAAGCGCAATTGCTACCAAGGCGAAATCTCGAAAAACTTTTATTTTTCTTCAATCAAAATAAATGGTTTATTTAATTGATTACTAAAAATTAAAAGAGTTTTTGGATTTGGTTTTTGATTAAAATAAAAGAGTTTATTTTATTTTAAAACTAAAATTTAGCAAACTTTTGCCCATTAAATTGATATCAATACATATATTGAATGAATTTTAATTCATGAGATGAATGTTTATTTATTAATGTATATGGTGATATGCATGATAATAAATGGAATTGATTATGGACTATTGACCGATGTGATTGGATTTTATTTTGGTTAATGCATTAATATATGAGTTTTATTAAATGGGGTCTGCATACCTCGTCTTTTCTGGTTTTCTTCTTAATGTAAATTTTATCTCCCTCCTATGTACTTCCCCTTGATTAATGATCAAGGTTTTTATTTAAATTAAAAAGTTTATGTAATAGGATTAGTTAGAATTTCTTGAAGAACAGAAGATCAAGGAACAAGGAGCGCTTAGAGACCCGTTTATAATGCAGCCTGGGTTTAAATGTAATAGTTATATTTAAATTTCATTCTTGTACCCTAGGGTTTGACCCTTTTAGTTCACTTAGTGGTTCTAGTGAACCAAACTAGAATAAAAGTCCATAATCAATCCGATTAGAATATAGTATCTATATGTGCATGCTGATATTATATATATTATATATTATACAAACATGCTCGTATGTTAAATAATATGACACGTATTTTATATATATATATATATATATATATATATATATATATATATATATATATATATATATATATGTGTGTGTGTGTGTGTGTGTGTGTGTGTGTGTGTGTGTGTGCATGCTAAACAAGATGAGACAATTAATAACAAACCCTCAAAGAATTTATATTAAGTCCTAAGCGTTCAAAGATATTTGGAATGTCAAACATCGCCTTCTAGCATGATAAAATTAATAGAGTATTAAATATTTAATATGAGTTTGTTGTGTCACCACAAGACAAGTATTAAATATTTACGATGTTAATTTATCACATTTGATGCTTATAAAGAAAATTGAACAATATTGTTTTGTTGTGTCACCACAAGGAAAATATTTTTCTTTTTTGAATATATGGAAGTGTTATGTTGGACTTAACTTATATAATTTTGATTTGGATGTGTCACAAGTTAATCAAAATAATCTAAGAGGCAATAGAAAATGAGTTACATAATGATGTAATTGATAAGGAGTTGTCTACTTATTTATTTATATATAGTTTGTTGTATCACCATAGGGCTGTATATATTTGAAATGGGATCCTTATTCTCACTAGCAAAAACTTTTATTAGATTTTTTTGAACTATATAGATGAGGGTAATATAGTTTGAAGAAAATAGTGGGAGATTCCAATATAAAATAAGACCTAATTTATTTTGGTAAAATAAATTAAATAAATGAATGTTTGCTAAAAAAATATTGTTTTTTCACATGCAGAAAATTGAAAATGTCACACTCATTAATTTCATTGCGTAGCATATTAGATGTTAACAAACTGACCAGGCCAAATAACACGGACTGGTTAAGGAATCTGAGAATAGTTCTCACTGCTGAAAAGATTTCTTATGTCCTAAATTCGCATGTCCCTGTAAAACTTGTAGAAACAACCTCTGAGAAAACAATTGCTACTTTTAAGAAGTGGCATGATGATGCATCTGTGGCTCAATACATCATGCTCACATCCATGAGTAATGAGCTTCAGCGTTAGCATGAAACTATGGATGCTCCTACTATACTGCTCCACCTCCAAGAGTTGTATGGTGAGCAAAGTAGGACTGCTAGATATGAAATATATAAAGAGCTCTTCCGATCTCAGATGAACGAGGGCACTAAAGTTGAGACTCATTTCTTAAAAAAGATCAATTTGATTGAACGTCTTGGACAACTTGGGTTCATCATAGATGGGGAGATAAGTTAAGTTTAGTCTTGCAGTCACTCTTTGACACCTTCTCACAATTTGTTGTGAATTTTCACATGAATAAGTTGGACGTTAGCTTTCCTAAATTACTTAACATGTTGAAAACTACAGAAGGTCACTTACCATCCAAGAAGGACCATGTCTTAATAGTGGATGATTCTTCCAAGAAAAGGAAGAGGCCCAAGGTATTTTCTAAAAAGAAGAAATCCAAGAAGGCTAAGGGTAAAGCAAAAATGAAGGAACAAAAGAAACCTGATCCAGCTAGCAAAGGAATGTGCTTCCATTGCAACAAGTCGGGTCACTGGAAGAGGAACTGTAAGGATTATCTTGCAGAGCAAAAGCAGAAGATGATTGGAGAAGCTTCGAATCCTAATCAAGGTTTGTTTATGATTGAAATTAATTTTTCAAAAAGTCAAAAACTAACTTGAGGGTATTGGATACCGGCTGTGGTTCTCATATATGTAATAATATGCAAGGACTAGTCAGAAGTAGAAACCTGAACAAGGATGAGGTCGTCCTACAAGTGGAAAATGGAGCAAATATTGCTGCATTAGCTGTAGGGACTTATTGTTTAGCACTACCTACGGGCAAAACCATTAGCTTAAATAATTGTTATTTTGTTTCAACTATCATTAGAAACATTATTTCTATTTCTTTATTAGATATGGATGGTTTTAATATTATAATAAATAACAACAGTTGTTCTATTTATAATAAAAATGTTTTATATGGTATTGGAAATTTGCGAAATAGACTTTACATACTTGACTTACATGAAAATATACTTCAAATTGAACAAACTAAGAAAAGGAAAAGAGATTATGTTAATTATACCTACATGTGGCACTGTAGACTCAGTTATATTAATGAAACAAGATTATCCAAGATGCATAAAGATGGGCTCCTAGAGTTATCGGATTATAAATCATATCCAATTTGTGAATCTTATCTCATGGGTAAAATGACTAAATCTCCCTTTAGTAAAAAAGAAGAAAGAGTTACAGAGTTGTTAGTGTTGGTACACATAGACGTATGTGGACCTATGACAACGACTGAATGAGGCGGGTATTCTTATTTTATTATTTTCACTGATGAAATTTAAATAGGCACACTTAGAAGGGGGGTTGAATAAGTGTGGGAACAAACGATGTCAAACTTTTGCGACTTAAAATTACTTTCTTTTATTTAATGCGGGATTCTGGATTGAATATCTATGTATACCGAATTATCAATACAAGATGCTAAATTAATATTCTATGTTTGTAGGATGATCAATGTGTAATACAGGAGGCTGGATAGAATATTCAAACTTATCAAATTATCGGTATATAAATGCATGCTACTAAATTGATTAAAGGAATGTTAGATTCTGAATTCAGGCTGCTGGATTCAATTTTTAACCAACTAGATTATAAGTTCAATTAACTTAGTGATAATGAGTAACACAATAAGCAAACACAAGGATTTTTACGTCGTTCAACTACTACCCTCTATAATAGTAGCCTAATCCACGTTCAATACCAACTAGTATTGGAGACTCAGTTTTATTACTTTAATTCAATTACAATACAAGTTCCAAACACTTGAGCCTTCTTGCTCCTTGTGCACCTATAAACTCTTAAGCACCTATGCTTCCTCGAACTTGTTTGCAAAATTACCTTAATCCAAACCGGATTAACAAAAACCTTTAGAGTATCAAGTACATAAAAAATCAAATTACAAATAGAGGTCTATTGATCAAAGTAATTAATCACATAGCAATGCAAGGCTCTAATATGCAATGATTAACAAGAAAGATATTACCATTAAGATGCTTCAAGGATAATACAAAACATCTTTTTACCCAAGCAGATATCTTCTTCAAATTTGTTCGCAACTAATTGAATACTAGATGAAGTAGACTCGGTTTGAAATCATAGAGGGTATAAGAATATTCAGTATATGATTAACTCTTTTTTTTATCGTGTTCTTGCTCAATACAAGTCCATTCTCTTTTATAGATGTATTAAATATCTTACCGTTGTTGACATGCTTAAATGACTCTTAGACCGTTTGATGTAATTAAGACAGAATACATGATTATCACAGATTATATGTGCTAATTGAAGAAATCTGATTTTATATCCTTATTATATGCCCATCACGTGATATGTTCAGATCCACTAACATTCCCAGTCATAAATCTTTTATAAGGCACATATGCACTCATGTGATTTAACGGATTAGCTAGATCTATGTTATATAGCAGTAACCACGTGGCTTAATTAATGGAAACACAATACCACATGTTTGAAAATCAGTTTGATATAATTTCCATAATGTTATGTAATCTTTCAAAACCCGACACCTGTAATGCACTAACATAATAAAGATGGTTATCATATGAGTATTCAATTTAAAAAGATTTAGCATTAATTAAGTTAATGGCATATCTTGTTACATTTTTTATTTTACCCTTAGATTATGCAATCATGTGAATCACGAATCAATTTATTATTGCAGTGAATCTTCTAGTGGACTTACATCTCTCCTAACAGTTTTTAGATTCCCAATTAATCCAAGATTTGTAAAACTATTTTTATACCCGGTTTTATTTATTTCGAGTATTTTCATTTATAAAATCTATATGCAATGTAAATGACCTAAAGCTTCAATAACTTCAAGTCTTTATGTTTTTGTCCTTAAAGTTCATGTCATGGCATTACTCTTCCTGAAATTGAATAGAGGATGATTAAAGATATAATAGGGTCATTATCAAAACACTTAGGATAGAGTATGACATAAGTCAACAACTGATGATCACTCAAGATATGGATATGTGTATTGAATGAAATACAAATCTGAATCAATTGAAAAGTTCAAGGAGTTCATAAGTGAAATAGAGAAACAAACTGGCAAGAGTATTAAGATTTTTAGATCGGATCGAGGTGGTGAATACTTAAGTAGTGAGTTTCTCAATTGTCTCAAAGAAAATGGTATAATCTCACAATGGACTTCACCTGAGACGCCGCAGTTAAACGGTGTATCTAAAAGGAGAAATCAAACATTGTTGGACATGGTTCATTTTGTGACGACCCAGAATTTCAAACAATTCGAATTTGTACGAATAATTTTTTTTATTTATTGATATTGATTATTAATATTGTGCTGAGTATCTGTGATACGAGTTTAGCAAAAGGGTCAAACTGTGTATTGATTGAGTAATATGAATGGATATATGTGTAACAACTAGTGAAAACCCAAACCCTAATTCCGGATAGGGATTCGATAGTTAATACAGTTATAATAATTGTATTGATGAGTATGTGTTAGTACAGTAAAGATTTAATTATCAAAGTTTGATCAGATAAGGTACAACATTAGTAAATCCTAATATGGATTAGAAACCCTAATCTATGATTAAGAAACCCTAACGAATAATTAGGAACCCTAATTGTATTTCGAGAAACCCTAATTTTATATTCGAGAATCCTAAACCCTAATTAGCAAACCCTAATTGAGATTATCAAACCCTAAGGGTTAGAATTAAAGGGAAGCATGTCAAATGACTAGAATACCCTTAAAATCATGAGGGAAATTACTAAAATATCCTTTTAGAGGCGAAATGACCAAAATACCCTTTACTTATCTTTTTAAGTTAAGAGACATGGTAAAATCTTGTGAGTCATCACATTAAATATCACCATGTGCTGGAAAATCAAACTAAATCTGATCTGTATTGCCACCTTGGAACCTATAGATACATTGCATCAAGTATTAGAAAGATTAAAGAGATAGAAAGTTCAAAACATTAGCTCATTTGCTTTCAAACACTTAACCAAACTTTTCTCTCATCAAACCCACGAAATAGAGAATTGATTCAATCCCTAGATAAGCTCCTAAAACATCAAGATCAGTGGAGGAAAGCCTAGATCAAAGATTGTGCAAGAGAGGTATAAAACCCTAACCCTATTTGATCTTGCATGCTAAGATAGACTATATGTTTATGTGTTTAAATTCATGCTATAAGATGTTATTTAGTGATCTATGATGTTATATCATAGATCCATAACATCAAAGTGCTCAAAAATCAAGTTTTTTAAAACTGTCAAGAACCCTAGTTCTATGGCCTGACAACCGAATGTCAGAGGCCATAGATCTAGATCTATTTATGATTTGTTGTGTTTTAAGTATTAGACTTGTAGTATGTTATGTTGGGTGTAATCTGGAAGTGGAATCATGATCATATCATGTCCAAATTAAAAGTTATTAATGGTCAAAGTGGGTTGACTGACCATGACCAAGTGTTTCTGGGTAACCCAGAAAATGCCCAGAAAGGTCTGACAAGATTTTCCTAAGCTTGAATCTGTCAGATGTTATGTGATTTGATTGTATTGTTGTATCAAAGTTGTACTATATTATATGGACTATAGATTCATGGCCTTAGATCCCTTAAATAACAAACAGATTTAAAGTAGTGGACGATCAAAGTAGGTTGTCTAAGCACAAATTGTGTTTTTTGGAAATTCCAAAAAGTTCAGGAACACAGTTTCTGACAAGGTTTGACCAAGCCAGATCCTGTAATTGTGATGTAGTTTTGCTAACTTAGTGTAGTGATGTTGTTCTTTAACATGAGGACTACATGTTTAAACCATTTAAACACATTAACAATAACCAAAACCCATGATTAATCGAGCCTCAAAGTGACTACATGAAACTGTCTGGGTTTCTGGGTAACCCAGAAAACCCAGAACAGGTCTGACAAGAAGTTTAAAGCTTTAGATATTGCATCTGTGAAGTAGAATGACTTTGATGATTGTACTTTAACAAGCCCAGAAACATCTTGTGCTGAGAATTGAAGGTGGTCAAAGTTGATACCTTGAGACTGTTTGCCAGTGTTCTTAAGGCTCAAGAACACCAACAGTGACAGTTAGTGTCGCTAAAGGTTTTACCGACGGTTTTAATAAAATTAATTATATTAATTTCTGAAAAATCATTAAAAATAGAAATTAATTTCTAAAAATTTCAAAATTAGTTTTAAAAATTATTTTAAGTTATGAAAATTAACTTTTGATAATTTGACATATTTTTCTTTAATATTTATATTTATTTGAATATTAATGATATTTAATTTAATAAGTATATTAAATAAATTAAAAAAAATAATTTTAATATTATAAAAATCATTTTAAATGAGAATAAAGTGTTTAAAAATATTTTAAGTATAAAATGTGACTTCTAATATTTTGAGGTAAATTTTATTAATAATTTAATATTAATGATGTTAGCTTTATTTAATTATTATATTAAATAAATGATTTAAAAATAGTTTTATTGATTTAAAAATGATATAAGTGATTTAAAAATATTTTAAGTTGTAATAAATGACTTTTAATATTTTGATAAGAAATACATTAATATTTGAATATTAATGATAATTAGATAAAATTATTTTAAATATTTTAAAATCATTTAAGGGATGATTTAAAAATATTTAAGTTATTATAAATAACTTTAATATTTTGACAAGTGTTTCATTAATATTTTAATATTATTTAAATATTAATGATAATGAGATTATTCAGTATTTAAATTATTTAAAAATAATTCCAGTGTTTGAAAAATTATTATAAAATATAATAATTTTTTGAAAAATATTATGAATAATATTGAAGCTTTGGAATAAGAGTTTGATTGACAATAAACTCGTTAATTATCGAATAGGGTAATCAAGACCTAGAATTGAGACCAAAGTCTAACCAAACTGAACTAGTTAGACCTATTAAGTGTTTATATAGGTTATAAACATTGTTGTGATTACATGATTATGTGATTAAGAGATATAGTGGCTGTAAATAATAGTGTTATGTGTTGTGGTATATTATGCTAATTGCAAGACCAATATTATTGATTATAGGTCTTTCAAATGCAGATAAAATATATTGTGTAACAGTAATCAACGACGAAGGTAAGTTTCCTTAACTCAATCTTGAGTTATTACTTTTTAAATATAGTAGTGGGTAATTATTGCTAATTATTCCACGTCTAAGATTTATTGTTGATTATTCGCAGTTAGTGCAAGTTTATTAATTCAAAATGAATTGTTAATTTTTGAAAGTGTGACTGGGGAATAACTATTGTTGGTTATTCACATCCGTAGGTGTTATTGTTGATTGCAAATAGTACAATTAATTTATTTCTATTGTTGAATAGTTTTGAGCTATGTCTTAGCTAATTGTTTTGGCTAGACAAATATTTGTTGAAACTTGATAGGTTCAAAAATTTGAACTCAATTGTTATTGAAAGATCAATTCCAATTATTTTAGCTAGATCGAATTATAGATTAGATGTTGAAATCATAATATTTCATTAAATCTAAACTGTATTGCTGTGATAGGAATTCTTGTTGTGAGACTGAGATGTACAACCTTTTTATAAAAAAGGGGACTTTGTGGTCGTATATTCGGTCATTGCGCGCGTGTGAGTATTATGCTTAATATAAGGTACAAGGGGTTGGTCACTCCAGGTACTTGTGGAGGGGTATGATTTAATCTTTACGGTTATCTGATACACCTAGGTAAATTTTAGCTTTAAATAACTGTTAATTACTCGAGAAGTTCAAGGTCCAGTGGGATCACTCAGCATAAAATTTGGAAATTATCCACTTTGTTATTGCGATTGTATTATCTCTTGATAATAGATTAAACATTGTTGAAACCTCGAATGCGTTTTACTCTTTCACTATTGAATTATTGTTTAGCATGAAATGCGAGAAAATCTTGTTATTGATTAATTATTTGTTCAGCTAATTCAAAGTCCTTTGAACTTTGGTGACATTCTATCGAATCGATAGTTTAATATTCTTGATTCATATACTTTATAGTATGTTTTAACTTGCGGAGCAAACTCGTTGCTTACCCTTGCTTAAATATAATATTTCAGCTAAGAACAAAGTAGTCGGAGGGTCTGAGAAGGACAAGGGCAAAGGCATATTGCTGGAGTAGTTATGATGAACATTATTTATTGTGTTGTTATGTATAACCCTTTTTGTATATCTAAGGGTAAGTTTGTAATGTTAAGGTTAGAAAACTTGGATAATATATTAATGATATCAGTTAATGAGATGTATGTTTATATTTATCAATGAATGGGTAGTTAGATGTTATTTATATGATGGATTGTGAGCACCAAACTCGGGGGGTTAGGTAAACCGGATTTGGGGGCATCACACGTTCCATGATGAGCTTTACCGATCTTCCAGTTTCCTTCTGGGGATATGTCCTAGAATCGGCTGCATACCTACTTAACAAGGTGCCTAACAAATCTGTCACTAAGTCCCCATATGAGTTATAGAAAGGGAGGAAACCAAATCTTAAGCATGCTAAAACTTGGGGTTGTCCATCTTATGTCAAAAAGTTTGAAAATGATAAGCTGCAGACTAGATCCGACAAATATAGATTTGTGGGATACCCTAAAGAAACATCAGGGTATTATTTCTATCATCCAACTGATCAAAAGGTGTTTATTGTGAAACATACTGCCTTCTTGGAAAAAGAGTTTATCCTTGAAGAGGTCAATAAGAGTAAGATATATCTTGAAGAAGTTCAAGAACAACAAAATAATACGGTTCAAAGTCAGGTACCTAACCAATTAGAAGAACCAACTGTAACACACCCTATTCGTAAATCTGGAAGAGTTCCGAAGATACCTGATAGGTATGGATTCTTCATAGATAGAGGATGACGATGAGGTACGCATCATAAATGATGATCCATTGAATTACGAACAGGCTATGAGTAGTAAAGACTCAGAGAAGTGGCTAGAAGCCATGAAATTTGAGATAGACTCTATGTATAAAAACCAAGTATGGACTTTGGTTTCACCACCTGAAGGCATTAAGCCTATTGGGTATAAATGGGTCTTTAAAAGAAAGACTGGAGCATATGGAAAGGTAGAGACCTATAAGGCCCGACTAGTCGCAAAAGGTTTCAAACAAAGACAAAGAGTTAACTATGATGAAACCTTTTTACCAGTAGTTATGCTCAAGTCCATTTGGATTTTGCTTGCGATTGCAGCTTACCACGACTATGAAATTTGGCAAATAGACGTGAAAATGGCCTTCCTCAAAGGGAAACTTAAGGAGGATGTGTATATGACACAGCCAGAGGGATTTATTTCAACGGTTAGAACAAATCAAGTTTGTAAGTTGCAACAATCCATTTATGGATTGAAACAAGCTTTTCGTAGATGGAACATCTATTTTGATAAAACAATCAAAGAGTTTGATTTTATCAAAAATGAGGATGAACTATGTGTGTACAAGAAGGTTAGTGGGAGCGCTGTTTCATTCCTTGTATTATATGTTAACGATATATTACTGATGGGGAATGATATTCATATGCTACAATCGATCAAATATGGTTATCTAAACACTTCTCCATGAAGGACTTGGGAGAAGCATCCTATATTTTTGGGATAAAAATTTATAGAAATAGATCTAAAAGGATGCTCGGCTCTTCCTAAGGAACGTACATTGACTCGATGCTAAAGAAGTTTAGCATGGAAGATTCCAAGAGAGGTCTCATGCGAATGAGCCATGGAATACATCTCTCCAAGAAACAGGCCCCAAAGACATTTGAGGAGAGAGACCGTATGAGTAAGATTCTTTATGCTTCAACAATAGGATCTATCATGTATGGTATTGTGACACCCCCAAAATAGGTATACATCACCCATTCTGAGTCGCCAAATACATGGTACAGAAAACAACTACAACTTTATTATTACAATTATCGTGCAAAATACGACAACGCATACTGTGAGTTTAAATACAAATATTATCTTCTAGACAATATACACACCCAAATAAAGTCCTCATTACAATTATTGATGCACTATTTTACAAAAATAGTGAGGACTGCTAAAACAAATGTCTAGGACCATCACTCTATACCCCGACTGGTTCCTGCTATGTTCTCACTTCCTGAGAAGAAAAATGGAACAAAAAGGAAAAGGGTGAGCTCAACTAGCCCAGTAAAGAATATTATGACTAAGATAATATACAACAAATTATCCTTAGTCTTCAACAGGAAAAGTCCGATAGAATATAATAGACAACAAGTTTTAGATCAACAAGCTGCAGTTTGAAACAACAATTCATTTAGAAGAGTTATGTAGAGAATGAAATCTACTATCATCTATGAATTTAAAAGTCCATCATCAATATTTTATCCTGTAACATCAATCAATATACATCTTGAATCAAATATTCATCTTTGCACTACACGCCAAAGATATTAATCAGTAATCATACATTTTTGCACTCTGTGCCAAAGATATTCATCAAGTATCACCATTAAGGACTAAGGATGATGAAAAACATTTTAGAGAACGAATCCAGTGAGACAGAAGGACAAATATTAGGGATTCGTATTTCGGTTTATCCAAATTCAATAATACTCCATAATAACCAATTGTGAAGTAGAATTCAAAAATAAAGATCAAAACATGGATACAATCAAAGATAGTAACCATAAAAGACATCTGGGACGAAAAAGAGAAAATTTCATTTTTTGATGAATAGTGTTGTATTCGTGAATAGTGTCGTATACGTGAATAGTGCCATATACGTGAATAGTAATTATGACACAAAAAGGTAGAAATTTCATAATAAAATTTAAATCAATATTTTAGCATAATGATATTGAAGAAAATAATATCATTTACGAAGAAAATAACATCCCTTACCTTAAAATAACAGTATTTTTGATCGGAATATCGGATGTAAAGCCGAAGGAAACTTGCACTGAATAGCAACTCTCAAAGTATCTAAATACTCACAAAATATGCTCGATAATATAGAGAGAGAAAAGTTATTTCTGGTGTGATTTTCAATTTTAACCTAAGCGCCTTTATAGAAAAATGCTAGAACGCCAAAGGAGACTAAATTAATAAAATAATATTTTTTTATTTCCTTTATTCTACGCATGCTAGCCATCCAAGACCAGCATGCCATCTTGGAAAAAAAATAGCAGCCCACATGTTTTAAAAACAAAAGTGGGTCCCACCCAATTTTAATAAAAAAATATTTAATTTCCAAAATTTCAATAATTCATAATAAATAGCTCTTTTATCATAAAAATATGAATTTTATGTCCATTCCATACGAAATTGAATTCTCTACAACTTTGTAGCTTTAAGTTTTTCTAAATCGAAAATATCTGAAATCCACAAATGGATGATTTTCAATACCTCGTAAAATTTATAACAAATCATACGTTAATTTTTAATGGTTCAAAATTTGTGGACATATACTCAACTTATATATGTATAACATATCCAAAAATCACAACGATCCAACAGTCGGATTAAAATTATAACTCATTTAATAGAAGCTTTTAAAACGGTGATTTGATTTTTAATACCTCCATTCCGACAAAAATACTGATAAAATACCTCAATATTAATTCCTTCAATTATATCCACATAAAAACAAATATTTATTTATCATATAAATTAATAAATAATTATTCACAAATAATATTACAGAATCACAATAATGACAACCAGTAGTGTTTCTAGGAAAGAGGGCTTTCAGATAAGGATTTCTCCTCATTGGCGCCAATTAGGTGACCAAACCTCTCCTTAACAGAACTTTCTAGACATTGCCAATAATGCTATCTAATAACATTATTCAAATAATATGAATTATTGATCTGATAATGGGAAATACGGTGTAGTAATAATTATTGAAACAACAATAATATAAAATATCAATGCAGCAACTATTGAATCAATAAAATAAAATATTGAACAGTAATTACTGTAACAATTATTGAGTAGTGTCTTCACGTAAGAATCAATAATTCAAAAATATTGTGCAATACCGTAAGCACTCTTCTTTGCCGACATCAGCGTATTCACTGTGTATTTAACCACGAAGTATTCAAGCGATAATTAGCAGTAACAATTACACCATTATTTATAAAAAAAAAAACTCAAACTTGTCGCTTTCTTCATCCGACTGTTATTCCGTTATGGGGCCCACAAATAGTTGCGCCATCGTACGAATATTCCCCGACAATAAGAATATTTCACAACCAAACGAATATTCCCCGACAATAATAAATATTTTATAACCACTTGCTTAATTTATAAAATTTTCACATTTCACCCATAACTAAAGTATTATATCAAATTATCACCTTATTATTTTAAGATAATAAATAGAGGAAATTCAATTTTATTTATAATAAGTTGGGGTCTTACAGGTATGATATGTACTAGACCGGATGCCGCTCATGCACTAAGTGTAACAAGCAGATATCAGTTGAATCCTAGAGAAGAGTACTAGAAGGCAGTGAAAAATATCCTAAAGTACTTACGAAGAATTAAGGATGTATTTCTTATCTACGGTGGGTTTGAATTGAAACTAGAGGGCTACACAAACTCAAGTTTTTAAACGGACCAAGATGACAGTAAATCTGTTTCGGGGTATGTGTTTACCTTAAACGGTGGCACAGTGAGCTGGAAGAGTTCCAAGCGGCAAAAAGTTTTGATTCAGTGACAGAGGTAGAGTATATAGCTGCAAGTAAAGCTGCAAAGGAGGCTGTTTGTATGAAGAAGTTCATAACCGAACTTGGTGTGGTTCCTAGCATTAGAGGAGTCGTACCCTTGTACTGTGACAACACTGAATTTGTTGCGCAGGCTAAGGAACTCAGGTCTCATCAGAAATCCAGACACTATATGTCATTGATTTATTCTGTCTGCATTATAAAAAAAGTAAAATTTGCTCTAAAGTAGACACTATAAATCACTAGTTTCATCTGTTTATTTTAGTACTGGATCATGAAATTAAAAATTAGTCATTGTTAATCACATTTAAATTTAGACACCTATTCCCCCCCCCCCCCCTTCTAGGTGTGTACATACACGAAATTACAGCATTTTTGATAATAGAACTAAAATAAAATAAACAAAATTCAAATACATTTTGTCCAAAAAATTATATACAAGGACCTAGACCCGAGACCCTAAGCCCGACCGTCATCAGCGGCGCACATGTGGTTACGAACCAAGCCTTGGCTAGGTCCTCTCCTTCCACAAAAGTGGGGTATACCCCTTGGGGTCCAAACCCAAGAGCAACTTTATTGTATATAAATCAGTTAATACTTTAGTTTTTAACCGATGTGGGACTTGGCTTCCCTTCTCACAAATATTTATTATCATTTCCTAGGATGACCTTTGGGAGCTAATTTCTCATTCATTACTCTGTGGATTTAAGCTTCTAAATACTTAATTTAATCCACTCATGGAGTACAACACATTGATATATGGAATCATTTCAAATAATTAATGACACCCACTTCAATTTAGGCTCAAATTCTAACATCTATATGATCACACACCAAATAAAGTTTTTATAGTAACTAGATACCATACCTTCTATAACATGGGCTAAATCTCATGAGAGCTAATACAAGATCTAGTTACTAATAAAATCTCTAAGCTCAATAGACATTACGCTTGGCTTTCAATTCAGGGGGCCCTGTCACATTGTAATCTCTGTCAGCTCACCGACGAGTTAGGCAGTTGTTCGCTCATCGGAGAGTAAGACTCCAAATTATCTTGTCGTAATGGTCATTGATCGGGCTCACAGAAGTATGATAGAATCCCAAATTCAAATTGATGTAGGGGTTACTCTATTTTATTTTAATTTATTTGCAAAGACAATCTCCCTAAATGTATTTTTTTTTGCTATCTTTTTATTATTTGATAAAATTTATATTTTTTAACAATCTATGCAATTATATTTCATTTTTGCACGTTTTCTTGCTGCTAGCGAGGCACTATGAATAAGACGTATTCGGATTTGGTAAGATTCTTCTAACTATTTTTAGAAATAAGGTCTTCACGATCGTCTTACGAAAGAGTACTTCTAGGGAGATCGGGGTTATCCCATCGGAGTAGTGATCGGCCGGATTTTATTTTATTTTTGTTTTTAATTATAAAATAATTAATGTAATTTATTGGAACTAAAATTTTTATAAAATGCAGTGATTTAGGTGTCATTTGAATACATGTAAAAAAACAGAATTGTACAAATTGTATAATCCTATTTTTTACATGTATCCAAATGATACCTAAATCACTGTATTTTATAACAATTTCAGTTTTAATAAATCATATTAATTATTTTGTAATCAAAAACAAATAAAAATAAAAATAAAAATTCTGGCCGATCACAACATTTTTTTATTTCGTATAGTTAGACTGCACCTTTAGTTAATTAATCAATAAATTTTTGACTTGTGTCAACCAATCATTAGGGAACTTGAGTGCTAAATTAAGATAGGTATTAAGAGAAATTTAGGAAGGAATCTCTTTCAGGGATCAGGAGGAAAATTTGTATTTTTTTTAATAAAATATTTTATTAAATAAATTCGAACTTGTAGTGCATAAAAAAGAAAATTCTGCAACTAATTTGGGTAAACTTTCCTCCTTACTTCCCTCCCTATTTAAAAAAAAAATTATAGAAGAGTGGGTCTATATGGCATTAATATGTCCACCCAAAACATGCCATTCTCATCAAACTCCTCTCCCTCTCTCTGTTACACAGTAGTAACAGTACAGGAGAAGAGTAACACCACAACATCGGTGGTTACATTAATTTTGTTGCGACACTCAATTTATGAACCTCGTGAAATCACGCGCCAACAATTTATGCACTTTTTATTCTTATTGTAGAGGAATCTTCCCACATTTTATACACCGGTTCTCTTCATTCACCCAGTCAACATGATTTAAATGGTGTTTTGATAAAATTGAGTATTAAATCTAAATAATTTAGAATAGAGCATTTGAATAGAATTGTATCTGAATAAAAAAATATTATTTAATAATTTCTTTTTCCAAAATGTATGAATAATAATATTTTACCATTTTAACCCTTTAAACAAAAGAAAAAATATTTAAAAAAAAAAAAAAAGAACAACTCTTTTTATCTCTCTTCATTATCACCATCCTTATATTTCGTTCAAAGAGAGCCATCATATTGTTTTGAATATCAAAAGGTAAAATTACTTGGCCCCTTCATGTTTAAGATCTATTACAGGTGACGAGCCAAACATCAAATTGGTTGTGATCATTAGGACCATTGTTGCAGCGGTAATGACTAGATCTTTGAGGCAGAGTTTGTGGTGGAGGTTATGGTGTTTGCAGACAGCGGATTTCACAAAGGAGAAATGTTTTAGGGAAATATTTGGACATGTTTCTTTTTGATTTGGATTTTGATCCTTTGTTGGGTCAATTGATTTCTTATTATTTAGGAATCTGAGTTTGGATTTTAATCAAATTATATTCGTGCGGCGTCGACTGAAAGCCTTCTTAATTGGGAAGGTTGTGAATCCATTTTCAGGATCTATGGAGCATGAATTTCTTGAATGATGAACTGATTATTGTGAAGGGTATGATCAGCGAGTAGCTTATGAATTGTGATGGATTTTAATGAAGCGAGAGAGAAAGAGGGTTAAAATGGATACAAAAGGAAATTAATAATATTGAAGAGGGTATTTTTATCTAAAAAAATATAAACTCATTCAGATGTGCCACCAAATGGTTAAGCTTTAATTTTGTGTCTAATCGATTATAAGAGGCAATTTTTTTTTTACCAAACATGTTTTGCCTTTGACCGAATCGGAGGCACTTCAATTAAGAGGCGTTAAGAGCTAATCAAACACACCCTTATATACATACTATTAAGAGCTTCTTCAGGAATGACTTATAATTTGATCAAACTAACTTATAAGTAATTTATTATTATTATAATTTATTTTTTTACTTATAAATTGAGTTTTAAGTCAAAAAATAAGTATTTGTAACATATTTTAAAATGACTTATAAGTCATTTTAAAATAAGTTGTTTGACTAAATATTATATTTATGTTGTCCCTCTTCTATTTTGCTCTTCTTTTTATTAATGTTCTTTTTAGTAATTTTATATTTATTTTAACTTATAAGTCATTATAAGCTGAACACATTCATAACTTGTTTTAACTTAATTTTTGATTTATAACTCAAATTGAGACCGAACATTTTTATTTATAATTCAAAATTTAAAACAACTTATAAATTAATTAATATTTTAACTTATAAATTATTTAAAATAAGTTATTCCCGAACAAGGTCTAAAGTACATTCACAAGATCATATCAACCCACACGAATTAATTTATGTACTTATTCAAGGATTAGATAGACTATGTTGGGACCAATTCATATGATCAAGTTCAATGGATTGCTCAAAATCATAATAATAATCATCATTTTGGAGAGGATCCTAATCTACCTCTTAGTGCCTACTACCTCGTATCAAAAAAATTTAAATGTATATATAAAATAACTTTAATAAATATTATACTCCATTCATTTTAAATTTTAAGTCATTATTGATTTTGAAAAATCAATTTAAGATATTTTAAAATTAAAATTGATATAATTAAAATTTATGAAATCATAAATCTTACAATGAGTATTACTTTTTCAATATTTTCAATATTCATCATTGTATGAACTAAAATTAAAGAAATTCATGTCAATTATAAATATAAAAATATTTTAAATTAATTTTAAAAATCGATAATAATCTTATATTTTGAAACGAAAAAAATATAATTCTTCCTTTTAAACTATTACGTTATGTTATTATTCTATTAAACTTTGATACATCTTTTATCTAATGTAATAGTTATAATATTATACATTGTTGCTAAAAAAATTTTAAGTGATTTGTATAATATTTAATCCCTAGAGTATATGAATATTTTTATATAAATACATTCAACAGCATTATTCACTTGTTTTTTAATAGACTGCATATTTAGAACTACCAAATAATTTTTCAAATAACTCACAATGTCAAAATGATAAAATAGTGTCATTAAGATGTTTTATTCATATCAGTTATCAAACAACTTTTTAGATTCAGATACTATTTCAGTGAGATAATTTGATTTATTAAGATATACTAATCATTCAGATCATAATTAGTCAATTTTATCAAACGGAAGTGGTTAGTATGAAGTTTATTTTGGAGTAAATTGGTCAATTAACCAATAGAATATTGACACGCAGATGAAATTGTATGTGTGTTAGTATTCTATTGGTCAATTAACCAATTTACCAAGAAAATAATTTAATGCTAACCGGATCCTTATCAAACACCACCTAATTATCCATTTAGCGGAACGGTGCGGTGAGACAAGGTGCTTTTAAGAATAGAGTTTTTGATAAAAAAAAAAAAAAATTATAATGACAAACTTAAGATAATTGTATGGAATGAAATTTTATTTTCTTTTAACTATTTAATTTATCAAAAGTGCTTTAGTTAAATAGTACAAATTTTATACTTTAATTAAAATTGTTGTTGAACCCAAATCTCTACTCGTTAAAAGTATTTTTAAAGAGTTAACAAACAATAAAATATTATTATTTTTAATTTATAAATATTTTAATCCACCAAAAAAATTTCCCCAAAACAGTCTCCAAGTAAATGAAAATAACTCATCTATTTCATACTATATCTTATTATGACGCAAGCTATCATCCCTAGACCCTACTTGACGGTAGTTAACGTTGTATAGGATTTTATAAAAATGAATTAACATCAATAACTAGTCAACTCTTGTTCATGTTGCCGTTTCATGATCACAAGAAGCTTGTGCCAATAAGTTGACTAATCTGTGACGCATTAAATAAAATTAACCTTCAATTTGATACTATAATTTAAGCCTTGTTTGGTTATGCAATGAAAGTATAATAAATTCTCATTATAAAGTATACAATATTCATAAATGAGAAGACAAATCTCATAAAAAGAATGAAATAAATGAGTTGACAAATCTCATAATATGGCATTTGGATATTTTTGTTTAGTACTTAGGGATTGCTGGATAAAAATTGAATGAATATGAATCTGAATTTAAATTTGAATGAGCCGAATCTGAATTTAAAAAAAATTGTTTGATAATTAACATATTTTTATTATTTTACTCTAATTCAAAATTGTTATAAATTTATTTAATATTATTTAATATAATAGTTAATATTGTAAAAAAAAACTTCATTTAGCCTATTCAGCCAAAAAAATAACACTAAATCATTCAGCCCAAATCGTCTGAATGACTGACCGATTCAGTCATTCAAACGAATTTTTTCTCAAGACGAACGCATTTAATGACTAACCGATTTAACCATTCAACCATTCAATTCTAAACAAATAATCCCTTAATTTTTAAAGCTTTTTGAGTACAAATATATTTGAGAATTTTGTTCAGATATTTAACTCATAAACATAGTTTATAAATTCTAAATTTATTGATGCCATCAGTTTAGAAGTTATAAGCCGCAAATGCACAAACTTAACATCCCAAATGCAACAAAATCAAAGCGAACAAACCCATAAAATCCAGAGATTATTCAGTTACTACTCCCTCCTATCCAGATTAAATGATGTTTTAGAATTAAGCAGACTTATTAAGAATTAAGAAATAACACAAAATGTCTTTTGTATTCCTAATTAATTATTTATCTCTCTACAAAGATGAAGGTAAGACAATTAATGGGTTATTGAAACTTTGATTGTATATGTAGTAAAATGGTTCATGGAATTGCATTTATTAAGCATATTAAATAGATGGGTAAATTAAGAAAAAATAGTACAATATTGCATAGAAATTCCAAAATGACACTTATATATAATAAAATTAAACACCTTAAAACGTCATTTATTTAAAATAAAAAGGAGTATCATTTAGTGCGGTAACATTTAGAGATCTAAACTAATTGTATTTTTTTAATATGTTAAGTTTAAATTTTGCGTTTATAAATTAAATAAAATGTGTTTAAAATAAATTATTATTTTCAAAACTCTCAAACGCACTAAATAGTCTAAACATCATGAGCACTAAATAATTTAATGTGGTCTTTTAAGTTATTACTCCGCTTATGCTTAATATTTTAAATGAATTGAAAAGTCTTCATTTAAATTCTCATATTAATTAAATATACAAAGAAGGGATTATGACTTTAAATTCTCATATTAATTAAATATTAACACCACATTAATCAATTTTTCCGTTAACGAAAAACCCAGACGACAAAGACAGAGAGGTAGTTAGTTGTCTTTCGCTCATAGAAAAATGGGACAACTGGAAGTAGCGGACCCCACAACTGCCGTACCCAAAAAGTTGCTGTTACCCATAAATCCGTTACCAATAATACCCTCCCCTCCTGTTATTCTTGTCTTCACCATTTTCTCTCAAACTTTGAACTTTTCTTAAGCCAAGATCCGCTCCCTCCCACTCTGTTTACCTTTTATAACCTCTGAAATTCTTTTGTTATTAGCCCACAGTGAAATAAAGATTAGAAATTTGCAGAGATCTGATAAATTTAACTGCAGGTATCCATTCATTTTGTATTATAATTATGAATTTGCAGAATTTGATTTTAATCTCTGTTTTTTGTCTTCTGGGTATTCGCATTGTGTTCTTTATTGGGTTAATTGAGTTGGGTTTTCATGTTTTCAGTGAAGATCCTGGGTTTTCAACATTTGGGGTAATTTAAGCCTGCAACTTTTTTTTTTGGGTTTGAAACTTTGAATAATGGGTTATCATTGATACAGTATGATTTATTTATTTTTGTTTTGTTTTGATAAATGGATGCATTTGACATTTCCATTATGGTTTCCAATTTTTCTCGCTTAAATTTATGATAATTGCAGTTTATGTATCCATGATGTTGATATTAGTGTCTTTAAGGAATATTTTTTCAGTGATAATTATCAATTTGGAAGTTTTGAACATGTTATACTGAAGATCTCGATATTTCAGTATTTGAGGTTTATAACATCTGTAAGTCGTGTGAAGAGACGACAATGGGTGTGACTTTCATTCTTTATTGATGGATTAGCCATAAATTTCTGTTATTTCTAGTCATTTTCATTTAAACTAATAAGACAAAAAATAATAAGGTTAGTTTAATTGTAGATCTATGTTTTCAAGTTTGTGAAATTTAAGTGGAAGGTAAATTGTAGACAGTCTTGACATAGCAGTTAATGGTATTTATTGGTCATATCGATATCAATATTAATTGCAATGGCCCATCACATTTTATTTGAATTTGGATATTTGCTTACTGTGTCTTAATTTGTGTACATGATTTGATCTGGGCTTGTGAATTTATTTGTTTTTTCCTAGATGAACTGATTAGGAAATGGGAAAGAAAGGGAGTTGGCTCTCTGCAGTGAAGAAGGTTTTGAGTCCTGAACCCAAGGAAAAGAAAGAGAAGGTCTAAATTATTTTTGTAAAACATCTTTTTTCCTAGTGTGTGTACACATATTGTATAATGAAATTGAGTTTAATATTTTGCATTCACTTAACAGAAACCCCACAAATCGAAGAAAAAATGGTTTGGGAAACAGAAGAGCTTGGCTGCAGGCTTGCCACCTGCAGAAACTGTGTACGCGATCCCTGATCCTCCTTCTGCAGAGGAGGTGAAATTGACAGAAGCCGAGAATGAGCAGAGCAAGCATGCCTATTCTGTTGCCTTTGCCACTGCAGTGGCTGCAGAAGCAGCAGTTGCGGCTGCTCAGGCTGCTGCAGAGGTCGTCCGGCTCACAAGTGCTGCTCGCTACTCCGGTAAATCCAATGAAGAAATTGCAGCTATCAAGATTCAGACAGCATTTCGGGGATACTTGGTAAAAATATTTCCTTTTGTCATGATATTTTTTTAGACATACATTCATACTGTATAAACGCTAGAACTTTTATGCATATGAATCAGACTTGTGGGCTTGTGAAAATCATTTTGCGGTCTTTTGATCCATGCTTCTGTTCATTTTGTGGGATTGTGGGCTTGTGAAAATCATTTTGCGGTCTTTTGATCCATGCTTCTGTTCATTTTGTGGGAACTCTCCCAGAATCATATATTCTTTATTATTGTAGTTATTTTATTGGCCATTTTGAATACATTTGTTTTTTATCTGTCATATTCTTTTCTTCATTCTGTAGGTGATTAAATTTTTAACACGTTGCTTATTTTTGTGTCTTAACTTTTATGAGTAAATTTAATATCAAGCTTCTGTAGTCTCTTGATTTTGATTTTCTTTTGGTAGCAGATAACAGAGTTTTTCTGTTGACAATGAATGTATATATGACACAGTTACCTTTTTGGGGCCCTTTTGTCTTTCAGGCAAGGAGAGCATTGCGAGCTTTGAGAGGGCTAGTGAGGCTGAAATTATTGATTCAAGGGCAATCTGTCAAACGGCAAGCAACAACCACCTTAAGATGCATGCAGACTCTAGCTCGTGTGCAGTCTCAGATTCGCACAAGGAGGCTCAGAATGTCAGAAGAGAACCAGGATCTCCAGAGACAGCTCCTACAGAAACATGAAAAGGAGGTTGAGAAATTGAGAGCTTCTGTGAGTACCTTTTTCAAGCTTCCATTTTCTTTTGGTTTGTGTATGAGTTCAGATAACATGGTGATGACGAATGCTTAAGTTCTTGAAGGAAAATTACAGATTTTTAAGATAACACAGTGATGCAATCATCTCTCTTGGTCAGGGGCGAATCCAGAAATTTTTCCCAGCAAGGGCGATTTTAACTAATTTTTTTGTTAAAATTAAATAAAAAAAACTTGAACTAATCATAATATTAACTAATCATAATAATGTTTACAAACTGCAATAATATTCATAATCTAAACTAAAAAAGAAATTTTAAATCAAAAATATTTAGATACAATTTAGAAGACAAAAGTAGAATGAATCTACGTTTGTCTGTTCTTGTATTTAGAATATAAATGAATTTTTTTTATTCCCTCCGAGTTTAACTCTTCCATTAATTTGTCCCCTTAAATTTATTCACTTACATATTTGCCCCTATTCCTATACCTATACAAAAAAAATCCAGCAGGGGCAGCTACCTATACTGCCCCCTTAACGGATCCGCCCATGCTCTTGGTTAAACTTTCTAGTGTGCTGTTTTGTGTTCTTAGAACGAAAAACGTGAATTTTCAAAACTTCATATGCTTCTTTGCTTCTTCTTAGGTTATTTAGTAAAGTAGCAGTTCTTTAATTTCTTGCTTTCCTCCAAAGGATCAATACATACTAATACAAAAAGAGGAACTGTTTTTTTCTTCTTCTTTTCTTTCCCTTTTGTTCGACACTTGGTACCTTTTGGCTAATCAATCTAATAACAGATGGGGGAGGATTGGAATGATAGCGCCCAATCTAAGGAACAAGTAGAAGCAAACATACAGAACAAGCAGGAGGCTGCTATAAGAAGGGAAAGGGCATTAGCTTATGCATACTCCCATCAGGTATTGGAAACCCTTTTTTTCTAATTGCTTTCACTCATACCTACTACTGGAAAAAGTTAGTGACTTTTTAACACACTTGTTTATTGAGGAGTACATGTAATCTAATGAGCTGTCTAAGCAGTAGGAATCCAAATCATCTTAAAATCTATGAATAACATGTTATTTCTTGATCCTTCATTTTTTTCCTTTATGAAGGTCACTAGTTTACACAAAAAGGAACTTCATCAAATAATTACCATGCATGATATTAAGGCTATGTTTGATGAGTGGAATATTTGGACTGGGAAACAGTTCCACATTTCTATTACGCAGATGCATGAAGCAAATAGTATACGACAATTTGTTGAAACTTTGAATTCCATCATGGATTGAATCTAGTTTTAAACTTTTACTAGTAGGGTTTTAACTCATAATCATGTTTTATACCCTCACTGAAATCTTGAAAGTGGAGTTTATCCCTTTTCAAGTAGTAAACAGGGGCTCTTATTCTTCCTTCTATTTCGAGGGAAAATGTAGTAATTTATTCTAAATCTTCTTTTGGAAATATTTTTTTAACTAATTCATAAGATATTTCTCAACAGCAAACGTGGAGGAACTCTTCTAAATCTGCGAATCCAACATTTATGGATCCAAATAATCCCCACTGGGGATGGAGTTGGCTAGAGAGATGGATGGCATCTCGGCCATGGGAAAGCAGAAGCACAACTGACAGAGAACTTAACAGTGAGCATGCCTCTGTGAAGAGTTCAGCAAGCCATGCCATTTCTCTTGGAGAAGTCAACAGAGCTTATTCTCGTCGTGATCTCAACCCTGATAATAAACTCTCACCCGCAGGCCAAAAGCTGAGCCGTGCTCCCAGTCGCCAATCGCCATCCACTCCTCCCTCCAAGGCACCATCCACAACTTCAGTAGGTGGGAAAATGAGGCCACCAAGCCCAAGGGGGAGTGGTTGTGGCACGGAAGACGATTCACGGAGCTTGCTAAGCGTCCAGTCAGAGCGATGGCGGAGGCATAGCATTGCGGGTTCTTCAGTGGGAGACGACGAAAGCCTTGCCAGCTCACCTTCAGTTCCAAGTTACATGGCACCAACACAATCAGCCAAAGCTAGGTCTCGGCTGCCAAGCCCATTGGGGTTCGAAAAGAATGGTACACCGGAGAAGCTATCATCAGTGGGTTCTGCAAAAAAGCGGCTCTCGTTTTCACCTTCTTCCGTTGGACCAAGGAGACATTCTGGTCCCCCGAGGGTGGATTCTAGCTCTGTCAAGGACATCACCGTGGACTCGTAAGATAAAAGTTTGCGCTGGTGACGCCAAAAAAGACACGATTTTTAGTTACATAGCAGTGCAAATGAAGAAACAAAAACGGCTTCACATTCGATCATTTTTCTTCGAAACTACTCTTGTTTGAGGTGCAACTGGGGAAGACTGAATAAACAAACAATGGGGTTGGTTTACTTCTTTATCTTTGTAAACTTTTTTTCTTCATTTTTCTGTTTCAGATGGTAATCATTATTGTCTCCTAGGAATGGTTTGGGGTGAAGTTAGCTTATTGTAAACATTTTTATCATTTATTTGATTATGTTATGTTGTGTTGTGGATATAGTACTGCTCGTCTTTCCTTTCCTTTCCTTTCCTGTATTCTTTAAATGAGATGTTTGAACCGTTCTGTCTTGTACATCAGTACATATGTAAAGTGTTTTCATTACCTTTTGTTTTTGTTCAATAAAATAGTTTAAGAAATTATTTATATGTCAGCTAGTTTTACGTCGAATGTAGATTGCGATCAACATGAAACTTTAAACGTTTCTTAGATTCGCATATGTTGCCATTTAATATTGACATAAAATTATGGTTATATATAGCAATACTCAAATATTTTAATTTCATCTTTCTTGGTGCTGTTATAAATTCTTGTTAATGCTTTCTTCTTGTTTTTTTACTGTTAATATTCTCAGTGATGAAAGAGAGACTTTGCTTAGACTTCAAGGTGACTGGATCATGAAAACTGGTGGTTCAAACCTGTTTGGTCGCCTGGTCAAAAAGTTTGGAACTTTATGAGAACTTTGATCTGGGTATCACGTGAACCAGCACGTGACTAATGGAACAAAGCACACCAAACAGTGAAAAAAGAGCTCTGTTGATGTCACATGCCTGATCAATTTGCAGAAGGTAGCATGAAATTTAAGATTCCAAATCAGTTCCTAAACTCAATGATGGAGATACACTAATGAATCATTACAAGGAGAATAAACACACACACACACACACACACACACACACATATATAATATATATATATATATATATATATATGAGAATAATCATAACACGTAGTACTTACTGAATTTTTATAGGGTATATATTATCTTTATCATTCATTTTAAATATTAAGAGCATTCATAATAATTTTTTTATCTCCATCACTACTCTGTAGTGTTATTAGGTCATTCTGCATGATAGGGATTCAATTTTTTCACTATGTATCCAACACGTTATATTGATTCCTTAAATAATAAAATTTAAAAGTTAAAAGTTACAACAATCAAATTATGTTTTAATTGTTGTAACTATTTGACATTTGTATTGACTTCTTGCGTTAAAACTTATGATTGATGTAATATACTACAACTTCTTATTTTTAATTATAAAATTACTATTAATTTATTAATCTTTTTGAAATAATTATGTGATATTTTAAATTTAAAATTAATATAAATTTAATCAATACATATTGTACCTTATTTAAAAATATATATTATTATTTAGAAAAAAATATATTATATATTATTTTTATAATTCTTTGCAAAATTATTAAGTTTTAGAATGCATCAAATTGACTTAACAAAATTAATAATAATTTTAGAATTTATACAAGAGAGTATAATTTATCAATTGTATTCCACTTTGTAAGATAACTTTTATTTTATTTTATTTTAAATTTTAAGTAACATAAGATCAATATTAACTTTTAAAAAGTTAATTTGTGATATTTTAAATTTAAATAAATGATTCATTTAAATTTTTAAAATAATAAATTTTATAATTAATAGTACTTTTATAATATTTATAATTATATGGACATAAATTAAAAAAATTTATATCAATTTTAAATTTGAATACGTTTGAAATTAATTTTAAAAAATAAGTCAATATTAATTTTATAATTTAAAAATGAAGTAGTAAAAGAATCATGTGACAATAATGTCAAAATGTGTATGATTGATGAGTTGTCCACTTAAATGAGGGTGTGAAATATCATGTTGCATATATAAAGAACATTCTTTAGACTCTCTCACACTCGGGAGTAAAATCTTATAGAGAGATTAAAATAAAGAGCTAAATAAGGATAAGGAAATTGTTGGACAATGATTTGTTGATGTATTCTTTAAAGTTGGGGATAAAGAGTTTATTGGGAAATCTGTGAGTGAACAATGGTTAATATATAGCTTGATTGGGGTCAATCGAACCCCAATTTGGATTTTTTTACTTTATAATGTAAAGTACATTTTAAAATTTTTAAGTATTATATATAAATTGACCTCACTAAAATTTTATAATTTTTCTATTATACGGGGTCAAATTTAAAATTTATAACTTTGCCAATTAAATTTTAAACATATATGACTCATATCCTCTCAATATATGTATCTCTCTCTATAATATTTTAAACTAAATAATAATCTAATTTATATTATTTTAAAAAATATATACTGAATTACTTATTTATGAACAGTTGTGATTAAAAAAGTGTATTATGAGTCAATATAATGTATATATTGTGACGCCCCCAAAATAGGTATACATCACCCATTTTGAGTCGCCAAATATATGGTATGTAAAATAACTACAACTTTATTACAATTGTCGTGCAAAATCGACAACACATCTTTGTGAGTTAAAATACAAATATTGTCTTCTCAAAACAATATCCACACCCAAATAAAGTCCTCATTACAATTATTGATGCCTTTATTTTATAAAAATAGTGAGGATCGCTAAAACAACCTGTCACAGGACCATCACTATACCCGATTGTTTTTACTGCTATGTTCTCGCCTCCACGAGAAGAAAAAATGGAACAAAAGGAAATGGGTGAGCTCAACTAGCCCAAAAAGAATATTATGACTAAGATAATATACAACAAATTATCCTTAGTCTTCAACAGGGAAAAATCTGATAGAATATAATCGACAACAAGTTTTAGATCAACAACTGTAGCGGAAACAACAATTCATTAGAAGAGTTAAGTAGAGAATGAAATCTACTATCATCTATGAATTTGAAAGTCCATTATCAATATTTTATCCTTATAACATCAATCAATATACATCTTGAATCAAATATTCATCTTTGCTCTACGGGCCAAAGATATTCATTTGTATCACCAGTTGGTCATGTTCATCTCAACACTGCTCATCTTTGCACTACGGGCCAAAGATATTCATCGAGTAATCATTCATCTTTGCACTTCATCGCCAAAGATATTCATCAAGTATCATCATTAAGGGGTGAGGATGATGAAAAACATTTTAGAGAACGAATCCATTGAGATGAAGGACAAATATTAGGGATTCAGTATTTGGTTTATCCAAATTCAATAATACTCCATAATAACCAAGTGTGAAGTAGAATTCAAAAATAAAGATCAAAACATGGATACAATCAAAGATAATAACCATAAAAGACATCCGGGACTAAAAAGAGAAAATTTTATTTTTAGGTGAATAGTCCAGATTTGTGAATAAGGTTTGATATCGTGAATAGTGCAGATATCGTGAATAGTAACCCCCAAGACACAAAAAGGTAGAAATTCCACAATAAAATTCATAACAATATCTCAAAGATAATGATATTGAAGAAAATAATATCATTTAAGAAGAAAATAATATCCCTTACCTCAAAGAAAAAAGATGCCGGAATGAAAGGTCGGATGTAATCTTTGAATGAAACTTGTCTTGAATAGCAACTCTCAAAGTATCTAAATACTCACCAAATACGCTTTCGATAATATAGAGAGAGAAAGAGAAAGCTTATGTTTACGGTGTGATTTTCAATTTAACCTAAACACCTATTTATAGAAAATCCTACTTGGCAAAGGCAGGAGACTTGACCGCACACCGATGGCTTTACCTGCTATTATTGCCACCCACCATATTTGAAATAAAATTTGAGCACATTTTTCACCAACCAAAAGTGGGGCCCACTCAATTCTAGAATTTTCCACCAAAAATTATTTATAACATAATTTCTGAATCAGTTACCCCTTAAAATTCATAACAAATAATATGTTCAATTTTAACTGTTCAAAATTTGTAAACATACACTCAACTTATATATGTATAACATATCCAAAAATCACAACGATCCAATGGTCGGATTAAAAATTATAACTCACGCAATATATCTCAAGAACACTGATTTGATTTTTAATACCTTCATTCCGACAAAAATACTGATAAACACCTCAATATTAATTCCTTCAATTACAACCACATAAAATATAACCATCATTTATATCCACATAAAATAAATATTTCTTATCATATAAATCAATAATTAATTATTCACAAATAATATTACAGAATCACAATTATGACAACCGTGTCGTCCCCGGAAGAGGGGCTTTCCAATAAGGATTTCTCCTTCTTGCACAAGCAATTAGGTGACCAAACCTCTCCTTAGATGTAACTTTCTAGACATTGCCAATAATGCTATCTAATAATATTATTCAAATAATATAAATTATTGATCCGATAATGGAAAATATCTTGCAATGCGGTGACAATTATTGAAACAACAATAATATAAATATCAACGCATCAATTATTGAATCAATAAAATAAAATATTGAAAGAGTAATTATCGTAACAATTATTGAGTAGTGCCTTTCACGTAAGAATTAATAATTCAAAATAATGTGCAATCTGAATTTGCTCTTTATGCAACCACGCATATCATCGTATTTTAACCACAAGGGTATTCCAAGCAGTTGTTAAGCAGTAACAACTACACCGTTATTTATAAAAACTTAAACTTATCGTTTTCTTCATCCGGCGGTTATTACATTATGAGGGCCCACGAATGGGCTGCTGTGGGCATCACGAATATTCTCCGACAACAAGAATATTCTACGACCAAACGAATATTCCCCGACAAAAATGAATATTTTATAATCATTTGCTTATTTTATAAAATTTGCACATTTCACCCATAACTAAAGTATTATATCAAATTAACTCCTTATTATTTCAAGATAATAAATAGAAAAAATTTAATTTTATTCATAATAAGTTGGGGTCTTACAACCTCGCCTCCTTATGAAATTTCTTCCTCGAAATTGACGTACGTACCAGGTATTTCGAAAAGGTAAGGGTACCTCGCTTTCATTTCCGATTCCAACTCCCATGTCATTTCTTCAATCGAATGGTTCCTCCACAAAACCTTAACTTGTGGTATAACCTTGGTGCGCAGGACATGCTCTTTTCTATCCAAGATCTTAACAGGTACCTTATCGTACGTTAAATCTTCGGCTATCTCGTCTGGTTCTAACGTAATAATGTGGTTTGGATCTTTCACATATTTACGAAGCATAGATATATGAAAAACATTATGAACACGAGACATTCTTGGAGGTAACGCGAGTCTATAGGCCACATTTCCTATTCGGTCAAGAATCTCAAATGGACCAACAAATCGTGGATTGAGCTTTTCTGTAAAACCCCAAATTTTACGAATAAAGATTTAAATTTCTCGAAATATTCTTTTTAATATTATAGAGTGAATTTGATATAATGTTATAGTTGTGGGTAATATTTAGAAATTTTGAAAAGTACGCAAGTTGTTATATAATATTCGATTGGTGGGGAATATTCGTTTTAACAGGAATATTAAACGACCAGCACAATCATTGGTGGACCCCATTAACGGAATTATTGTCGGATTGAAAAACGACAAAAATATTTTTTTATGAAAATAACAAATGGAAGTTTTACCGTTAATACTATTGAACAACTTCGGTAGTAAAAGTACAAGAATGTGCTGGCGCATGGTTCAATAGTAACATACGATATTGATTATTGATGCTTACTTGAGAAGTCACCGGTTTTGTTCAATTATTGCTACAAAGAATAATTCGTTGCGTAGTATCTCACGTTATTTGATTCAATTATTGTCTATATTTTATATATTATTAAATCAATAATTGAGATAACAAAGTTGTTAATATTATTATTTGCAATATTAACGATGTCTAGTAAGTTACGCGAGGAGAGGTTTGGTCACCTAATTGCACGCCTTAATATGGAGAAATCCTTATTGGAAAGCCCCTCTTTCCGGAAACGACACAGTCGATTAATAGTGTGAATTATAATAATGATGATGAAGTTTTATTTTATTAGTATTATTAATGTAATAAAATAGAAAAGCTTTTTATATAAAAATGTAATACTTTTATAAAGTTATTCATTTTATTAGACTATAAATAGAATATATTATATTATATTATGCATAGTATTTTGCATAGTAAAAACTTTTTTATATAAAAAAGAATACTTTTATAAAGTTATTCGTTTTATTAGACAATAATTAGAATATATTATATTTTATTATGCATAGTGTTTTTTGCATAAGTTACTGCGTAGTAAAATCTTTTTATATAAAATAGAATATTTTTATAAAGTTATTCGTTTTATTAGATTATAAATAGAATATATTATATTTTATTTAAAAGATTTGTTTTATTAGAATATTTTATAGTAAATCAATCTGGACCGTCCGTTTAAAAGTGAATCAATCTGGATCGTTCATGAATTAGTTACTATTTAATCCATTCTCCTATAAATAGAAGTTCATTTCTTCATTATTTCTTACGAATTCACTGAAACTCTAGAGAGAGAAACTGTAGAGAGAATTTTTCTTCTATAATCTTGAGCATATTTCTTTAGAGTTTAAGAAAGCTTTGAGCATAGTGCAAGTTTTCTTCAAGTATTCTTCTTTATAAGGTAAGGGATATTATTTGTTGTACCGTAAGAGGTATTATTTCTTTCGTATTAATGAAGAGAACTTCTGTTATTCCATTCTTTATTATTCTGTTGGAATAACCTGCTTTTATGTAACAATCACCGCATACATGGTAAAATTTCATTGTTATTCCATTCTTTATTATTCTGTTGGAATATCCTGTTGGTGCGGATTACACACGAATTCGGTTCCATTCTTTATTATTCTGTTGGAATATCTTGTCGGTGCCGATTACGCCTGACCTGGTTCCGTTCTTTATTAGTCTGTTGGAATAACCTGTTATTGCGAAGTACCACATACATGGTGAAATTCTGTTGTTATTCCATTCTTTATTATTCTGTTGAAATATCCTGTTGGTGCGTTTACGCATGACTTGGTTCCATTATTTATTATTCTGTTGGAATAACACATGCGTGCTGATCTATCACATTCATGGTGAATTTCGTTGTTATTCCATTCTTTATTATTCTATCGAGAATATCACATCGTGCGTTCTACGCATGACACAGTCCCATTCTTTATTATTACATTGGGAATAACCTATCGTGCGATATTATCGTGCACGCATGGTGAATCCTTCTGTTATTCCATTCTTTATTATTCTGTTAGAATAACTTGTTTATGTGGATTACCACATGCATGGTGAATGATCCTTTATATTCATTCCTTATTAAATTGTAGAAATGATCTGTTTACGTTGATTATGATGAGAGTCATAATAAAAGCATTAGACTGATGAAAATCATTGGTATATGTAGTATTAATAAGTGTTGTGATGAGTTATGTTGGTTATTATGTGAAAACATGAAAGTTTCTTAAGAAATCACAAAGGGTTGAAAATCAGATTTTGATGAAAATGGAACATGAAATTCAATTGACCATATCTCCTATTATTTTTCAAATTTTTGAGTGTGGTCAAGTCCTAGAGTTAGATCTATGAGCTTTCTAACTTATCCAAGTGGAATCACTGGAAAAGGTATTGTAAATTTTCGTGTGGACTGATTTTAGCAAAGGAGTCAGAAACTGAAAATACCAAAAAGGCTACTGCCCAAAATTTTGTAAGGGATGTTTCGGCCACTTAATTTGTGAGAAAAATTCTGGCCTTTTGGGACATAAAAATATATGGTATAAAGTACCTCCTGTCCAAAAATGAGCTCATTCCGACTTAAAATGAGCAAATTATGACCATTTCAATATTTAGGTTTTTCTGACGAAAAACGCTATAACCGGAGTTCTATAACTTCAATGACCATGAAATTTAAACTGGAAGATCACGTTAACAATTGTAAGATCCTGCCAAGATTTGGGAATTTCTGGAGTTAAACTTGAGATAGCTAATTTCTTAAGGAATTAATTAGAAATTGATTTATGAAAAATAGTAAATGAATTTTAAAAATTACGAGAAAAATATATGTTCAATATGGGACTATATTCTGCTAAATCCCAAAAAAGAAATATTTTTGGAACTAATTTGGTTTTTTTCATAAAAATGCACTAGTTATGAGTATATGAGTTAAATATGTTATGTGAAGTAACAAAGTTGGAAAATAGGATTTTATGGCTTGAGAATCCTATATAAGGTATATGCAGATTTTTGATAAGGGATTTGATCATTGATGATGAAATCTGATGAGTATGACATTTTTTGAATAATTAAATGCATTATTTGGTAAAGTGTAAACAATTGAAATTAATTATTTATAAGTTTAGAGGTGATTAAAATATTGTTATAATATTAATAATATTAGATTATGAGTTTATTAAGTGATTGATAATATTTGCATAAATTTAAACTCTTTAATATTTATCCTTGTTTTAGTTTGATTAATGCTTATATCATTGTCATAATCCTCATGCTTATATGGTGATGAAAGTTATCTTTGGCTTACGTGCGAAGATGGACTGTTGTTTATTGAATTATATATCTTTGGCTTACATGCAAAGATGGATTGTTGATTATTGGTTTTATTGTTGTATATCTTTGGCTTACGTGCAGAGATGGACTTGGTATGATTATGACCAGGGATTATACGGTATAGTCATGACCATTGATGATTTAAAGAATATCCTTGGCGTGTAGTGCGGGGATGATTCGATGATGTGGTTTATTTATTGTCGAGTCTCGTGATAAAAGTGATGAAAAACCTTTTAAATCATAGAAGATAGTAGATTTTATTCTCTACTTGACTTTTCTAATGTATTGCTTGTTCCGCTGCAGTTAACTTGATGTCTATTGTATTTTATCAGTTTAACATTGTTGAAGATTAATGATAATTTATTCTGCATTATCTTAGTCATAATATTTCTTACTGGGCTAGTTGAGCCCACCCTTTTCTTCACTATTCTCTTCAAGAAATGAGAATATAGCTGGGATGAGTCGGGGAATGGAGTGACGGTCCAGATGACAGCATTAGTAGTCCTCACTATTCTGTTAAATAGTGTGACAATAAATGTAACGAGAACTCTATTTGAGAATTGATATTGTCTAGAAGGCAATATTCCTATTTAAACTCTCAGTTTATGTTTTGTCGTATTTTACACGATAGCTGTATTATTAAGTTGTATTTGAATTTTGTACCATGTATTTGGCGACTCAAGATGGGTGATGTATACCTATTTTTGGGGGCGTCACATTTCCTCCCTTCCCGAATCTTGTAACTCCCTTCCATGGAGCAATACGTAACAATACATGATCCCCAATACCAAATTTCACGTCCTTTCGATGAAGATCCACATAACTCTTTTGTCGATCCTGTGCCAT
Organism: Panax ginseng; assembly: GCA_020205605.1. Taxonomy (NCBI): domain Eukaryota; kingdom Viridiplantae; phylum Streptophyta; class Magnoliopsida; order Apiales; family Araliaceae; genus Panax; species Panax ginseng. The sequence continues at coordinate 153,499,386 of CM035128.1, forward strand.
TTGTATACGTTGTCGAATCGTTTGGATATTTTCTGTAGTCATACGTACCAACTCTGGTCCCAATAATGTTTCTTCACCCACCTCATCCTAACATACTAGAGAGCGACACTTTCGTCCATACAAGGCTTCAAATGGAGCCATACCTATACTTGCCTGATAACTGTTGTTGTAGAAGAATTCCACCAATGGTAAATACTTATCCCAACTTCCTTTGAAGTCTAGGACATAGAGTCTTAATAGATCTTCAAGAGTTTGTATAGTCCTTTCTGATTGCCCGTCCGTTTGAGGATGGTATGCCGAACTGAATCGTAAATCCGTGACCAAAGCTTTCTGCAAGCTAACCCAAAATCGTGAAGTGAATCTTGGGTCACGATCTGAAACTATGGATACTGGCATACCATGCAATCTCACAATCTTATTCACATATATATGAGCAAGGCGTTCAAGGAATAAGTCTCACGATATAAAAGAAATGAAATGAGACTTGGTTAATTTATCAACAATAACCCAAATCGCATCTATACCTTGAGAAACCTTGGGAAGACCCGTAATGAAATCCATAGTAATGTGTTCCCACTTTCATTTTGGAATCTCAAGTGGTTGCAATGGACCCTTTGGCACTTGATGCTCCGCCTTTACACATTGACAAGTTAAACGCCTCGAGATAAACTTCGCGATCTCTTTCTTCATATTGCTCCACCAAAATGTATGTCGAAGATCATGATACATTTTGGTACCCCCAGGATGGATTGTAAATGGTGTGTTGTGTGCCTCCATCATGATTCTATGCTTCAAGTCAGAATCGTTAGGAACGCAAAGTCTGGAGTTGACTCGAAGTATTCCTTTTTCATCGATTCTTGCTTCTGGAATAACACCTTCTTGCACTTTCTTTTTTTATCGCATCGGCTCGGTGCAGTAACTTGAGCGGCTTTAACTTTATCGATTAAAGTTGGTTCTACTCGTATATTTGCCATCATCATGTGGGTCCCTGGAGTCTTTAACTCTATCTCCATCCTTTGTAAGTCGTATAAAATGGGTCTTTGTGTTAACAACATCGCACTCATACCCGCATACGATCTTCTACTCAATGCGTTAGCTACAACGTTTGCTTTTTCAGGATGATATTGAATGCTATGGTCATAATCTTTCAACAGCTCGAGCCAACATCGTTGCCGTATGTTGAGTTCCTTTTGGGTGAAGAAATATTTGAGGCTTTTATTATCCGTATAAATCTCCACTTTCTCCCCATATAGGTAGTGTCTCCAGATTTTCAACGCAAAAATGACTGCTGCCAACTCCAAATCATGAGTAGGATAATTCCTCTTATATTGTTTGAGTTGTCGCGAGGCATAGGCTATGACTTTCCCATGTTGCATGAGAACACATCCTAACCCTTTGTCTGAAGCATCACTGTAGATAACAAATCCATCCGAACCAGATGGTATTGTTAGAACAGGTGCCGAAATGAGTCTCCTCTTGAGCACTTGGAAACTCTTCTCGCATTCCTCGCTCCATATGAATTTTGTATTTTTCCGAGTCAGCTGAGTTAGCGGAGTAGCGATTCGAGAAAATCCTTCCATGAATCTCCGATAATAATCATTAAGCTTCAAAAGCTACATGAATTCGGCCACCGACTTTTGGTTGCTCCAACTTTGTATTGCTTCAATCTTCGCCGGGTCAACAGATACTCCATGTTTTGACACTACGTGCCCAAGGAATGCTACTTCCTTAAGCCAGAACTCGCATTTCTTCAGTTTGGCATATAGCTTGTTGTCACGATGTCTTTGAAGTACCAGCTTCAAATGGTGCTCATGATCATCACGTCTTTTGGAATAAATGAGGATGTCATCAATAAAGACAACAACAAACTGATCCAAATATTCCTTGAATATACGGTTCATCATATCTAGGAAAGAAGCAGGAGCATTAGTCAATCCAAAAGACATGACTAAGAATTCATAATGCCCGTATCGAGTTCTGAAGGCAGTCTTTGGAATATCCTCAGTTTTAATCTTCAGCTGATGATATCCAGAACGAAGATCGATCTTTGAAAAGAATTTTGCTCCTTGCAACTGGTCAAACAGTCATCAATGCGAGGTAGTGGATACCTATTCTTGATTGTGACATGGTTTAATTCCGATAGTCAATACAAAAGTCGATACTCCCGTCTTTCTTCTTTACAAATAAAATAGGAGCACCCCAAGAAGTTGTACTTAGGATTTAATGAAACCGAGTGTCTAACAATTCACGTAGTTGGACTTTTAACTCTCGAAGTTCAATAGGAGCCATTCGATATGGGGTTTTAGAAATGGGCTTTGTACCGGTTTAAGATCAATAAAGAATTCAACTTCTCGATTCGGGGTAGACCGGAAGTTCTTCCGAAAATACGTCCAGAAATTCATTAACAATGTGGAATATTATTCAAATCGGCGTGTTTTTGTTCAAGTCCATAATATGGGCTAAGAAAGCTTGACATCCATTTTTCAATAAACGAATAGCTTTATGGCTTGATATGACAGTGACTGATTTTAGTGGTTTAGTTGCTTGAATTCGTATAACAGTTTGGTTAGGAATATGAAAACTAATAACCTTATGAAAATAATCAATTCTGGCATGATGAGTGGTTAACCAATCAATCCCTAAAATCACATCAAATGCAAGTATCTTTAAAGAGATAAGATCAACAGGTAATATGATTATGCCAACTTGGATCAAGTAAGATTTATAAACTATAGATGTAACAAAGGTTTCACCCAATGGAGATAAGTTAAAGTCCAATTTCTCCGGAGTCAAGTTTAAACGTTGAACACAAGTAGGAGAATAAAAGAATGGGTAAAACCGGTATCTAGTAAGGTATAAACTTTGCAAGAGTTCAAGATTAGCTTACCCGTGATCACCTCATTCGGGTTTCTCGCGTTTTGGCCAGTCACGACAAACGCCCTTCCTTGAACCACCGATTTTATTTTGTCCGTAGTCGCCTTTGGTGCCGTCGTCCCAGTTGGACTTGACTTCACTACCGGAAAAAATCGGGCTATGTGACCGTCTTTTTCACAATTGAAATACACCTTGGGAGGCTGTGAATAGTTTGGACTTATGTGTCCCTCCTCTCCGCATCTGTAGCATCTAACTGGCGGTCGTTTTCCTCCCCTAGAATTTGTTGTTGGTCTTTGGTCAGTCTTGCTTGATGTCTTCCCGTCATTGTTGAATCTCCTCTTTTTGAAATTTCCACTTGACTCAGCTCTCCTATTATCATGGCCACGATTACCACTCGAGTGGTTACCACTTTTGTCCGTATTCTTCCCTCTCATTTGGTTATCATCGCCGATGATCGCCACATCACCAGTATGACCACTCGGTTGTGGTCCCTCGGTTGAACTTACTCATTATCACACTCTAATAATTGAGCCTTGTTTACAACATCTGAATATAAAGAAAATTTATGAGAGATAAGATATTGTCGAATCTCGGGTTTTAGATCTCTCAGAAACATCCGCGTCATACGTTCCTCATTTTCTACCAAATGAGGTGTAAACCTGGATAACTCCGCGAATTTCGCCTCGTACTAGGACACCGTCATGTTGTTCTGTTCCAGTCTAATAAACTCTACCTCCTTCATATGACGAATACTTTCAGGAAAGTACTTGTTATTGAACAGTTTCTAAAATTTTTCCCAAGAAATGTTGAGTGCGGTTGGCTGGGTACGCTTCACAGATTCCCACCAGTAATCTGCCTCACCACGAAACATAAAGGTGGCGATTGGAACCTTCTGTTCCTCCGTGCAGCCCAAGACATCGAATATCTTAGTAATTTACTTAACCCATGTTTTCGCTTTAATCGGATCGGGCTTTCCCGTAAATCGGTGGTCCCAACTCCTCGAATCACTTGTCATTTGTGATAAATCGCGTTATTTCTTTATCATTTCCACCAGTATTTTGTACACGAGTCTCCCGTCTCGATTTTGTATGAACTGCAAAAAGCTTCTAAACATCGCATCATTCATCGTTTGCTCGATAGTGTTGTTTACAGGAAGAATATTGCCTTCCTATTACACGTTCTCTTGGTTGGTAATCAAAGGTTGTTCCACAGTCTCATAGACTCCATTGTTAACGTTCTCAGCTGCCATTCTTAAAACTGCCATGAAACATGGGTTAATTAAACAAATTAACATATCACATAATATCCCTATATTATGACCGACCAACAAATAAGCTTAGGTAGGACACACTAGCGAAGGATTTACTCGTCTCTCCCCTCCTAGTTCTATTCCCCGATCTTCGCCAGAGACCATATCCCTAAGCTCTGATACCAACTGTGACGCCCCCAAAATAGGTATACATCACCCATTCTGAGTCGCCAAATACATGGTACAGAAAACAACTACAACTTTATTACAATTGTCGTGCAAAATACGACAACACATATCTTGTGAGTTTAAATACAAATATTGTCTTCAGACAATATCCACACCCAAATAAAGTCCTCATTACAATTATTGATGCATTATTTTACAAAAATAGTGAGGATCTGCTAAAACAATCGCTCAGGACCATTACTCTATACCCGATTTGGTTCTCGCTATGTTCTCGCTCCCCGAGAAGAAAAATGGAACAAAAAGGAAAAGGGTGAGCTCAACTAGCCCAGTAAAGAATATTATGACTAAGATAATATACAACAAATTATCCTTAGTCTTCAACAGAGAAAAATCTGATAGAATATAATCGACAACAAGTTTTAGATCAACAACTGCAGTGGAAACAACAATTCATTAGAAGAGTTAAGTAGAGAATGAAATATACTATCATCTATGAATTTGAAAGTCCATCATCAATATTTTATCCCTATAACATCAATCAATATACATCTTGAATCAAATATTTATCTTTGCACTACGGGCCAAAGATATTCATTTGTATCACCAGTTGGTCATGTTCATCTCAACACCTGTTTCATCGTTGCACTATGGGCCAAAGATATTCATCAGGAAATCATTCATCTTTGAACTACAGACCAAAGATATTCATCAAGTATCACCATTAAGGACTGAGGATGATGAAAAACATTTTAGAGAACGAATCCAGTGAGACAGAAGGACAAATATTAGGGATTCGTATTTCAGTTTATCCAAATTCAATAATACTCCATAATAATCAAGTGTGAAGTAGAATTCAAAATAAAGATCAAAACATGGATACAATCAAAGATAAGTAACCATAAAAGGCATCCGAGATTTAAAAGAGAAAATTTTATTTTTAAATTGAATAGTCTGCCGTATTTGTGAATAAGTACTTTTTATCGTGAATAAGTGCCGTATACGTGAATAGTAACCCGACACAAAAAGGTAGAAATTCCACAATAAAATTCATAACAATATCTCAGCATAATGATATTGAAGAAAATAATATCATTTAAGAAGAAAATAACATCCCTTACCTCAAAGAAATAGTACTTCGGAATGAAAGGTCGGATGTGATGCTTTGAATGAAACTTGTACTGAATAAAGCAACTCTCAAAGTATCTAAATACTCACAAAATACGCTCGATAATATAGAGAGAGAAAGAGAGAAAGCTTATGTTTCGGTGTGATTTTCAATTCTAAACCTAAGCACCTATTTATAGGAAAATGCTAGTAAGACGCTAAAGCAGAGACTTGACCTGCTTACCGATGGCTTTTTACCTTACTACTATTGCCACCCACCACATTTGAAATAAAATTTGAGCACATTTCTCACCAACCAAAAGTGGGGCCCACTCAATTATAGATTTTCCCACTAAAAATCATTTATAACATAATTTCGAAATCAGTCACCTCTTAAAATTCATAACAAATCATACGTTCATTTTTAACAGTTCAAAATTTGTGGACATATACTCAACTTATATATGTATAACATATCCAAAAATCACAACGATCCAACGGTCGGATTAAAAATTATAACTCACGCAATATATCTCAAGAACACTGATTTGATTTTTAATACTTCCATTCCGACAAAAATACTGATAAACACCTCAACATTAATTCCTTCAATTACAACCACATAAAATATAACCATAATTTATATCCACATAAAATAAATATTTTTTATCATATAAATCAATAATTAATTATTCACAAATAATATTACAGAATCACAATTATGACAACCAGGTCGTTCCTAGGAAAGAGGGGGCTTTCTAATAAGGATTTCTCCTTACTGGCGCGCAATTAGGTGACCAAACCTCTCCTTAAACAGAACTTTCTAGACATTGCCAATAATGCTATCTAATAATATTATGCAAATAATATATATTATTGATCTGATAATGGGAAATAATGTGCAGTGACAATCATTGAAACAACAATAATATAAAATATCAACGCAACAATTATTGAATCAATAAAATAAAATATTGCAAAGTAATTACTGTAACAATTATTGAGTAGTGCCTTCTTACGTAAGAATCAATAATTCAAAAATACTATGCAATACCGCCACTTCTTGCAAGCAACCACGCGCAGACATCGTATTTTAACCACCGGGTATTCCAACGATTGTTAGCAGTAACAACCACGTCGTTATTTATAAAAACTTAAACTTGTCGTTTTCTTCATCCAAGCTATTATTACATTATGAGGCCCACGGATGGTCGCTGGTCGTCGCATGCGAATATTCCTCGACAACAAGAATATTTCACGACCAAACGAATATTTCTCGACGTAAAATGAATATTTTATAACCACTTGCTTATTTTGTAAAATTTGCACATTTCACCCATAACCAAAGTATTATATCAAATTAATTTCAAGATAATAAATAGAAAAAATTTAATTTTATTCATAATAAGTTGGGGTCTTACGTATATACCATGTATATATACTCTTTATATTTTCTTTGTAATATAGTATATATATATATATATATATATATATATATATATATATATATACATACCCAAAATTATAAAGTATTAAAAAAAATTGGCTCAGAGGCGCTGCCCCCGAACTCCCACCGAATTATTTGTAACTTGATAATAATTTCGACCCCATTAACAAAACTTTCTGTCTTCGCCACTGGTTGTGAATGCTCTAATAAAGGAGATTAAAAAACTAAAATTGTTGTCCGTTACTAATAGTAGCGAACGCTAATCATAATTCTTCATCACTTTAGGTTTAGGATTTATTAATCTGAGTTAAGAATTTATAAATCAGGGTCTAAGTTTTATTAAACAAGACTTAAAGTTTATTAACTAGAATTTAAGGTTTATTTATTAATTAGGGTTTAAGGTTAATAAAATCTAAATTCTAGTTAGTAAATCTTAAACTCTAGTTAATAAAGTTAAACCCTTACTCGCGTGGAAGCTAGTTAGCGTCAATAATGGATGGATTGTGCTTTTTTTAACCGCGGACAACTGGTTTAACTTTTTTTAATCTTGTCCGTTGATGTTTAGAATAGATGGTAGATATGGTGCATACCCTATAAAAATCAGTAGCAAATATATATTATGATTCATAACTAATGTTGTAAAAAAGTGTATCCTTACAACAAATCCCGATCGTTTATCTGGATATTTAACGACCTATATTACTCTTGTTCGCAGTTTAATTTTCAGTACTTCGCAGTTTAATATTGTGGATGGGACAAAGGACCAAAATACCTCTCCTTGTAAATGTCTCCCATCTGCAATATTAAACTGCGGACGCTAGTTGTTGCCACATGGCCAACTAGAAAATGACGCGTCCAAAACACATAAAATCCGCGTTCAAAATACATACAATTCGGGTCCAAAACGCGTCTAATACGCATCCAAAATGCGTACAAAACACGTAAAAAATGAGTCCAAAACGTGTACAATACGCATCCAAATCGCGTAAAAAATGCGTTGAATTTGCGTCCAAAATGCGTACAATACGTGTCTAATTTGCATCCAAAACGTGTCCAATTCACGTCCAAAACGCGTCTAATCCGCGTCCAAAACGCGTCTAATCCGTGTCTAAAACGCGTACAAAATGCGTTAAATGTGACGCCTCCAAAATAGGTCCACACAACTCATTCTGAGTTGCCAAATACACGGTATAGAAAATAATTACAACTTTATTATTACAATTATCGTGCAAAATACGACAACACATGCTGTGAGTTTAAATACAAATATTATCTTCTAGACAATATCCAAACTCAAATAAGTCCTCATTACAATTATTGATACACTATTTTACAAAATAGTGAGGACTGCTAAAACAACTGACTTGAAAAATCACTCCACACCCCGATTAGTTCCCGCTATATTCTCGCCTCTTGAGAAGAAAAATAGAACAAAAAAGAAAAAGGGTGAGCTCAACTACCCCATTAAAGAATATTATGACTAAGATAATGTAGAACAAATTATCGTTAGTCTTCAATAAATCAGATAAAATATAATGGACAACAAGTTTTAGATCAATATTCGCAACGGAAATAACAATTCATTAGAAGAGTTAAGTAGAGAATGAAATCTACTATCTTCTATGATTTAAAAGTCCATCATCAATATTTTATCCCTGTAACATCAATCAATATACATCTTGAATCAAATATTCATCTTTGCACTACAGGCCAAAGATATTCATTTGTATCACCAGTTGGTCATGTTCATATCAACACCTGTCCATCTTTGCAGTACGTGCCAAAGATATTCATCAGGTAATCATTTATCTTTGCACTACAGGCCAAATATATTAAGTTATATCATCATTTAGGACTGAGGATGATGAAAAATATCCTAAAGAAAATGAATCCAGTGAGATAAAAGAACAAAGATTAGGAATTCGTACTTTGGTTTATCCAAGTTCAAAAATACTCCATAATAATCAATTGTGGAGCAAAATTCAGGAATGAAGATCAAAACATGGATACAATCAAAGATAGTAACCATAATAGACCACTTGGACAAAGAAAAAAAAATTTAAATTTTATGTAAATAGTGCCATATTCATGAATAGTACCGTATACGTGAATAGTGTCGTATACATGAATAGTAACCCCGACACGAAAAGGTAAAAATTTCACAAGAAAAATCATACTTTATGAATAATACTAGTGAATAGTACCGTATTCGTGAATAGTGCCGTATACATGAATAGTAACCTCGACATGAAAAGGTAAAAATTTTATAATAAAATTCATACCAATATTTTGGTATAAGGATATTGAAAGAAATAACATCATTTACGAAAAAAATAACATCTCTTACCTCAAAATAATAGTACTTCTGATTAAAATATCGGATATAATGCTAAAGAAAACTTGCACCGCTTATCAACTCTCAAAGTATCTAAATACTCACAAAAATACGCTCGATATTATGGAGAGAGAAAACTTCTGATTCTGGTGTGATTTTCAATTCTAACTAAGCACCCTATTTATAGGAAAATGCTAGAACGCTAATGTAGACTAACCTGCTACCAGTGGCTTCCACCCTTTGTTATTCACGCACACCACACTTTGAAATTTTAATAATTTCCCACAAAAAACAAAAGTGGGGACCACCCATGTTTTTAATAAAAATATTTATTTCTGAAACTTCAATAATTCATAATAAATAGCCCCTTTATTAGAAAAATATGAACCTTATGTCCATTTCATATAAAATTTAATTCTCTACAACTTTGTAGAAGAAATTGTTTCCAAATTCTAAACAAAAAATGACCGAAATCTACATACAGATGATTTTTAATACCTCCATTCTAACAAAATACTGATAAAACACCTCAACATTAGTTCCTTCATTTATATCCTCATAAAATAAATATTTCCTTATCATATAAATTAATAATTAATTATTCACAAATAATATTACAGAATCACAATAATGACAACCTGGTCGTTCCCAAGAAAGAAGGTGGCTTTCCGATAAGGATTTCTTCTCACTGTCGCGCAATTAGGTGACCAAACCCCTTTCCTAGACAGAACTTCCTTAGATATTGCCAATAATGATATCTAATAATATTATTCAAATAATATGAATTAGTGATCTGATAATGGGAAATACTGTGCAGTGACAATTATTGAAACAACAATAATATAAAAATATCAACGTAGCAATTATTGAATCAATAAAATAAAATAATGAACAGTAATTACTGTAAAAATTATTGAGTAGTGCCTTCTTACATAAGAATCAATAATCCAAAAATATTGTACAATACCGCTTTATTTCTTCTTTGTGCGACCACGCCAGCGTATTATTATACTTTAACAACGGTATTTCAGCGGTGTTAATTGTGAATAACAACTACGCCAAGATTATTTATAAAAACTCAAACTTGTCGCTTTTTTTTCATCCGACCGTTTTTTCTATTATGGGGCCCTGAAATGGTCTGCTTACTGGTAAATACGAATATTCCCGACAACAAGAATATTCTACGACCAAACAAATATTCCGCGACAACAATGAATATTTTATAACCACTTGCTTATTTCACAAAATTTGCACATTTTACTCATAATTAACCACATTAATCAAATCCACCCCTTACTATTTCAAAATAATTAATAGAGGAAATTCAAATTTATTTATAAAAAGTTGGGGTCTTACAACCTCCCCTCCTTATGAAACTTCGTCCTCGAAATTTATGTACGTACCTAGTGTTTCGAAAAGGTGAGGGTACCTCGCTTTTATTTTCGATTCTAACTCCCAGGTCATTTCCTCAATAGCATGGTTCCTCCACAAAACTTTGACTTATGGTATAACCTTTATGCGTAGGACATGCTCTTTCCTATCCAAGATCTTAACAGGTACCTCCTCGTACGTTAAATCTTCAGCTATCTCATCTAATTCTAACTCAATAATGTGGTTTGGGTATTTTACATATTTACAAAGCATAGATATGTGAAAAAAATTATGAACACGAGACATGCTTGGAGGTAATGCGAGTCTATATGCCATATTTCCTATTCGGTCAAGAATCTCAAATGGACCAATAAATCGTGGATTGAGCTTTCCTCTCTTTCCAAATCTTGTAACTCCCTTCCATGGAACTATATGTAATAATACATGATCCCCCAATATTAAATTCCACGTCCTTTCGATGAAGATCCACATAACTCTTTTGTCGATCATGTGCTATTTGTATACGTTGTCGAATCATTTAGATCTTTTCTATAGTCATGCGTACCAATTGTGGTCCCAACAACGTTGCTTCACCCACCTTGTCCCAGCATACTGGAGAACGACACTTTCGTCCATACAACACCTCAAATGGAACCATGCCTGTATTTGTTTAATAACTATTATTGTATGAGAATTCCACCAATGGCAAGTACTTATCCCAACTTCCTTTGAAATCTAGGACACAGAGTCTTAATATATCTTCAAGAGTTTGAGTAGTCCTTTCTGTTTGCCCATCCGTTTGAGGATGGTATGCTAAACTGAATCATAAATCCGTGCCCATAGCTTTCTGTAAACTAACCCAAAATCATGAAGTTAATCTTGGGTCACGATCCAAAACTATGGATACTGGCATGCCATGCAATCTCACAATCTCATTTACGTACATACGAGAAAGACGTTCAAGGGAATAAGTCTCTCGTATCAGTAAGAAATGAGTAGACTTGGTTAATCTATCAACAATAACCCAAATCGCATCTATGCCTTGAGAAACCTTGGGAAGATTAGTAATGAAATTCAGGGTAATCTGTTCCCACTTCCATTTCAAAATCTCAAGTGGTTGCAATGGACCCTTTGGCACTTGATGCTCTGCCTTTACATGTTGACAAGTTAAACACCTCGAGATAAACTACGCGATCTCTCTCTTCATATTGCTCCACCAAAATGTATGTCGAAGATCATGATATATTTTGGTACTCCCAGGATGGATTGCAAACAATGTTTTGTGTGCCTCCATCATGATTCTATGCTTCAAATCAAATTCATTAGGAATGCAAAGTCTGGAGTTGACTCGAAGTATTCATTCTTCATCGATTCTTGCTTCTGGAATAAACCTTCTTATACTTTCTTCTTCGTATGCATTAGCTCTAGGTGTGTGTCTTGAGCAGCTTTAACTTTATCAATTAAAGTCGGTTCTACTCGTATGTTTGATATCATCACGTGGGTACTTGGAGCCTTTAACTCTATCTCCATCCTTTGTAAGTCATACAAAATGGGTCTTTGTGTTAACAACATCGCACTCATACCCAGATATGATCTTCTACTCAACACGTCAGCTACCATGTTCGTTTTTCCATGATGATATTGAATAGTATGGTCGTGATCTTTCAACAGCTCGAGTCAACGTCTTTGCCACATGTTGAGTTCCTTTTGGGTGAAAAAATATTTGAGGCTTTTATGATCTGTATAGATCTCCACTTTTTCCCCATACAGGTAGTGTCTCCAGATTTTCAATACGAAAATGACTGCTGCCAACTCCAGATCATGAGTAAGATAATTCCTCTCATATTCTTTGAGTTGTTGCGAGGCATAGGCTATGACTTTTCCATGTTGCATGAGAACACATCCTAACCCTTTTCCTGAAGCATCCTTGTAGATAACAAATCCATCCGAACCAGGTGGTATTGTTAGAACAGGTGCCGAAATGAGTCTCCTCTTGAGCTCTTGGAAACTCTTCTCGCATTCCTAGCTCCATACAAATTTTGTATCTTTCTGAGTCAGCTGAGTTAACGGAGTAGCAATTCTAGAAAATCCTTCCACGAATCTCCGATAATAACCAGCTAAGCCCAGAAAGCTACGTACTTCGGTCATCAAGTTCGGTTTCTCCCAACTTTGTATTGCTTCAATCTTCGCTGGGTCAACAAATACTCCATGTTTTGACACCACGTGCCCAAGGAATGCTACTTCCTCAATCCGGAACTCGCATTTCTTCAGCTTGGCATGTAGCTTGTTATCGCGAAGCCTTTGAATTTAAAAGATTCCTAATCATGCTGAGGGTCATAAGACCTTGAACTACGTCCACGGTTATAAGTACTATTTCAACTTAAACCTTAACAATCATTAGACTATAGGGACTCCCGTACTTAGGGTGTTAAGCCCTTAAAGACGATGTATTGTCTTGCTAAACATTTAAACGCTTATCGTATGTCCATAGTTATAAGTTATCTTTCAACTTAAACTTTATGATCGTAAGACTATAGGGACTCCTCGTACTTAGGGGATCGACCGCCCGTACTGATGTATCGTGCACAAACATCTAAACGCCTCTGCGTAATCCCTATAAAAGGGTTGTTCATCTCGACTTTTCAACATCTCGAATCCGCACCAAAACAATTTGGTTTGGCATAGTTTGATAAAGAACGCTTGAATTCCATAAACATCTTTCAATATTCGCTCAAATTTGAATCAAATAGCATAGACTTCTACAACAATTCGGACATCAATCGAAATATACATGTACATATACATATATATATATATATATATATATTCTCATATCTTAAAGAAATCTCAAAAATCTTTTTATGACGTCATGATACCGCATCGTATTTACGATCGGTTTGAGGATAAAATCATTTGGTGATTTTATCATACTACATCATACCATAGTGAAATGGTGACGATCCTTAGATCACATAAAACACTAAGTAATACTGCATTGATGACTTCATCGTTTTTATCATCTCTGCACCAAGTTCCATGATGCATTGATGATATAAAAAAAATACATTTTGATATATTTCAAATCATTTTTGTCTAGCCGAAACAATTAGCATAGACATACGAATAACGGTATTGTCTTTAAATCTCATTGGTTTCATCATTTGATCCAGTTTTTTAAGAAAATAGAAGTGCAAACATCAGCACGAAGTCAATAAATTTCGAAAGTCTAGCATAGCTAGTAGATTTAGAATATCCAGATATCCATCAACTTTAATCTTTAGTTCATTACTTAACCATTCTATCAATCTTCAAATTCATCAATGCTCTCTATACTATAACCATTTTCTACCCAAAATAGTTCATCAAACTTACCACACTTTGGAAATCCAGGAACTTGCCACAATAATATGAGTTTAAGAACTTGTCCTAGTCAGACCATAGGCGTCCATTCGCTGGGGGGGGGGGGGGGGTTCAAAACATGCCATATTATTATGAGTCACGAACTTACCATATGTATTAAGAACCGCACCTAATCGTAATAATATCTGACTAATCTTAAGAGTTTCTAACTATCAAATATACACATGAGAAAAGAATCACCTTTTCTCCACATACACATTGATAGCGCGACACCAACATTTCAATAATTATCAATGTGATAAACTAAGCACAAGCACAAAACCCTCACCCATACAAAGGTTTGTACAACTCAGCCATCACATGAGTCCTTAATTGAAATCCCACTTAACTCTATCTAACTCTTAACTTGTTCTTTGCTCGATACGAATTTTTTTGTACCTCATCATCTATAACTCCTCGTACTTATCTCGTACTATATAATAGTACATTAACTTCATAACATCAAGCTATAATTATTCAAACATTGCAGACCATCTTTCTTTTATAACTTAAACATATCATATTGTGATCTTATTCTATAACCATCTCATTTAAAATTCTTTTCATAACTCGTGATCGTTTTGTTTTGCGATCCTCTTTCTTTCGTTTTTCATCATTTATGATTTGATTTATGCTTTTAATCTAACAGACTTTGTCTATTCATCATTATTCGTTATCTTGGCTATTGGAGTTAGGCAACTCCCATTTTTATCTTTATATATCTTCAAGATTCTTCTTTGAATTTTCTTGTTTATATAACAATTCTTCTTTTAAGAATTTCCAACTTCATTTATATTGCTCCACATTTCATTCGAGTTCTACATTTTCATCACACGTATCCATTTTCTACACTTGGTACACATCGAGTTATAACCTACGGCTTTTTGATACCAACTGTAACGACCCCAAAATTCATACAATTTAATTCTCGACTTCGGTCGTTAATAATACATTCAACCTCTAATTTTACATCATTAAACGATAATACAACCATTGAAATTTGTGGAATAATTAAAATTTTCTATTACAAACTATCCTCGTTCCCAAAACCTTGACCTTTACATCTAAATATCTCAGAATCATTTTAATACTACAATAGTTTACATTCGCAAAACAATATTACAATTCAACATTAATACATTATTCGAAACCTTAAATATGGTTCAAATAATAATAACACAACCAAAGTATATAAATCTTCAAGTATCACATCGATTCATGTCTTTCAAGTAACACATAACTTTACCTTGAATCTTGAACTGCAAAAGTGGTTATTTACAAGGTTGAGCTTTCGATGAGCCCAACAAATTTAATGATCTATCATCATGTTTCACATAGCACACAATTCATGCATTATACATTTCTAATTTATCGAGTTACATTATACAACATGCATGTGCTTTATCACATATCACATATAAATTGAGTTCCATAACCTTGATTAACTTGGTCATATTTTGACTTTAACAATTCATAAAGCATGGTATGTAACTCACCACATAATCACATTTAATCCACAAACATAATAGAATTGAAAAACTTGCCTTGGATGTTGTTTAATGTTTATAACTTATCTGCGCTGTGATGATCCTACACAAATTGAGGATACATACATGTACATATTAGTTTCACATACAAAATTCACGTACTCAATGTAAACTAATTTTATTTAACTATAATATTTTGTTCTTGTCTTAAAACCATTCCAT
The DNA here is from genome assembly GCA_020205605.1 of Panax ginseng. Lineage (NCBI taxonomy): Eukaryota > Viridiplantae > Streptophyta > Magnoliopsida > Apiales > Araliaceae > Panax > Panax ginseng. The sequence goes on from CM035128.1 coordinate 153,515,063, forward strand.
GTTTCTTTCGAAACTTTTGTCTGTTATAACCTTTTTACGCCCAAAAAGTTTCTCTCATGGATTTAGTATGTAAATACTTTAAGTATCAAAACATAAACCATTTATATCCCCTTCGTTTTACATTACTAGGTTCAATATAATTTCAAACGGATTTGAGCATTTCATTAAGTTACATATACGTTTTACATATCATTTTCCGAATTACGCTCGCATAGTTATGAAAACTTACATTTACATTACATTTCTATCATTTTCTTTACATTTAAAGTGAGTTTTCGCGATATATAAGCATTATATAATATCTATACATCTCTCTCGGTGTTTTTTTACATGTTAAACAACCACAAAACCACCCAAAAGCGTTACGGAAAAATCGCACGATGAACAACCCATGGCTGCTGCTATCTGCTGCTGCCACCACAAGGCAGCAGCCCATCACCTTTGACACCCACTTCGCGGTTTAATAGCTTGCGATCTACTTATCCAATCGTAAGGAATTTTTTAGTATGTTTTTCATGGCATACAAGACTATTTATAAGAAATACTAACCTCTCATTTTGGGCTTGTTAAGTAGTCTAAAAAGCGTGCCAAAAATTGACGTTCATAGCAGTCTTCAATTTTTTTTTCCAGCTTTACCCTCTCTCGCTAAAACAGTCATAACTAATTCGTTTCAAAACATTTTTGAGCGATTCTTGAGCCCCTGTGAAGCTAACTCCGAGGCTACAACTTTCATTCTTTGACCATTTCCAAATTCAAATCACGAAATTCCGGAAAATTCGTTCAAGGTGATTGCCTTGAGAGTTGGTTAGGCGGTTTTGGCGACTACTTTGAATGGTCATAACTCTCTTTGCTCGAAGTCGGAATTAGTCCGTTCGAGTCTATGGAAAGCTAATTCAGTGTAATATAACATAACAAAAGCCCGAAGTTTGTGGAAATATTAAGCTGATTGAAATAGTGTCCCGAATAGCACACGTCCATTTTCTTGACTTTCGGTTTGACAAATTCGACACATTTCTTTCCAATCATCAGTAACTCCCTCATCCGAGGTCGGAATGAGGTCATTCCAAAAGCCTATGGCTTCCTAACTCGATGTACTACAACTACCCGAAACTCAGAATTTTTCAGGCAACATAGCTATTCGAATTTTGACACTATAGTCTTTGTTCATTCGGTTTTCATTTCTAGACATGGTTTACTAAAATCTTCACCACGGATTCATTTTAACTCCGTTTTGGTTCATTCAAGTTAGGAAATCTTCAGAACTTTGAGGGATATCACATACAATCATTAAATTAAGCTTTTAGACTTAATCAAAAGCACAAATGGTCCTCAAGCTCAGTCCCAAAAATTGCTCAACAAGGTTCTTTGTAAATCTTTTATTTTGTGAGTTTTGGTTACACTTGGATGATGTTAAGGCCTCTAATTACAATCATTAGAACTCATTTAAATAATCAATTACAAGCCAAAATAAACATAGTAAACTAACTAGTTTACTAACAAAACTAACTAAACTTCCAAAATACAAACTTTAACTAACAAACTAAATCTGATATTTAAAATAATAACATTACCAAAAATTAAATAAGAAACATACAGAAAATCTGAATTCCACAGGCCGAATCGTACTAGGACCAAAATTTAACTAAGAAGATCTTTATAAAAAGTCCTCCCACAACAAAGCCTTTCTCAAAATTGGAGGCCTTATTGTTGGTGAATGAAACAAAGGATCAAGCCATTTATTTATAGGTTTAGCAAAGGGTAAAGTTCTCAATTTAGTTGATGTGGGACTTGGTTTATACTAATTCTAATTTGTTTATACTAATTTTTCCTATTTTCAACATCTTTTTGAGTGTATTCATTCATCACAATTAGTTTCTTAACCAAATTCGATCAGATTCGAGTTGCGTTGTTTTCGTTTTATAGAGAGAACAACAATCATCCATTAATTTAAAGTTTCCATCATGAATTCATCATCAACTTTAGTCCCAAAGTATACTAAAACACACATTCTGATCAAAACTCAAATTCCTCTTCTTTAGTATAAATACATGAATTTGATTTACGAAAATTTGTTTCTAGATGACCCTTTATCAAATTATAAATATCTAATAACATATATAACATCGTAACCCATAAATTCATTAACCAAAACTCCAATTTTAAAAGAAACTCAAGAACACATAAACTAGAAATATAAACTAGATTATGTACTTTTAATTCCTAAGAAATAAAATTAACCTTATTCGGTAAAATTATAATTTCTATTCAACCATTATAATCATAACATTATTTAACAAATTCTCACTCCTCTAATTTAATTATTTAATTAAATTAGAATATCCTGATTATACTAAGCGTAATAAAATACGTATAAATCTCATCTATTTTATCACACTTAAATAAACTATCCCATAACAATTTTCATCAAATATTTATTTAATATCATAAATATTCATTTTATTCCATAAAGTTTCCAACTAAAATATTTAATGTACTTAATAAATATTTTACTCGCATTATACTAATATTTACATTTTCATGCAATATATTACCTTCTCACTTTATTAAATCAATTATACTTGTATTAATTCACTATTTTAATTAAGTGAATTATTCACACTATTTATGAAACTTAACTCATAATAATTTCCATTGCCACAAGGCATAATAATTAAAATTATATTATCTCATAACATAATTTTAACTTAATTAAATTAACTAATATTATTTAATTTCTTTAATAGTTTAATTAACTATTAAATCTCACATTCTCTAATATATGAATATATAATTCTCTTCACACCAAATCATATAATTAAAAATATATACACCTCATAATAAAATTTTAATTATTAAATTCTTATTTTAATAACTTATGAAAATTAGGGTTGTCACATCCTTCCCTCCTTAAAAGGATTAGTCCTCGGAATCAAAGAAACCTCACTTACTCGGTTTTCACCAAATCTCTTTCAAAATTTACTCGGAATATTCGGTATGAATAACTGGAATTTAAAAGATTCCAAATCATCCGAGAGGTCATAAGACTTGAACTAAATCCCACGGTTATAAGTACTATTTCAACTTAAACCTTTAAATCATTAGACTATAGGGACTCCGTACTTAGGGTGTTAAGCCCTTAAATACGATGTATTGTGCACAAACATTTAAACGCTATATCGTATGTCCATAGTTATAAGTTATCTTTCAACTTAAACTTTAATGATCATAAGACTATAGGGACTCCTCGTACTTAGGGGGGATCACCCTTCCGTATAATGTATCGTGCACAAACATCTAAACGCCTCTGCGTAATCCCTATAAAAGGGTTGTTCATCTCGACTTTTCAACATCGAATCCGCACCAGAACAATTTGGTTTGGCATAGTTTGACAAAGAACGCTTGAATTCCATGAACATCTTTCAATATTCGTCTAGCTGAATCAAATAGCATAGACTTCTATAACAATTCGGACATCAATCGAAATATACATATATATATATATACATATACATATACATATATATATATATATATATATATATATTCTCATATCTTAAAGAAATCTCAAAAATCTTTTTATGGCGTTATGATCCCGCTTTGTATTTTAAATTCGTTTGAGGATTCCGTCATTTGGTGATTTTATCATACTATATCATACCATAGTGGGCTGACGATCCTTAGATCACATCCAACACTAAGTAATATTGTATTGATGACTCCATCATTTTTATCATCTCTGCACCAGGTTCCATGATGCATTGATGATATAAAAAAAATACATTTTGATATATTTCAAATCATTTTTGTCTAGCCGAAATAATTAGCATAGACATACGAATAACGGTATTGTCTTTAAATCTCATTAGTTTCATCATTTGATCCAATGTTTTTTAAGAAAATAGAAGTGCAAACATCAGCACGAAGTCAATAAATTTCGAAAGTCTAGCATAGCTAGTAGATTTAGAATATCCAGATATCCATCAACTTCAATCTTTAGTTCATTACTTAACCATTCTATCAATCTTCAAATTCATCAATGCTCTCTATACTATAACCATTTTCTACCCAAAATAGTTCATCAAACTTACCACACTTTGGAAATCTAGGAACTTGCCACAATAATATGAGTTTAAGAACTTGTCCTAGTCAGACCATAGGCGTCCATTCGCTGGGGGGGGGGGGGTTCAAAACATGCCATATTATTATAAGTCACGAACTTACCATATGTATTAGTTTTAAGAACCGCACCTAATCGTAATAATATCTAACTAATCTTAAGAGTTTCTAACTATCAAATATACACATGAGAAAAGAATCACCTTTTCTCCACATACCCTTTCTTCTAAGAATTTTGTCCCCGAAATTTTATCTATTAATCTTTATTCATTCAATCTATCATAATAGATTTTACGTTAATACTTTATTCAGTCATTGGGTTCTATACCACTTTCTTTCCACAAAGATCTTTCTACAATTATTAACTTTTCTATTAAAAGTTTTACATTATTCTTTGATAACTCATCTCCTTCTCATTTCAAAATTTCTTTTCTCACTTATTCAACATATCCATCATTCAGTGTCGCATTTTACGACTTACTTCTTTCTAAGGAATATCATCCTTACCACATTCGCCTTTTAGAATAGAAAGAATCTTTCACAATTGCTCAATAACTGGGAAGCAGTATGAATAACTCTGGAATTTAAAAGATTCCAAATCATCTTTGAGGTCATAAGACCTTGAACTAAATCCACGGTTATAAGTACTATTTAAAACTTAAACCTTAAATGATCATTAGACTATAGGGACTCCCTTGCTTGGGGTGTTAAGCCCTTCGTACGATGTATTGTGCACAAACATTTAAACGCTATGCGTATGTCCATAGTTATAAGTTATCTTTCAACTTAAACTTTAACAGTCATAAGACTATAGGGACTCCTCGTACTTAGGGGGATCAGCCCTTCGTACAATGTATCGTGCACAAACATCTAAACGCCTCTGCGTAATCCCCTATAAAAGGGTTATTCATCTCAACTTTTCAACATCTGAATCCGCACCAAAACAATTTGGTTTGTCATAGTTTGACAAAGAACGCTTGAATTCCGTGAACATCTTTCAATATTCGTCTAGCTGAATCAAATAGCATAGACTTCTACAATAATTCGGACATCAATCGAAATATACATATATATATATATATATATATATATATATATATATATATATATATATATATATATATATATTCTCATATCTTAAAGAAATCTCAAAAATCTTTTTATGACGTCATGATACCGCACTTTATTTACAGTCTGTTTGAGGATTCCGTCATTTGGTGATTTTATCATACTACATCATACCATAGTGGGCTGACGATCCTTAGATCACATCCAACACTAAGTAATACTGCATTGATGACTTCATCGTTTTTATCATCTCTGCACCAAGTTCCATGATGCATTGATGATATAAAAAAAAAATACATTTTGATATATTTCAAATCATTTTTGTCTAGCCGAAACAATTAGCATAGACATACGAATAACGGTATTGTCTTTAAATCTCATTGGTCATCATTTGATCCAATGTTTTTTAAGAAAATAGAAGTGCAAACATCAGCACGAAGTCAATAAATTTCGACAGTCTAGCATAGCTAGTAGATTTAGAATATCCAGATATCCATCAACTTCAATCTTTAGTTCATTACTTCATTACTTAACCATTCTATCAATCTTCAAATTTATCAATGCTCTCTATACTATAACCGTTTTCTACCCAAAATAGTTCATCAAACTTCCCACACTTTGGAAATCCAGGAACTTGCCACAATAATATGAGTTTAAGAACTTGTCCTAGTCAGACCATAGGCGTCCATTCGCTGAGGGGTTCAAAACATGCCATATTATTATGAGTCACGAACTTACCATATGTATTAGTTTTAAGAACCGCACCTAATCGTAATAATATCTGACTAATCTTAAGAGTTTCTAACTATCAAATATACACATGAGAAAAGAATCACCTTTTTTCCACATACACATTGATAGCGCGACACCAACATTCCAATAATTATCAATGTGATAAACTAAGCACAAGCACAAAACCCTCACCCATACAAAGGTTTGTACAACTCAGCCATCACATGAGTCCTTAATTGAAATCCCACTTAACTCTATCTTACTCTTAACTTGCACTTTGTTCGATACAAATTTTTTTGTACCTCATCATCTATAACTCCTCGTACTTATCTTGTACTATATAATAGTACATTAACTTCATAACATCAAGCTATAATTATTCAAACATTGCAGACCATCTTTCTTTTATAACTTAAACATATCATATCGTGATCTTATTCTATAACCATCTCGCTTAAAATTTTTTTCATAACTCGTGATCGTTTTGTTTTGCGATCCTCTTTCTTTCGTTTTTCATCATTTATGATTTGATTTATGCTTTTAATCTAACAGACTTTGTCTATTCATCATTATTCTTTATCTTGGCTATTAGAGTTAGGCAACTCCCATTTTCTTTTTGAAATCTCCCCCCGACTCGCTTCTTTTACTATCATGACCACGATTACCACCAGAGTGGTTATCGTTTTTGTCCAAATATTTTCCTCCTCGCTAGTTATCATTGCTCCGATAACTGCTGCCACCGGTATGACCCTGGTTGTGATCCCTCGGTTGAACAGACTCATTATCTCGCTCTAATAATTAAGCCCTGTTCACAACTTCTGAATATAGAGAAAATTTATGAGAAATGAGGTATTAACAAATTTCGGGTTTCAGACCTCTCAAAAACATCCACGTCATACGTTCCTCATTCTCTACCAAATGAGGTGTAAACCTGGATAAGTCCGCGAACTTAGCCTCGTACTGGGACACAATTATGTTGTTCTTTTCCAGTTTAATAAACTCTACCTCTTACATATGACGAATACTTTCAGGAAAGTACTTGTCATTGAACAGTTTCTGAAATATTTCCCAAGACATATTGAAAATGCAATTTGGTTGGTACGCTTCATGATTCCCACCAAGATGTCGCCTCACCACGGAACACAAAGGTGGTGAATGGAACCTTCTGTTCCTCTGTGCATCCCAAGAAATCAAAAATATTAGTAATTTGCTTAACCCATATTTCCACATTAATCAGATCCGGCTTTCCCAAAAACTCTGGTGGTCCCAACTCTTTGAATTGCTTGGTTGTGACAAGCCGTGCGTTGCTATTATATCCACCCGTATTTTGTACATGAGTCTCCCTTAACTGATTTTACATGAACTGCAAAAAGCTTCTAAACATCCCATCATTCATCGTTTGATTAATGGTGTTGTTTACAGGAGGAACATTGTCGTACTATTGCACCTTCTCCTGGTTGGTGATTAAAGGTGTCTCCACGGTCTCATTCACTCTATTGTTAACATTTTCAGATGCCATTTTCTAATACTGCCAAAAAACAAGGGTTAATTAATGAAATTGACCTGCCACATAATATCTCTATATTTTGATCGACCAGACAAATAAGCTTAAGTAGGACACACTAGCAAAGGATTTACTCGTCTCTCCCCTCCTAGTTCTATTCCCCGATCTCTGCCAGAGACCATATCCCTAAGCTCTGATACCAACTGTGACACCCCCAAAATAGGTCAACACAACCCATTCTGATTTGTAAAATACATGGTACAGAAAATAATTACAACTTCATTATTACAATTGTAGTGCAAAATACGACAACACATATGCTGTGAGTTTAAATACAAATATTATCTTCTAGACAATATCCAAACTCAAATAAGTCCTCATTACAATTATTGATACACTATTTTACAAAATAGTGAGGACTGCTAAAACAACTGACTTGAAACATCACTCCACACCCCGACTAGTTCCCGCTATATTCTCATCTCCTGATAAGAAAAATGGAATAAAATGGAAAAGGGTGAGCTCAACTAGCCCAGTAAATAATATTATGACTAAGATAATGTAGAACAAATTATCGTTAGTTTTCAATAAATCAGATAAAATATAATGCACAACATGTTTTAGATAAATATTCGCAGTGGAAATAACAATTCATTAGAAGAGTTATGTAGAGAATGAAATCTACTATCTTCTATGATTTAAAAGTCCATCATCAATATTTTATCCCTATAACATCAATCAATATACATCTTGAATCAAATATTCATCTTTGCATTACATGCCAAAGATATTCATTTGTATCACCAGTTGGTCATGTTCATCTCAACACCTGTCCATCTTTGCAGTACGTGCCAAAGATATTCATCAGGTAATCATTCATCTTTGCACTACATGCCAAAGATATTAAGTTATATCATCATTTAGGACTGAGGCTGATGAAAAATATCTTAAAGAAAATGAATCCAGTAAGATAAAAGAACAAAGATTAGGGATTTATACTTTGATTTATCCAAGTTCAAAAATACTCCATATATAATAATCAATTGTGGAGCAAAATTCAGGAATGAAGATCAAAACATGGATACAATCAAAGATAGTAACCATAATAGACAAATTGTATAAAGAAAAGAAAATTTATTTTTTCTGTGAATAATGTTGTATTCGTGAATAGTGGTGTATACGTGAATAGTAACCTCGACACGAAAAGGTAGAAATTTCACAAGAAAAATAATATTTCGTGAATAGTACTCGTGAATAGTACCATATTCGTGAATAGTGCCGTATACGTAAATCGTGCCGTATACGTGAATAGTAACCTTGACATGAAAAGGTAAAAATTTCATAATAAAATTCATACCAATATTTTGGTATAATGATATTGAAAGAAATAACAACATTTACGAAAAAAATAACATCCCTTACCTCAAAAGAATATTACTTATGACTGAAATATCGGATATAATGCTGAAGAAAACTTGCACCGCTTATCAACTCTCAAAGTATCTAAATACTCAAAAAAAATATGCTCGATATTATAGAGAGAGAAAACTTCTGATTCTTGTGTAATTTTCAATTCTAACTAAGCACCCTATTTATAGGAAAAATGCTAGAACGCCAATGTAGACTAACCTACTACCGGTGGCTTCCACCCTTTGCTATTCACACACACCACACTTTGAAATTTCAGCAATTTCCCACAAAAAACAAAAGTAGGGCCCACCCATATTTTTAATAAAAATATTTATTTCTGAAACTTCAATAATTCATAATAAATAGCCATTTTATCAGAAAAATATGAACCTTATATCCATTCCATATAAAATTTAATTCTCTACAACTTTGTAGAAGAAAGTTTTTCCAAATTCTAAACAGAAAATGACCGAAATCCATATACGGATGATTTTTAATACCTCCATTCTGACAAAATACTGATAAAACACCTCAGCATTAATTCCTTCATTTATATCCTCATAAAATAAATATTTTCTTATCATTTAAATCAATAATTAATTATTCACAAATAATATTGCATAATCACAATAATGACAACCAGGTCGTTCCTAGAAAAAAAAAGGGGCTTTCCGATAAGGATTTCTCCTTACTGGCGGGCAATTAGGTGACCAAACCCCTTTCCTAGATAGAACTTCCTTAGACATTGCCAATAATGATATCTAATAATATTATTCAAATAATATAAATTATTGATCTGATAATGAGAAATACTGTGCAGTGACAATTATTGAAACAACAATAATATAAAAATATCAACGTAGCAATTATTGAATCAATAAAATAAAATATTGAACAATAATTATTGTAACAATTATTGAGTAGTGCCTTCTTACGTAAGAATCAATAATCCAAAAATATCATGCAATACTGGTGTCTTCTTTATGCAACCACGCCGTATTCTTTGTACTTTAACCACCAGGTATTCCAACAGTGTTAACGGTAACAACTACGTCGTTATTTATAAAAACTCAAACTTGTCGTTTTCTTCATCCGTCCGTTTTCCGTTATGGGGCCCATAAATGGTTGTGCCATCGTACGAATATTCCCCAACAACAAGAATATTCCACGACCAAACGAATATTCCCCTACAACAATGAATATTTTATAACCACTTGTTTATTTCGCAAAATTTACACATTTTACTCATAACTATCCACATTAATCAAATCCACCCCTTACTATTTTAAAATAATTATAGAGGAAATTCAATTTTATTTATAAAATGTTTGGGTCTTACAACCTCCCCTCCTTATGAAATTTCGTCCTCGAAATTGATGTACGTACCTGATATTTAGAAAAGGTGAAGGTACCTCGCTTTCATTTCCGATTCCAACTGTCAGGTCCTTTCCTCAGTAGCATGGTTCCTCCCCAAAACTTTGACTTATGGTATAACCTTTGTGCGTAGGACATGCTCTTTCCTATCTAAGATCTTAACATGTATCTCCTCGTACGTTAAATCTTCGGCTATCTCGTCTGGTTCTAACTCAATAATGTGGTTTGGGTCTTTTACATATTTACAAAGGATATATATGTGAAAAACATTATGAACACGAGACATGCTTGGAGGTAATGCGAGTCTATAGGCCACGTTTCCTATTCGGTCAAGAATCTCAAATGGACCAACAAATCGTGGATTGAGCTTTCCTCTCTTCCCAAATCTTGTAACTCCCTTCCATGGAGCAATACGTAACAATACATGATCCCCAATATTAAATTCCACATCCTTTTGATGAAGATCCGCATAACTCTTTTGTCGATCCTGTGCCATTTGTATACCAGTACTTAAGAGAAACCGTAGTGTTCTCATCCATCAGTACCAGATCAAGCTCCAAGGTGGCAAGACACCACGATCAATATCATAGTGTATCATCTGTTTGCATCAGAAGCATCGAGTCGTGTCCATTGGTTTAAGAATAAAAATCAACAAATATGGAATGGATTATAGACGTTGAGAGTATCGGGAGTCCCAATGAAACAACAATCATCCTTAGTATGTAACAAAGAAACGTATTGAAGAAGCTTAGGAAAGTACTATAAGTCAGCAAAAAACACCTTTTCAGGTGTTAGGTGAGATAGCAGTCTGCAGTGTCAGTGGGACAGACAGTTGGACAGAAGATTTCTATAAAGTCACCATCAGTGCTCAGAAATGTCAAATACAATTAATGCTTCAACGGATGTCATCAAACAAATATATTTCAAAGGAATCATATATGAAAAATACAAGGAGATGCAAAAATTAAGCAAGCAAAGAACGAAAACGCCGAAGAACACTCAACGCTCAACTCTACGATCTGAAAAGAAAGCTTGCTCAGCTACTCAGTCCTTTCGAACTCAAGCTTAACGGCAACTGAGTAGCATCATTTCAAGAACTCAACTATTATCAAGTGAAGTAAGAAGTTCCAAGTCAGAAGGACTTGAAGAGTTCTAAGTGAACTGAGAAGTACCAAGTCTGTTGGACTTGAAGAGTTCAATAGTGAACTAAGAAGTTCTAAGACTGCTGGTCTTGAAGGAATCTGTGATATTCAAAGATTGTAAACATATACTTAGTGAATTTCCTACTCGAGGAGTAGAAGAGTGGACTAGGAGCCTTTAGTGCTCTGAACCACTTAAAATCACTGTGTCTGTAACAATCCAGAATTTTATTTATAATTTCAAATATTTATTGAATTAAATAAATATTTTTAATTAATGTGTTTGTTGTTTAGTAGATATTTGTTGGATTATTTATTAGTAAGTAAATAATTCATGAGTTATAGAAATTAACTTAATTATGATAAAAGAGTGATGAATTAAATTTATGAGATAATACTCTAATTTAACTTAATAACTAAATTAGAGAGTTGTTAAGGATTATATAGTTTGCTAGAATGTTATCTTAATTTAATTTAGTAATTAAAGTGATATGTTAATTTATTAAGTAAAATTATAATAAAAATTATAATTTTGTGGTAATTAGTTTTATTTATTTAACTAAGATTAGATATGGGAACCCAAATAAATAATGTGGGACTATAAACTAAATGAGTTATTAAAATAAATTAAAGTAGTTTTAAATGGATTTACCCAAATAAGGCTTAAGGATATTAAGTCTTTATTTTAAAAAGTGTTTTGCCAAACAAAGCCTTATACCTTTTGAATTTTGAATTTGAATTAAAATAATAATAAAAATATAAATAAAATATATTAAATTTTATAACTGATATATCATTATTATATTTAATAAAACATCGGTTTTAGACGTTTGGGTTTAGTTTATTTTGTGCGTTGGTTTTATGTTACGTGAAAAGGGTTTGGCCTAAGCCTAAGAAGAAGAGAGAAGAGAGAGTTTACAAAGAAGTTTGAGAGAGTTTGAGAAAACTTGAGAGAGAATTTCTGTGATTCCAAAGTAATTCACTGTGTTTTATCAAGGATTATCTCAAAGAAATTGAAGGTATAACCTCTCAACCTTGAGTTGTATGTTTATAAAAAGAGTTAATGTTCTTCACTTTCAAAATTTTCTATAAATTACATGTTTGATGAATTGTAGTTATACAAACTGAATTATTGAGTTTTTGTGTATTTATGGTGTTAGAATTAGCATCTAGACAGGGAATTAGTGTGCTAATTATGTTCAAAAAGAAAGAAAATCGTTTACAATGTATATGATTATGTATATGGCTGGTGAAAGTATAACAATTGGTATTTAGTTTGTGAACTAAACTATAAATTGAGTCTAGAATATGTTAATACGATAAGAAATGAAAATAACGCAAGTTGAATGAATCAATTTGGTTTAGAAACGAATTCGTAGTGAATGAATTCGCTAAACATGTTAAAACATGAAAGTTTAGTATGAACATGAGTTTTGGGTCAAGATTTAGGCTAGTTTGAGTTTCTATAAATTGTTATAATTCTATTATGTTGTATTTTTATGAATTACGAATCCATAGAATTGAAAATGGACTAATTTAGATGTGTATAACTCAAGTTATGAAGATTAGTAGGAGAAAAGGGTCAAAAAAATCGCAAGAACAGTGAACTCGGAGTCCCGTTTCTGCTAAGGGGCGTAGCTATGCCCTAAGTCATTTGGGGCATAGCTGCCCTCTAGGGCGTAGCTACGCTGTGCCCAAGACTTAATTGGGCACAGCTGCACCCAAAGTGTGTCAGGTGTGACTGTTTTGACCTATTTTAGTAAAATAGGCATAACATTTTCATACTAACTCTGATTGAGACGATTCAAGATGATCTGGAACAAGGACGAATAGACCTACAACTTTTATTCTTTAAGTTTATCAATTTGAGGTCGGGAAAAGGCGTTAAAATGGTCATCTTTAGGACTATTGTGTTTTCGGGGACAATCGGAGGGCGTCAGGCATGCACATATGCAAGTGTAGTGCTTTTGACGATAAAAGATGTTGTTCTAAGTTATAAAACATGAATGTTAGTAAACATAATGATGCTTAACATTAACAAATGATATATTAGATAAGTTGTATAAGCATACTAAGCATATACAAGAGAGACAAATCGGGCGTGTGACAAATAAACGTCGAAACGACGTAACAAATGTTAATGAACGTAAAAAGTGTTTTAAGTCAAATGAAATGAATATTATAAGATATGAAATGGGTTTAATATAAAACCAATAATGATTCCTAGCAAGACTTAAACACTTGAATGAACTTTGAGTATGAAATATAGTGAGATATAAGTCAAAAGTTAACACAATCAAATTGAACATTGTGTATTGATTAATAAGAAGGGTTATGGGATGTAGAGTAAAGTTTAGATTACAACTAATATGCATTGCTATGTGACTAATAGTTGATGTGTATGATTAAATAATTGTGTAAGGCACGTGAAGTGCAGATAACTGTAAGCTGTTAAACTGTTATTGGTAAACAATGATCAAGGCAAGTCTTTCAGTTCCTATTTGTTATGTGAACTTGATGATTAACTACTTTAAATCTTTATTGCAAAAAGCATGATATGTGATATATATGTTGAAAGTATGAAACGTTAAAGCCAATTTATGACTATATTGATTGAGTAATTAATGTTGATTGAGTAAGGAACTCAATCTTTATACTTGTTATATGAACTGCAGCATGTATATTATGTTAGTCCAATGGTTATAAGATGTATGTTGAGCATGTTATTATGTGATATGTCATGCATGAAAACTGTTAGATTTTGTTGGGTTGTCAAGCTCAACTTTGCAAATAACCACTTTTGCAGGTTAAAGATTCAAGTTAAAGTTATGTGCTACTTGAAAAACATGAATCAGATGTGATACTTGAAGATTTATACACTTTGGCTGAATTATTATTATTTGAACCATGTTTAGGGTTCCAAATAATGTATTATGTTTAATAGATGTTGAGTTATAAAGTTTAAGTTTTGTTTGTTGTATGAAAGGGTATTGAACCTGGATGTAAGTTTTATTTATTAACTATGATAAGGTGAGTAATAAGCTACGTATGGTTTAAAGGTAGGTAAAGATAAAGGTTTTGAGAAATGTACTTGATAAGTTACAATGATTATGTAATGATACACTGTCAAGTTTGAGTTATCTGATATGTAAAGGTTATCAGATTAAAATGTAAAATTCTATATAATAACTTTGATGAATTGAATCATAAAATAACTTGATTCAAAAACATGTAGATGATAAATTTTTTGATTCAGGGAATTAAAGTAATAAGATAGAAAAGTTTAAATTATTCCACATTTTATTAAGTTTAGCATCAAATAAAGATGTAAATCAGAAGTTAGACGTGTTATTAACGACCGAAGTTGATAATTAAATTGTATGAATTTTGGGGTCGTTACAGTTGGTATCAAACCTGTCGGTTATAAACCTTAGGTAGGAGTACCTTAGGCTATAACCTTAGAGAAGGAAGGTGAAGATAATGAAAGAATAAGCTCAAATAGAGTTTGAAAAATAAGAAGTAATTTAAGAAATTTATAAAGAAGGGATTAAAACATGCGTTAAAGGATTCAAAGAAGAATCTCGCAGAGTTATAAGGAATATAAATGTGGGGTTACCCAACTCCAATAATAAGGATGTAAGTTGATAATAAATAGAAAATGTCTATAAGAAGAGAATGATAAAGAATTTAAGAATAAAAAGTTATATTTAAGTATGGTACAATTGTACTCTTTAATAGTTGATGTGTGGTATCTGGGCTAAACGATTCCTTCATAAAGCGAAGGTATATACGAACTAGCAACTCGGAACCTAGTTTGTTGGTTGTTTGTGGGAAACCACTCAGCGTACTATATTGAAACTATTAGAGACTCGATGTGTACCAAGTATAGAAAATGGTTACTTATGATAAAAATGTGGAACTCGAATGAAATGTTGAGTAATGTAAATGAAGTTAGAAATTCTTAAAAGAAGAATTGTTATATAAACAAGAAAATTCAAAGAAGAATCTTGAAGAGATATAAAGATAAGAAATGGGAGTTACCTAACTCCAATAGCCAAGATAACGAATAATGATGAATAAACAATGTCTGTAAGATTAAAAGCATAAATGAAATCATAAATGATGAAAAAGGAAAGAAAGAGGATCGTAAAACAAAACGATCACAAGTTAAGAAAAGAATTTTAAAGGAGATGAATATAGAATAAGATCACGACGTGATCTATTTAAGTTATAAAAGAAAGATGGTCTATAATGTTTGAATAATTATAGCTTGATGCTATGAAGATAATGTACTCTAATATAGTACGAGATAACTCACGAGGAGTTATAGATAATGTGATACGAGAAATTTGTATTGAGCAAGTTAAGGGCAAGTTAAGAATAAGTTAAAAGTAAGATAGAGTTAGGTGGGATTTCAATTGAGGACTCAAATGGTGACTAAGTTGTACAAACCTTTGTATGGGCAGAGATTTTGTGTATGTACTTGGTTTATCACATTGATAATCATTGGAATGTCGGTGTCGCGCTGTCAATGTATATGTGGTGGAAAGGTGATTCTTTTCTTATGCGTATATTTGATAGTTAGAGGCTTTTAAGATTAGGTTAGATGATATTAGGATTAGGTACGGTTCTTGAAACTAATGCATATGGTAAGTTCGTGACTCATAATAATATGGTATGTTTTGAACCCCTCAGCGAATGAACGCCTATGGTCTGACTAGGATAAGTTCTTAAACTCATATTATTGTGGCAAGTTCCTGAACTTCCAATGTGTAGTAAGTTTGATGAACTATACTGAGGGTATAGGAAGATTGTAAGTTAAAATACAAGATATTTAGTATAAGAGCATTAGTGGTGCTAGAAATAAAAAGAATTAGTCAGTAATGAGGTAATGGAGTAAAAATTGAAATTGATGGAGAAAATTAGGTATTCCAAATCTTCTAGCTTTGCTAGATTTTTGAAATTTATTGAATTCGTGCTGATGTTTGCACTTCTATTTTTTCTTAAAAAACATTGGATCAAATGATGGAATCAATGAGTTTTTTTTTTAAAATATCGTTATTCTTATGTCTATGCTAATTGTTTCAGCTAGACAAAAATAATTTAAAAATATCAAAATGTATATTATTTTTTTCCTTTTTCTGTAGTCATTAAGGCTTCACTAAATATGATGCTGATTTGACAAATGAGGTGGTCATCAATGCAATTGAACCTGGTGTTGGATATGATCATAAGATAGTCAACCCTGTGACGCCCCCAAAATTCAGACACCCATATCTCGAATTCGGTGCATCACGTACAACTACGAATATCTTGCTAAATCATTAACAACGGAAGTAATAGAATAATTACATTGATATAATATAAATATTCGCGTCCCAAGGTACTGTAACCATTACTATTACAATTCTGTGATTAGCTTAACATAGCTTAATCATTCTTGAATGCATCATAATAACGATAATAATAATACTTCTAGTCTTAAGGGCTAAATTATTCTGTCGCCTTGCCCTTTCCCTTGTCCTTTCCTGAAGTACCGCCTTGCTCTGCCTTAACTGTAATATTTTAGGAAGCAAGAATGAGCAACAAATTTGCCCAGCAAGTGAGGGACAAGCAGTTATAGCATTTAAAATTCTTAGGATTTCAAAAATGATAAGTAGTTCCAGAATATCAAGAAACATCAAGAGTATTCAATAGGTGTCGTTATAGACTGAAGTATATCACAATTTCAGGATTTACTCCTCTCGAGGTTCATCATGAATGAGTACTGAGCAGTCACTAAAGACTAGAACTCTTACTAGAATTAACAGTATTACACTGTAATCCACAATAAACGAGTACATCAGGGGATCAACCTAAAGTACCCTATGTTATGCATAACATTTAATCATACTTGGGTGCGCACGTCGGTTTCCCGACAACATATCATTTCCCCTCCTATGAGGGTTGTTCATCTCAGTTTAACGTTCGGGTCCGCACCAAGGAAGTTTGGTTTGGATAATTCATCAAGGGTTCTGAAATTTAGAACGCTCATCAACTATGGACTAGACGAATCAATAGGGGTTCGCTAGTCTAACCATGTTTAACAATAATGAGATAATTCAACTTGGATAAAATCTCAAAGGTATACAATAGAATAATTATTGTATAACAACATCCCCGCTTTGAAGGATTAATAAACTTTAATATACAAGATAGGCTAGATTTATAATAATGATAACTTGCTCAATGTAGAAAGATGAATCAATCAATTTATATAACGATAACAAGTAGGGATAATAAACTTGGTCAACGAAGTTTAGGGTAAGAACTTGCTCAATGTAACAAGATAAGGTTTAGGAACTTGCTCAATGAAATTTGAGTAAGGTTAGGGAACTTGCCTTTAGCGCTGATTACCACTTATAGCAAAAATCACCTCAATGAACTATGTTGTCCTATTTACATAAGTATAGGTATTCATTAGCCAAACACACTTGATATATACATATATAAATAACATGTACTCATTATACATTCTTTCTAGCTATGAATATTGCATCCATTAACATCTCTTTAATCATACCCCATTGACGAATGACCTTTTCTACGCATGCTTGCGGGTATTAGAATTGTTTTCCGAAGCTAGTAAAACTTTATATTTTGGTTCGGGTGATATGATTTATAATGATAAGGGATATACATAAGTTCATCCTTATTTCAAGTTATGGGTCTTTGTCTCAGGAGTCCCAAGACATCTCTCCTATCCGAACCCGAAGTTATCATGTCATCTCCAGGGCATCGGCCATGTCCGGAAGGCGTTATTGACTCGTCCAAGAAGACATTACGTTTTGTCCGAAGATAACATTTCTTGTCCGAAGACAACACTTCTTGTCCGAAGGCAATACTTCTTGTCCGAAGACAATACTTCTTGTCCGAAGACAACATTCTTGTCCGAAGACAACATTTCTTGTCCGAAGACAACACTTCTTGTCCGAAGGCAATACTTCTTGTCCAAGACAATACTTCTTGTTCGAAGACAATACTTCTTGTTTCATGGCCTCACACGCCCAAACCCAATTATTACGTTACTCTACGATCAACAATATTACTTTCTACGATTCGACAATCGGCCATTACTTCTACGATCAACAATATTACTTCTACGGTCAGTAGTCGATTCGGCTATCACTCACGATCAACAATCTTACTCTACGGTCGTAGTCAATCTGGCTATCACTCTACGATCAACAATCTTACTCTACGGTCAGTAGTCGATCCGGCTATCACTCTACGATCAACAATCTTACTCTACGATCGTGGTCATCTACATGGTGGACCTTTCCAGAATCGTAGAGTAGTCCAGACACTTGCAGATGTTAAGTGAGCAATCGTAGTGTTTTCCAAAAGACCAGCACCAATATGACATGACACTATGATTTGGATAGTAGAGTGTCATCGACTTATGTCGAAGCATCAAGTCCTAACTTTTATTTCTAACAATTTTTATTAACGTGTTCATGCAACGTAAAGTGAACTTCCCAATGCCTTATAACATGCTAGTTCATCATACTTGACCTAATAATCTGAAAAACGAGAATCAACAAGACTCAAGTTAAGAACGGAGTAGAAATTATACCTTCTCGAGCTTTAACCTTGATATCTCACCCACTGATTTGGTAATGCTTAGCAACTAAGAATTCCTTCACTCAGATGTCTCCAATACTCTTAACAATATAACAGACTGCAAAGGCAGCTCGTATTTATAGAGGAAAACATGGACTAGACCTTTGCTTTACACAATGTGGGGATCCATGGTGCAATAGAAAGAAACAATGGTTGCTTAAGGAGTTGTTTAACCACTTCATACCAGCCGCTCAGCTAGCCATGATTACCTAGGATTAGCAGCTTGAAAGTTTACGTAAAGAGAGTTTAGGCTACTGTCCTTTGTACTTGGTGACCCCTAACTTGAGACAAGAGAAGTGATTTCAGACATAAGCATGGGGTGGTGGGTCGTACAATCGCCCTACGCCATATTTTAAAAGTCAACCCTTGTACCAATTGTTATGTTGGGTTCCGAATTGGTCTTTAAATGTTCCAAGTTATTGGGCTAACTCAAAAGTCCATCAATTAAGTTATTAGGCTAGACTCCCAATCTACATACTAAGGTTGGGCTCGGATAATCCTAGATCCAATATTAAGTTATCCCTCAATTAATAATTCCACTCACATAATAAATTGTATAAGTTAAGCTTATCATCATATGCAATAATTATTTACATCTCAATGCCACACTAGGCATAATCTTCCAAGCTTAAACTAAGCTTCTCAATGCACATTGATCTAATGAATCAATTGATCTCAATAAAATGTTAACACTTTTATTCATATAAATATTATTTTCATTAGCATATTTATTTAATAATATGAGGAATTTCTCGTATTACATCCTCTCCCCTTATAAAATTCCGTCCGGAATTGCTATAGGTTTACACAAAAGTTGGGGATAATCCCCATCATTCTATCTTCTAATTCCCGTTGCTTCCTCGACATCGTGGTTACGCCCAAAGCAGCACTTTTCTGGAAGATATAACTTTGTTTCTTAGCGTTTGTTCTTTCTTATCTATTATCTGAACAGGAATTTCTTCATATGCCAGATTCTTCTCTACTTGAATGGGCTCATAGGAAATCATGTGTCTATAGTCAGACTTATACGGACGTAGTATGGAAATGTGAAACACGTTGTGGATGTGTTCCAGTTCGGGTGGCAAAACAACTTTGTATGCCACTTCGCCCACTCGTTTCAATATCTCGAATGGTCCTATGAACCTCGGACTCAATTTTCCTCCCTTTCCGAATCTGATCTTTCCTTTCCAAGGAGATACCTTCAAAAACACAAAACTACCGACTTCAAAGTCTCGGTCCTGGCGATGTAAATCAGCATACTTCTTTTGGCGATCTTGAGCTGCGACCAATCTACCTCTTATTGTTGTTACCATGTCGACCATTTGCTGAATTAATTCGGGTCCCAAAAGTCGTCGTTCTCCGACTTCGTCCCAACATAACGGTGTCCTGCATTTTCTCCCGTAAAGAGCTTCATACGGCGGCATACCAATACTCGCATGATAGCTATTATTGTAAGCGAATTCTACCAATGGTAAATGGTCGTCCCAATTCCCCTTGAAGTCCATCACGCAAGCTCTCAGCATGTCCTCCAACGTTTGTATGGTTCGTTCACTTTGCCCGTCTGTTTGAGGGTGATAAGCAGTACTTAATCTCAATTGAGTTCCCATTCGTTCTTGCAAACTTTTCCAGAATTTTGACGTGAAACGCGGATCTCGATCGGAGACAATCGACACCGGCACTCCATGTCGCGATACGATTTCCTTCACGTACAAATTCGCTAATTGGTTCAAATTGAATCGAATCTTGATGGGTAGAAAATGAGCTCGTTTTTTGTTAATCGGTCTCTACAATAACCCAAATGGCATCATAACCCTTCGTGCAGGAAGTCCAACCACGAAGTCCATCGTGATGTGCTCCCATTTCCATTACGGTATTTCCAGTGGTTGAAGTAGTCCATGGGCCTCCGGTGTTCCACTTTGACTCTTTGACAAGTAAGACATCGCTAACACACTCGCAACTTCTCTTTTCAAATTAGGCCACCAAAATGGTGTCGAAGATCCCGGTACATTTTTGTGCCTCTGGATGAACGAGAATACTGGTATGTATTGTGTGCTTCGTGTAGGATTTCCTCTCTCGATTCGATTACATCCGCACCCATACTCGACTCTCAAACCTCAATATACCGTCCTTGTCTACCTTGAACCTTTCTTCCTTATCTTCTATTATTCTCTTCTTTATTTTCCCACATTCTTCGTCTTTCTCTTGTGCTTCCTTTATTCTATCCAATAACGTCGGGTGAGCTCTCATTATGAGAAATTTTCCTTCTGCTTCTTTTGGTTCCTCCACCTCTATTTCCAACTTTTCCATTTCTCTTATTAATTCCTCTTGAGTTGTCAATTTGAATAACTTCTCCCTTCCTTTTCTACTCAAAGCGTCGGCTACCACGTTTGCTTTTCCCGGGTGATAAAGAATTTCGCAGTCGTAATCCTTGATTAGCTCCAACCATCTTCTTTGTCGCATGTTCAACTTCTTCTATGTAAAGATATATTTCAGACTCTTGTGATCCGTATATATCTCACATTTTTCTCCATACAAATAGTGCCTCCAAATCTTCAATGCAAAGACTACCGCCGCTAACTCCAAGTCATGGTTAGGGTATCGTCTTTCGAAATCTTTCAACTGTCGTGAGGCATACGCAATGACCTTGCCATGTTGCATTAGCACACAACCAAGTCCTCTATGCGATGCATCACTATACACCACAAATCCTCCCGTATCATCTGGTAATGATAATACAGGCGCCTCACTCAACCTCCTCTTCAATTCTTTGAAACTCTCCTCGCATTTCTCCGTCCACACGAACTTCTCTGTCTTCCTTGTTAGATTGGTCAGCGGGGTTGCTATCTTAGAAAAATCTTGGATAAATCTTCGATAGTACCCGACTAGACCTAAGAAACTCCTAACTTCTGTTGGCGTCTTCGGCTGTTCCCAGTTACTTACCGCTTCCACCTTTGCAGGATCCACGGAAATTCCATTTTGATCTATCACGTGCCCTAGAAATTGAACCCTTTCCATCCAAAATTCATATTTTGAAAATTTAGCGTACATCTTCTCCCTTCTTAATGCTTCTAATACCATCTTCAGGTGTTCGGCGTGCTCTTCCTTCGTCTTTGAATAAATCAAAATGTCATCGATAAATACTACTACGAACTTATCTAGGTATGGCTTGAAAACCCGGTTCATCAAGTCCATGAATGCTGCCGGAGCATTGGTTATCCCAAATGACATTACTAGAAATTCGTAATGTCCGTAGCGAGTTCGAAACGCCGTCTTTGGTATGTCCTCCTCTCGCACTTTCAACTGATGATAACCCGTTCGTAAATCTATCTTGGAAAAACACTTCGCTCCCTTCAGTTGATCGAAAAGGTCGTCTATCCTTGGCAATGGATATCTGTTCTTAATTGTCACTCGGTTCAATTCCCGATAATCGATACAGAGCCTCATCGCTCCATCCTTTTTCTTTACAAACAACACTGGTGCTCCCCGAGGAGACACACTTAACCGAATGTAACCCTTATCTAGCAGCTCTTGCAATTGAATCATCAATTCCTTCATTTCTACTGGCGCCATACGATATGGGGCTTTCAAAATTGGTGCGGTTCCCGGTGCTAAGTCTATTATAAATTGATTTCTCCGTCAAGCGGAAGGCAGTGCGATTCGTCTGAAATACGTCTTGGAAATCTCTTACCACTGATATAACTTCCATTTCTATTCCCTTTTTCTGAGTGTCCACTATATAGGCTAAATAGCCTACACATCCTTTCTTTAATAATTTCTTGGCCTGCATCATCGTAAGGCAACACGATTGCTTGAGCGATGAGCTATCATAAAACACTACCTTAGACCGATTTGAGGTCTGAAGGTTCACACTTTTCTTTCGACAATCGATTATCGCGACGTGGTTGGATAACCAATCCATTAGAATATCACATCAAATTCTCCCGGTTTAATGGAAATAAGTCTACATTTAGTTCGTGACCTCTAATGTTTGCAACAACATTTGATGAAACAAACTCTATGGGAATTACTTCCTTATTCGCAATCTCTACGCTCAATGAGTTTTCTAAATGTTCGGGAGGTATGTTTAGTCGATTAGCAAATTCTTGATTAATAAAGGAATAGGTAGCACCGAATCAAATAATACATACACATTTATATTATTGATCGGAGAATACCGACACCACGTCCCTGGGTAGCCATCGCTGCGTCTTGATAGTCATGTTAAATGTTCTGGGCAATGGTCGGTTGGATTAGCGTTGGTCCGCCGATCATCGACTTTGCTACCCCTCCTCGTTGGCCGCTTCCTCCGTTGCTCCCTTCTTTGGGCAATCCTTGATTTGATGCTCGGTTGAGCCACACGAGAAACATCCTTGATCTTTTTTTGATTTCGGACGGTTGGGTGAAATGTGCCTTCTTGGCGCGCATGATTGTAGCAGATCTGTCGCGCCCTTCCAAAGATTCCCTTGATGGTTTTTTCCGCATTTCGAGCAAGCTTCACTACTTTTCTTAAATCCTCCTTGATAACTTCCCGATCGGGTTGATGTTTCGTTGGTTGGTGTTGTTGTTGTGGTTATCCCATTTCTCTTTCCCGGATAACTTCCACCATCGCCATCGCCTCCACGAAGTTTCTCCCCAAAGATTCTTGTTCTTCTTCTCTTTGTTGTATTGGCTCAATGCCTCGCCATCGCCTCGGCAATTACCGCCTTCTCCAATAAGGTGCTTAACGAAGTCGATTTGAAGGATGACACCTTGTTGAACAACCAAGGTTTTAATCCAAGTTCAAAGCGCCGAGATTTCCTTTCTTGATGTCCACTTGATGTGGTGCGAATCGCATGAGTTCGTTGAACTTGGTCGCATATTGTGCCACCGTCATCTCCCCCTGTTTTAGTTCTAAGAACTTTACCTCCATCTTATTCTCCATGCTCCTCGGGAAGTAATTCTCGAAGAATAAGGTCTTAAACCTTTCCCAGGTTATAGTCCCCTCTCCCGCTCTCTGCTGGTTTGTTTCCCACTAGTAGTTCGCTTCACCCCTCATCATATAGGTAGTAAACACGGTTTTCTGGTCTTCACCCACACGAGCAATGGCGAAGGCTTTCTCCATTTCCTTGATCCACGTTTATGCCACGATAGGCTCAGTAGTACCCATAAATCTTGAGGTCCTACACTCTTAAAGTCCTTAAAGTTTTGCAATCGAGCTACTTGGGGAATGGGTGGTACTTGTTCATTTCTTCCCTAAGAGCCTCCCCTAACAAATCTACAAGCCTCTGAATGGGATCTACTTGTCCTCTCTCATCATTAACCGACTCTTCCGGTGCAGTTAATCTACGTCTGGGCGGCATTTTTCTGCATCACCAACTTCTATTTTTTATTATCTAATCATATTACTTAAATAGTTCTTCATAGAAGGAATAAGATTTTAACACATTTGTAACAAGATCATTTATATTCATATGCCAACTTGTTACATTACATGCTATCTCAAAGATACCTCTATAAATGACACAACTAATCCCCTAATATCACAAAAGATGGGGACAATCATTAACATACTACCCCTTTAACTCAAAAGTTGGGGCTTACAACTATTTCACATTCTACATAAAGGTCAAAATACAACAACGGATAATACACCACATAACTAACTACCACTAATAACTTTTAACGCCTAGACTTAATCCATCATCCCCATGATCCACAGTATGGGCCTGGTACTCCCTACGAGTTATGTGCACCACCAAATCTAGACTTATGGTGTGTCGTATTCATCACCTTTCTGCCTCACGGGTAGTGATTCACCTCATCAATCAGTTTCCCCATGGCCGCAAGCGACCGTGCATAGCCCATCCTATTCATCTTCCTCCTTTTGCATCTCACTTCATCCTCTAGATCGTTAGCCCTATCATTGGCCCCTTCCCACTTTTTCTTCAAAATGGGTCCTAACCCTTACCTCCATCTCTAATCGAGTACGGATAGCTTCCTTCTCCGTCTCTCGCTCAACTCCTCTCGCTCCATTTCTTCCAATTTCCGCCTTGGGTTCTACATTCCTAGCCACCGCCTTGTGAAACAGAGCCCCCATTTGGATCCCTGCCTCCTTACGGTGAGCAATCTCTACCTCCATCTCCTGCATCACTAACTTTCTCCGATGGTCTTCGTCCTTCAGCTTTTGGAGCTCGGACTCCCTGTCTCTAGCCTCAGCCTCTAACTCTAAAATTTGCTCCTCATACTCCCCCAACATCCTATCCTCAAAAGTAGCCTCGTCGGAGTTCTTCATGGACTCATCCACCATACGTTCCTCCTCTGGATCAGACTCTTCGGGTATTGGCTCTATCTCCTCTTCCTCGTCATCATCATCGATAGGAACTACAGTTGATATAGGCTCTGCTATCAATGGTGCCTCATATACCACGTGTAAGTCACGCGGCTCCTCTTCTACTACTCGGATAGGTCCTCCCATGTCAGTCATCCTACAATCACCGACACAAGACAAAACAACCAACAACTCCATTAGAATCATAAGTTCATTGTATAGAATGAAGTTATATTCTGTAACACGCTAAGCCCATCTCTATGGAAACTCTATATGAATTTCATCCCTTTCTATCTTCTGAGTTCTCCTAAGTTATAGTCTAAGGGCTCTCGCTCCTAAGGTTTATAACTATGGCTTTGATACCAACCTGTGACGCCCCCAAAATTCAGACACCCATATCTCGAATTCGGTGCATCACGTACAACTACGAATATCTTGCTAAATCATTAACAACGGAAATAATAGAATAATTACATTGATATAATATAAATATTCGCGTCCCAAGGTACCGTAACCATTACTATTACAATTCTGTGATTAGCTTAACATAGCTTAATCATTCTTGAATACATCATAATAACGATAATAATAATACTTCTAGTCTTAAGGGCTAAATTATTCTGTCGCCTTGCCCTTTCCCTTGTCCTTTCATGAATTACCGCCTTGCTCTGCCTTAACTGTAATATTTTAGGAAGCAAGAATGAGCAACAAATTTGCCCAGCAAGTGAGGGACAAGCAGTTATAGCATTTAAAATTCTTAGGATTTCAAAAATGATAAGTAGTTCCAGAATATCAAGAAACATCAAGAGTATTCAATAGGTGTCCTTATAGACTGAAGTATATCATAATTTCAGGATTTACTCCTCTCGAGGTTCATCATGAATGAGTACTGAGCAGTCACTAAGGACTAAGAACTCTTACTAGAATTAATGAAGATTATAATTGTAATCCACAATAAATGAGTACATCAGGGATCACCTAAAGTACCCTATGTTATGCATAACATTTAATCATACTTGGTACGCACGTCGGTTTCGACAACATATCATTTCCTCCCTATGAGGGTTGTTCATCTCTCGTTTAACGTTGGTCCGCACCAAGGAAGTTTGGTTTGGATAATTCATCAAGGGTTCTTAAATTTAGAACGCTCATCAACTATGGACTAGATTTAATCAATAGGGGTTCACTAGTCAACCATGTTTAACAATAATGAGATAATTCAACTTGGATAAAATCTCAAAGGTATACAATAGAATAATTATTGTATAACAACATCCCTTGAAGGATTAATAAACTTTAATATACAAGACAAAGCTAGATTTATAATAATGATAACTTGCTTCAATGTAGAAAGATGAATCAATCAATTTATATAACGATAACAAGTAGGGATAATAAACTTGGTCAACGAAGTTTAGGGTAAGAACTTGCTCAATGTAACAAGATAAGGTTTAGGAACTTGCTCAATGAAATTTGAGTAAGGTTAGGGAACTTGCCTTTTCTACCGATTACCACTTATAGCAAAAATCACCTCAATGAACTATGTTGTCCTATTTACATAAGTATAGGTATTCATTAGCCAAACACACTTGATATATACATATATAAATAACATGTACTCATTATACATTCTTCTATCTATGAATATTGCATCCATTAACATCTCTTTAATCATACCCTATCTTTGATTGACGAATGACCTTTTCTACGCATGCTTGCAGGTATTAAAATTGTTTTCCCGAAGCTAGTAAAACTTTATATTTTGGTTCGGGTGATAACAGTTTATAACAATAAGGGATATACATAAGTTCATCCTTATTTCAAGTTATGGTGCTGTCTCCGAGTCCCAAGACATCTCGCCCTATCCGAACCCGAAGTTATCCTGTCATCTCCGAGGGCATCTGGCCATGTCCGAAGACGTTACGACTCGTCCGAGGACCTTACGTTTTGTCCGAAGATAACATTTCTTGTCCGAAGACAATACTTCTTGTCCGAAGACAACACTTCTTGTCCAAAGACAATACTTCTTGTCCGAAGACAACACTTCTTGTTTCATGGCCTCACACACCCAAACCCAATTATTACGTTACTCTAAAATCAACAATATTACTCTACGGTCGACAATCAGCCATTACTCTACGATCAACAATCTTACTCTACGATCGTAGTCAGTCTGGCTATCACTTTACGATCAATAATCTTACTCTACGGTCGACAATCAGCCATTACTCTACGATCAACAATCTTACTCTACGATCGTAGTCAGTCTGGCTATCACTTTACGATCAACAATCTTACTCTACGGTCGACAATCAGCCATTACTCTACGATCAACAATCTTACTCTACGATCGTAGTCAGTCTGGCTATCACTCTACGATCAACAATCTTACTCTACGGTCGTAGTCATCTACATGGTGGACCTTTCCAGGAATCGTAGAGTAGTCCAGACACTTGCAGATGTTAAGTGAGCAATCGTAGTGTTTCCCAAAAGACCAGCACCAATATGACATGACACTATGATTTGGATAGTAGAGTGTCATCTGACTTATGTCAGAAGCATCAAGTCCTAACTTTTAATTCTAACAATTTTTTTATTAACGTGTTCATGCACGAAAGTGAACTTCCTAACGCCTTATAACATGCTAGTTCATCATACTTGACCTATTAATCTGAAAAACGAGAATCAACAAGACTCAAGTTAAGAACGGAGTAGAAATTATACCTTCTCGAGCTTTAACCTTGATATCTCACACACTGATTTGGCTTCGGAAATGCTTAGCGACTAAGAATTCTTCACTCAGATGTCACCAATACTCTTAACAATATAATGATCGCAAAGGCAAATTTCGATTTATAGAGGAAAGCATGGACTAGACCATTGCTTTTACACAATGTGGGGATCCATGGTGCGATAGAAAGGAACAATGGTTGCTTAAGGAGTTGTTTAACCACTTCATACCAAACCCACTCATTTAGCCATGATTACCTAGGATTAGCGACTTGAAAGTTTACGTAAAGAGAGTTTAGGCTACTATCCTTTGTACTTGGTGACCCCTAACTTGAGACAAGAGAAGCGATCTCAGACATAAGCATGGGGTGGTCGGTCAGGCACACTGCCCTACGCCATATTTTAAAAGTCAACCCTTGTACCAATTGTTATGTTGGGTTCCGAATTGGTCTTTAAATGTTCCAAGTTATTGGGCTAACTCAAAAGTCCATCAATTAAGTTATTGGGCTAGACTCCCAATCTACATACTAAGGTTGGGCTCGGATAGTCCTAGATCCCATATTAAGTTATCCCTCAATTAATAATTCCACTCACATAATAAATTGTATAAGTTAAGCTTATCATCATGTGCAATAATTATTTACATCTCAATGCCACACTAAGCATAATCTTCCAAGCTTAAACTAAGCTTCTCAATGCACATTGATCTAATACGAATCAACTGATCTCAATAAAATGTTAACACTTTTATTCATATAAATATTACTTTCATTAGCATATTTATTTAATAATATGAGGAATTTCTCAGGTATTACAAACCCACTATGGTATAATATAGCATGACAAAGTCATATAATGACTGAATCCTTAACGTATTATCGAGATAGTACAGTATCATGTCATCATAAAAGGATTTTTGGTTTTCTTTAAACTAAGAAAGATATTGTAACGACCCCAAAATTCATACAATTTAATTCTCGACTTCGGTCATTAATAATACATTCAACCTCTAATTTTACATCATTAAACGATAATACATCCATTGAAATTTGCGAAATAATTAAAATTTTCTATTACAAACTATCCTCGTTCCCAGAAATTTCAACATTTACATCTAAATATCTTAGAATCATTTTAATACTACAAGAGTTTACATCGCAAAACAATATTACAATTCAACATTAATACATTATTCGGAACCTTAAACATTGTTCAAATAATGATAACTCAGCCAAAGTATATAAATCTTCAAGTATCACACTTGATTCATATCTTTCAAGTAACACATACTTTACCTTAAATCTTTAACCTGCAAAAGTGGTTATTTGCAAGGTTGAGCTCGACAGCCTAACAAAATCTAACAGTTTTCATGCATCACATAACACATAATCATATGCTCGATATACATCTCATAAACATTGGACTAACATAACATACATGTTGTTGTTCATATAACAAGTATAAAGATTGAGTTCCTTACTCAATCAACATTCATTACTCAATCAACATAGTCATAAATTGACTTTAACATTTCATACTTTCAACATTAATATAACACACCAAGCTATTTGTAATAAAGATTTCAAATAGTTCATCATCAAATTCACATAGCAAATAAAAACTGAAAGACTTGCCTTGATCGTTGTTTACCAATAACAGTTTAACAGCTTATAGTTATTTGTACTTCACGTGCCCTAAACAATTATATAACCATTCACATCAACTATTAGTCACATAACAACGCATAGTAGTTGTAATGTAAACTTTAATCTAAATCCTATAACTCTTTCTATTAATCAATACACAATGTTCAATTTGATTGTGTCAACTTTAGACTTATAACTCACTATATTTCTTCTTAGTCAAACTCGAAGTTCATTCAAGTGTTAAGTCTTGCTAGGACTACTTATTGGTTTTATATTAAATCAATTCCATATCTTATAATATTCATTTCAATTGAATGGAAACACTTTTTAAGTTCATTAACACTTGGCATGGCGTTTCGACGTTTATTCGTCACACACCCGATTCGTCTCTCTTTGTGTGTACATAGTATGCTTATACAACTTATCTAATACATCATTTATTAATGTTAAACATCATTATATTTACTAATATTCATGATTTATAACTTAGGACAACATCTTTTATCGTCAGGAGCACTACATTTGCATATGTGCATTCCCGACGCCCTCCGATTGCCTCCTAATACATATCAGTCCCACAAATGACCATTTTGACCTCTGTTCTCGACCTCAAATTGAAAAAATTAAAGAAAGAAAGTTGTAGGTCTATTCGTCCTTGTTCTGGATCATCTTGAATTACCTCAATCGGAGTTCGTATGAAAAAGTAATGACCATTTTACTACAGTAGGTCAAAACTATCCGACCCAGACTACTATTTGCTGTTGCCATAATGCGAGAACTAAGTCGAGCGGTGGTATACCGCAAATATTCTGGTATGGGCTCGATTTCTTTTTTATTGAGGCTACTGAAACTTACAAAAATTGCACACGAAGAACAGAACACAGCAATTCTTAACGGTTTAATGGCTTCTAGTAGCTAAATTAACATATATAATTTATGTAAACCACACATAACATTAACAAGCATACATATACTAATTTAGCATAACTTAAACAATAATTTAAGAGAAGTTAAATCCTTGAAACACTATTTTAAAATAAAACTCCATTGTTGACGTTGTTTTACAAGGTTTAACACTGTAAACCACAATTATATTCATTCCTTTGAACTACGTTCTCATTAAGTTCTTACCCAATTAACATACATAAGGTTCAATTTCACAATTAGCATACAATCACATACTAATTTTTTTATCCTACAAAACATGTTCATGTACATGTAATCACTGTAAAACCATTTTTTCTTATTTTTGAACGTATATGTAAACTGCAGTCATATATCTATGCTAGTTATTACCAAAACATATGATTCCATAATCAATTAGTAAAACATATGGATTACATAACTTTTTGTAAAGAAATTTTTTTTATACTACATTCAAATTTAGAAACATAGAGAATCAAATTCACAGTAAATTTGGCGTAAAACATATATGGTAAAGACATACCTTCAATTTGCTCAGACAATCTCTGTTAAATACCACAGACGACTATTTAAAAGTCTCAGGAAGTCTCTCTTGCTTTTCTCTCAGACTCTCTCAAAACTCTCTAAATTTTTCTTTCTTAGGCTTAAGTTTAGACAAATACGTAAACTAAAAAATCCAACTGATAATCTATGCGTACTTTAAAACTGATAAGACAACGTAAAATAAAAGAAACACATATGGTCATTATAAACCTAATAAATACTAACAGTTGCCAATTTAACGTTATAAATAAATTTTATTTATTTTATTAATAATTCAAATTTTAAAAAATCCAAAAGCCATAAGGCTCCGTTTGGCAAAACTCTTTAAAAATTAAAGACTTAATATATTTACGCCTTGTTTGGCAAAACTAAATTAAACTCCTTTAATTTATTTTAATAACTCATTTATAATACAGTTATTTATCACACTTTATTTAATTTAGTTTTCATACTTAATTTAATTAATTCTAATAACAATTTATTGAATAAATTATTTAATCATTATAAACTCTCTAACTTAATTATTAAATTAAATTAGAATATTATCTCATACCAATTAATTTCCTTAACCCATTAATTATTTATTAAACAAATAATTAACCAAATTAAATCAAATCAAATTAAAAAAATATTTATTCAACAATAAACACATCCATTAAATATTTATATAATTCAATAAATATTTATAATTACAATTAAAATTCTGGATTGTTACATTAATCACATCGTAATAAGAATTTTAATTATTAAATTTTTATTTTAATAACATGTGAAAATTCGGGTTGTCACAGATATGCCATATGAATTGGATAAAACTATTTCGATTGATGTTCGAGTTGTTGTTAGAAATCTATGCTATTTGATTAAGCTAGACACATGTTTGAGTTGTTGTTAGAAGTCTATGCTATTTGATTCAGCTAGACAAATATCGAAAGATGTTTATGCAGTTCAAGCGTTTCTTGAGAAGTTATGCCAAATCAAATTGTTTTGGTGCAGATTCAGGTGTTGAAAAGTTGAGGTGAACAACCCTATTATAGAGGAGTTATTTTACGCAATGCGTTTAGATGTTTGTGCACAATACATGGTACGAAGGGCTGATCACCCTAAGTACGGGGAGTCCCTATAGTTATGACTGTTTAGGTTAAAGTTGAAAGATTACTTGTAACCTTGGACATAGTTCGTGGTCTTGTAACCCTCAGTTACATCTCTAAAAACTGAGAAGAACAACCCTATTATGGGGGAATTATTTTTACGCGATGTGTTTAGATGTTTGTGAATAATACATCGTACGAAGGGCTTAACACCCTAAGTACGGGAGTCCCTACAGTCTAATGACTGTTAAGGTTTAAGTTTTAAGAAATACTTATAACCGTGGATGTAGTTCAAGGTCATGTGACCCCTTATTATGATTTGGAATCTTTTAAATTCCTGAGTTATTCATACTGCTTCCCAATTATTGAGCAATTGTAGAAGATTCTTGCTATTTTAAAAGGCGAATGTGGTAAGGATGATATTCCTTAGAAAGAAGTAAATCGTAGAATGCGACACTGAATGATGAATATATTGAATAAGTGAGAAAAGAAATTTTGAAATGAGAAGGAGATGAGTTATCAAACAATAATGTAAAACTTTTAATAGAAAAATTTATTAATTGTAGAAAGATCTTTGTGAAAAGAAAGTGGTTATAGAACCCAATGAATGAATAAAGTATTAACGTAAAATCTATTTTGATAGATTGAATGAATGAAGAGTAATAAATAAAATTTTGAGGGCAAAATTCATAGAAGAAGAGGTGAATGTAATGTCCCGAGAGTTTGAGAATCTAGTACATGATAATGATCCTTAGAGAAATATAATGAATAGGTCAAAGAATATGTAATACTCAAATATAGTTAAGACTAAGTAAATGTTATGAGGAATAGAAAATATAAAACATATATTAAGGTAATATGTTGAAGTTATTCAACGATAAATTTTTTAAATATTTTTTTTAAAGAGATTTGATGAAAATCTGAGTAAGGTAGGGTTTCAGTGATTCTGAGGACGAAATCCTTATAAGGTGGGAAGGATGTAACTATCCAAAATTTTATTTATAATTTCAAATATTTATTGAATTAAATAAATATTTTTAATTGATGTGTTTGTTGTTTAGCAGATATTTGTTGGATTATTTATTAGTAAGTAAATAATTGATGAGTTATAGACATTAATTTAATTAAGATAAAAGAGTGATGAATTAAATTTATGAGATAATATTCTAATTTAACTTAATAACTAAATTAGAGAGTTGTTAAGGATTATATAGTTTGCTAGAATGTTGTCTTAATTTAATTTAATAATTAAAGTGGTATGTTAATTTATTAAGTACAATTATAATGAAAATTATAATTTTGTGGTAATTAGTTTTATTCATTTAACTGAGATTGGATATGAGAATCCAAATAAATAATGTGGGACTATAAACTAAATGAGTTATTAAAATAAATTAAAGTAGTTTTAAATGGATTTACTCAAACAAGGCTTAAGGATATTAAGTCTTTATTTTAAAAAGTGTTTTGTCAAACAAAGCCTTTTGACTTTTGAATTTAAATTAAAATAATAATAAAATAATATATAAATATAAATAAAATATATTAAATTTTATAACTGATATATCATTATTATATTTAATAAAACGTCAGTTTTAGACGTTTGGGTTTAGTTTATTTTGTACGTTGGTTTTATGTTATGTGAAAAGGGTTTGGCCTAAGCCTAAGAAGAAGAGATAGTTTACAGAGAAGTTTGAGAGTGAGAAAACTTGAGAGAGAATTTCTGTGATTTCAAAGCAATTCACTGTGTTTTATCAAGGATTATCTCCAAGAAATTGAAGGTATAACCTCTCAACCTTGAGTTGTATATTTATAAAAAGAGTTCATGTTCTTCACTTTCAAAATTTTCTTTAAATTGCATGTTTGATTAATTGTAGTAATACAAACTAAATTATTGAGTTTGTGTGTATTTGTGGTGTTAGAATTAACATCTAGATAAGGAATTAGTGTGTTGATTATGTTCAAAAAGAAAGAAAATCGTTTACAATGTATATGGTTATGTATATGGCTGGTGAAAGTACAAAAATTGGTAGTTAGGTTGTGAACTAAACTATAAATTGAGTCTAGAATATGTTAATACGATAAGAAACGAAAAGAACGCAAGTTGAATGAATAAATTTGGTTAAGAAACGAATTCGTAGTGAATGAATTCGCTAAACATGTTAAAACATGAAAGTTTAGAACGAACATGAGTTTTGGGTCAAGATTTAGTGTAACAATCCAAGATTTTATTATTTGTAATTTAAAATATTTATTAGATTAAGTAAATATTTTATTGATGTGGTTGTTGTTAGTAAAGATTTGTGAATTAAATTTATTAGATAATATTTTGATTTAATTTAATTCAATAGTTAGAGAGTTGTAAGATAATATGAGATGTTATATTGTTGTTTTAACTTAATAATTTAAAATGGTATGTTAATTATTAAATAAAATTATAATGAGATTATAATTTTGTGATATTTATTTAAGTGGAAAATTTATTTAAAATTTAGTATGTGTAATTAGTTTATTTAACTAATGTTGGATATGGAGATCCAAATAAATAATATGAGATTATAAACTATAGTGTAAAGGATTTATTAAAATAAATTAAAGTAGTTTTAAAATTTATTTAACCAAACAAGGCTTAAAATATTAAGCCTTTATTTTAAAGAGTTTTTGCCAAACAAAGCCTTATGGCTTATAAATTTTGAATTTTAATTATAATAAATAAAAATAAATCAAAATAATAAATAAAATATATTTTAACTGATGTACGTTTAAGGTGTTAACCGTTGTTTTTTTTGTAAGTGTATTATGGCTATCAGTTTCTTTTATCTTTATGCATAGTGATAGTTTGGCCTATACTGATACTAAGAAGAGAAAATAACAGAGAATTAGAGAGAGTTTGAGAGAAAAGTCTGAGAATTCCAAAGAAATTCTGGGTGTTTAGTAAGGATTATTCAAAGCAAGAGAAGGTATTTTCCATAACCTTGATATTATATACATATGTATATTTTACGTCATGAATTTCAAGCCTCTGTGAATTCAATTTTCTTGAATAGTTGTTATACAACTGATTTCTTGTGATTGTATGTAATTGTGATGTTAGATATGGTATTTAGACAAGAATTAGTATGCTAATCACGTTAAAAAGAAAGAAAATTATTTATAGTACATGTTTTTACATATGGCTTGTGAAAGTACCAAATTTGGTGGTTAATTTGTAAGCTAATTTGTAAATTGAGCCTTGAATATGTTAATTCGGTAAGAAAAGAAGAGAACGTAGTTTAAATGAGTTAATTTGGACAAGAATTGTGATCACAGTGATGATTTTTGTGAAGGATATCAAAATTGGAATTTTTGTACAAAAAACATGAAATTTAAGGATTTAAATTAGTTGTAGTGTTGTTTAATTATTCTAAGTTGGTGAATGTGAGGAATCATGTTTGTGTTAGTCCTATACCAATTGCATATGTTAAATTTACTATTTTGTGGGTGAAATTTGTGAAAGTTGGGCTAAATAGAGTACTGTTAAAAAGACTGCGTAGTTTCGTCATGCGTGCACCAACGCAATTGCTTATTTGGTGTCAAGGCAAAAATGGCTCATTTAAGGCTTACCACGATCGAGAGGCAGTGAGGTCTCTTACTTCTGCAGAATTTGAACACCTACTGTAACTTAGTCTAATGGTATGTTAAGGTGACAAACATGTAATGAAGAGGTCAAAACAAAATCGTACCGTTTTATTAGTAATTTCAACGCTGTAAAAATTTAGCATGTTAGGAAAGTTATATGTTATGATTTAAGACACATAATTAATAGTGAGTAAGTGTTGTGAAGTTAACACTTATAATTTCTGAAATGTATATGGTAAAGTAAGATTTGTACTAAAATAACAAGTTAACTAGAAGTGAGTGTTATTTTGGAAAGTGGATATTAGTTTATCTAATAGATATTGTGATTCTAATACTATGTGTAAGTGAACGTGAGTTGTAAATTTATAGCTTACGCACGAGGCAAGTTCCTTACTCTAAACTTTTATTGAGAAAGTTCTTTGTTCCTAAATTTTATTTGAGCAAGCCATAACCCTAACTTTATTCGAACAAGTTTTGAATTCTAATCATTATTAATTTATTCTAACTTGTTTATAGTTAAGCAAGTTTCTTTAGTTCCACTCTTGTATAGTGAATGCGATTTCTTGAATTCCAATTCCTAAAGTTGAACTGTCTTATTTCAATTACTTTGCACAAGTTATTATCATGTTAAGCAAGTTTTGTTTTCAGCTTGCTATCAGTTAATACATGTTCAGTAATTCCATTTCTTATTTAATAAAATTATATCCTTAGCTTAATATTGTTCCAGCAAGGTTTATTGTTTTATTCAATGCTTATGCTTTTGGTTATTTCCAAGCATGCTTACGATTCTTAAACATGTTACCTTAAACTGTTATTGATCACTCGTAGTGCTGTTAAGTCTTGTTGATTCAACTAATCCCTTAGTTGATGTCATGAAACCCTAAATAACCCTTGAAACTTATCCAAACCAAACTTTCTTTGGTGCGTACTTATACTCTAAAAATTGAGAAGAACAACCCTATATCAGGGATTATTTTAAAGTTACGCAATGGTGTTAAAATGTTTGTGCAATACATAGTACAAAGGGTTGATCACCGAGAGTATGAGATGATGGTCTATATAGTCGTTTAGACTGTTAAAGGTTACAGTAAAAACACCTGCTAACCTAGGACATAGATGATGATTATAGTCTTTTAGACTGTTAAAGGTTAAAGTAGAAATACTTGATAACCTAGAGCATTGTTCATGGTCTTGTGACCCTCAGTTACATTTTTGTATGTTGATATCAGTTTTTGACTATCATTGACAGATTATTATTCAACTCTGATAAGTTTATCCATTGGCATTTATTATGCTATTATTATTCATTGCTATTTCCAGTGAGCATTTGTTTTGCTCACTCTTGCATATATATACTCATTGCAGCTAAGGTTGAGAAGGTTGATGAACCTACCACTAGCGAAGGAAAGGGGAAAATGAGCAAGTGATGAAGACTTGTAATTTATTTATTGTCATGATGATAGACTTTATAGTTAATGATGTGATGTAATTATTTTATTTTCGCACTTGATTCATGTAAAGGTTAGATAACCTGGGAGACTTTTTGATTAATGATGTAACCCTAATTATGGGAGGATTTATGGTTTAATTTTATTATATTTGGGTAGTTAGATATAAATGGATGGAAAGTGAACAACAAATCTTGTGGGAATGAAGTACCTAGATTTGGGGGTGTCACTGGTTGGTATTAGAGCTTTAGGTTATGAACCTTAGGTGGGGAAAAGCCTTATGAAGTAACCTTATAGAAGATTGAAAAGATAGTGGTGATGAACTCTTGTTGAGTTTTAAGAAAGAAGTAATAAAACACTTTATGTGCTTATGTGATTATAACATATGTGTTCGTGAGTGTCGAGTAGTAATGATTAGTAATTAAAACTTAAAATTTTGTTGTCAGGATGACTAATGTAGGAGAATCTAGACAAGCTAGGGAGGAAGGACCCCAGATGCTTAGAGGGGAGGAGCCTCGAGATATTCAGGTGGTTTGGGAACAACTACTGCCATGGGAGTCATCTCCGTTGGTCACAGTGGTTGAGCAAGAAGGCTTACCTGATGAGGATGATGAGGTAGAGATGGATGATGAGGATCCCGTTGAGCTACCACAGTCGGATGGGGATGAGGAGGAAGAGGAGGAGGAAGAGCTTCCACTAAACTCGATCGATGCTCGTATATATAATGAAGTACACGATCGTAATGTAGAACTGCGGGATAGGGTCGAGGAGTTGGAAGAGATATTAGCTGAACAACAGATCTCTATGGTGCAAAAAGACGAAGAGATCTGAGATTTAGATGGACGCTTGAGTAATGTCGAATGGAAGCTGATTCACATTGAAGGAAAAAACGAGCAAATGGCAAAGGAGATCGTGGAGCTGATGTAAAGCCCCAAATCCAGGTACTTGAAACCCGAACTCGGTGCTTCACGATACCATTTTTATGAGCGGAAAAATACTAATAATAATAACAATAATATAAATATTAAACTTAATTTACATGATTATCAGAGTCTAGCTCCCCAGGTACAAGACCTTTAAACATTCAATATAATACATGA
Organism: Panax ginseng; assembly: GCA_020205605.1. NCBI lineage: Eukaryota > Viridiplantae > Streptophyta > Magnoliopsida > Apiales > Araliaceae > Panax > Panax ginseng. Next base: position 153,553,472 of record CM035128.1, read on the forward strand.
TAATAATATATATCATTATCTTAATAATATCAAACTATTACATAACTACCACAAATCTTATTTGGTTAGCTTTCCTTTTCCTTTGTTTCTGCATGAGCCTTCTGGTTCTTCACACTTAGCTGAAAATATTTAAATTAAGCAAGGATGAGCATTTGAGTGTCCAACAAGTATTGACAATTATATATATATATATATAAGCTGAAAGAATTTAAATGTTTTCTTTATACTATCCTTCTACAACAAATCAATAGTTGTGAAGTAATCTGAACCGATAATAATTACATAACAACCCTCTTTCAAATTTTTGAAACTACGTACTGTCTATAAATAGGGTTAAGGTGACATACTATGAACATTGTTTTCATTTTCGAAAAGGTTTAGCAGAACTTCATCCGTAAACCGTCATAACTTACGGGCACGGAGGGTGATCAGCCTGTTGTACCCTGTATTGATCAATACTACATTACAAGAACGATGTTATCGTTCACTCTGTCCACCTTGGGTGCATAAAAAGTTTTCCTGTGTAAGGGATGTTCATACTTGTCGGGGTTCCAAACCAAAGGTTTTATCTTATTCAACAATAATATATAATTCAACATATATATATATATATATACATATATACGGGTAATTAACAAAGGTGTATCAACATGTGATTAAATATAATGATTATCCAAGTGGGGACACTTGTATAACCATTTATAGAAATTAACGAACAGAATATATATCTGAATTACAATATACTAACATGTTGATAATCAATGAGCGTATATAATATAGGGTTAATAATCTGTACAGTAATAATATAATTCTGAAACATTCTTACTCATGTCCATTGTATAAAGAAAATGCAAAGGTAAGATACTTGCCTGGTCTGTTGCTTACAAAATGCAACTTAGATTTATCTTTTATATCACGACCTATCATTAATCAGATCATTCGTTCGATTAAAACAATATACTATAACACATAGTACTGCATATTACAGTCAGCACCTAACCTAATCACATTATCACATATGTTCAACAGTCATTGGATCACAAATAATCATTAACACAATCAAAATATCCAAGTCCAGATCAATTTCTGAAATATGTCGGTGTACCGACAACTTTATCGGGTAATTATCGAGTCTAAGACTCTATTCTAAAGTTCAATATCCGTAAGTATCAGTCATATTATTTTAAATGACTTAATAATACTTTTAAAATATTTATTATAATTTATCATGAACTTTCAAACACCGGAATCATTATCAAATGATTTAAACATTAAATAATTTTTATTATCATTAATATTTAATTAATATTAAAGTATTAATGAAACCATTGCCAAAATATTAAAGTTATTTATAATAACTTAGAATATTTTTAAAGTATTAATATTACCCCTTAAAGGATTTTTAAAATATTTAAAATCATTTTTAAATAATTACCATTAATATTTAAAATATTAATGTACTATTCCTCAAAATATTAAAAGTCATTAAGTATAACTTAAAATATTTTTAATTCATTTATATCCTTTTTAAATTATTTTTAAATTAATAAAAATATTTTTAAACCATTTATTTAATATAATTATTAAATAAATTTAATATCATTAATGTTAAACAAATATCATTAATATTAAATTATTAATGAAATTATCCTTTAAATATTAAAAGTTATATTTTATAACTTAAACTATCTTTAAACACTTTATTTTCATTTAAAATGATTTTTATAATAATAAAATTATTTTTAAACTAAATTATTTAATATAATTATTAAATAACTTTAATATCATTAATAATAATTAATTAATGAAATTTACCTTTAAATATTGAAAGTTATATTTTATAACTTAAAATATTTTTAATTACCTTATTATTATTTAAAATGATTTTTAATATAATAAAATCATTTTTAATTTATTTATTTAATTCATTTATTAAATAACTTAATTATCATTAATATTAATTTATTAATGAAATTCATCACAAAATATTAAAAGTCATTCAACATAACTTAAAATATTTTCTTATTCCATAATATAATTTTTAAATGATTTTTAAAGTATTAAAATCATTTTTAAATAATTTATTTAATATATAATTAAATAAATTAAATACCTTTAATATTTCAAAAATATTAAATATTTATGAAATATATTAAAATAATTAAAAACTATTTTTTACAATTTAAAATAATTTTTTATAATTTATTTGGTATTTTTAATAATTAAAAACTAATTTTCTATAATTATTTAATAGAAATATAATTTTTATAATTAATGTCAAGAAGATCACCTATATAGCGTAAACGGCCGCTATAGGTGTTCTTCATGTTCTTAAGCATTCATAAGGCAGTTTTGACTTGCCTCCTTTGACCAAGTGTAAATCAGTGTGTGTTGTGTTTCTAGGCATGCTGTTGAGCAGATCATGTAAAGCTAATGCAAGACTACAATATTCAATAACAAGTAAGTTCATACAACATATAACCAAGGAGATCTAAGCCTCCAAAAGTGTTGTCAGGACTGTTCTTCATTGACTGTTCTTCATTTCTGGGTTACCCAGAAATGAAGAACAGATCATGGGTCATACTTTGAGCCTTCACTACATGCTATCCTTGTAATTTTTTTTGTGATCTATAAGCTGCAGTGTGTAGCCAACATGTAGGACTACAGATTCATTACATAAAATCATCAAAACAACAATAAAACAAGAAGATACAATCCGGTCAACTCATGTTAGAAATAAGGTACAACCATTTTCTGGAAATTCCCAGAAACAGAGAAAGCATAGATCGACAATTTACATAACATACTACAACATGTGTTCAACAAAAAATTCATAACACACAAAACCTGTAAGATCCGACGCCATGAAATAAGTTGTCAGTTGGTTTTTCAAGGCGATTTACAGGTTACCGAAGCGCCCGATCACGGGCGATCAACGACTTTTGACTTCGAATATCTTGCAGTCTAGACCAGATCCAAGACTGATTCTTGATCCAGATTAAAGAGCACATAACAGACTACTCATTACAACTTAAAAACAACAAAAAGCATAGACGAGCAAGGATCTGTGGCCACTGACATTCGTTGTCAGACCACAAAACCAACTTTTTCCAGATTTTGAAGAACATTAAATCCGAGCCTCTAGATGTTATGGATCTAACATCTAGCAACCCAGATCATCATTATACACCATATATGTAAGACCCCAACTTTTTTTAATAAAGATGATTTTTCTATAAATATCATTTTATGGAATGAATTTGATATAATGTTATAGTTGTGGGTAATATTTATAAATTTTGTAAAGTACGCAAGTTGTTATATAATATTCGATTGGTCGGAGAATATTCGTACGACGGCACAATCATTAGTGGACCCCACAACGGAATTATTGTAGGATTGAGAAAAGGACAAAAATATTTTATGAAAATAACGACGAAAGTTTTACCGTTAACTGTTGAAACACCCGGTGTTAAAAGTACAGGAATACACGTGGTTGCATAGTAGCACACGGTATTTATTATTGATGCTTACGTGAGAAGTCACTCAGTTTTGTTCAATTATTGCTTCAGTAATTGTTGCATAGTATCTCACGTTATTTGATTCAATTATTGTCGATATTTTATATATTATTAAATCAATAATTGAGATGACAGAGTTATTAATATTATTATTTGCAATATTAACGATGTCTAGAAGTTCTTCCAAGGAGAGGTTTGGTCACCTAATTGCGCGCCAATAGGAGAAATCCTTATTGGAAAGCCCCTCTTTCCAGGAGAACACATTGTCGATTAATATTGTGAATTATAATAATAATGATAAATGTTGTTAAATACATGAGGTGTCATTTTATGAAATCACGGAAGTTTATATATATATATATATATATATATATATATATATATATATATATATATATTTTGTTTTATTAGTATTATTAATGTAATAAAATGAAAAGCTTTTTTTATATAAAATGTAATACTTTTATAAAGTTATTTGTTTTATTACACTATAAATAGAATATATTATATTCTATTATGTATAATGTTTTGCATAGTAAAATCTTTTATATAAAAATGAATATTTTTATAAATTTATTTGTTTTATTTGACTATAAATAGAATCTATTATATTTTATTATACATAGTGCTGCATAGTGTTTGCATACTAAAATCTTTTTTATATAAAAATGAATACATTTATAAAGTTATTCGTTTTATTAGATTATAAATAGAATATATTATATTTTATTTAAAAGATTTTGTTTTATTAGAATATTTTATTAATCTTTGCATAGTAAATCAATATGGACCGTCTGGTTTAAAAGTAAATCAATCTGGACCGTTCGTGAATTAGTTATTATTCAGGTCCATTCTTCTATAAATAGAAGCTCATTCCTTCATTATTTCTTATTTAATTCCTTTGAAACTCTAGAGAGAGAAACTATAGAGAGAAAGAAGAAAAGTATTCTGCTACTTCACAACTCCTATATCCAGTTTCTTCTAAGGTAAAGGGTATTATTTCTTTCGTATTCATGAAGAGAACTTTTGTTATTCCATTCTTTATTATTCTGTTAGAATAACTCAGATATCTGCTGCTACCCTATCTTTGGGTGAAATTCTTCTATTATTCCATTCTTTATCATTATGTTGGAATAACTTTGTTTATGCCAAGTACCGCATACATGGTGAAATTCTTACATTATTCCATTCTTTATTATTCTGTTAGAACATCGTATGCATGCGTTTATGCATGACACTGGTTACATTATTTATTATTACATTGGAATATCATGTATGTATCGCGTTACGCATGACTGGTTCCATTATTTATTATTACTCGTTAGAATATCATATCCATGCGTTTACGCATGACTGGTTCCGTTATTTATTATTACATTGGAATAACTCATGCATGCGGTCTATCGCATGTCTGGTGATTTCTTTTGTTATTCAATTCTTTATTATACTCAGTTGGTTAAAGTTTTGACTTCTATACTCCATGAAATTAGTGGAATATCCTTGATATTTGCGTTCCATCCAGTATCTTTTCATGGAAATATTCTTCTGAGCATTCTTGAATTTTACTCTACAAAGAAGTATCATGTTGACAATTTGGACGTTATTAGTTCCTGGATAAATTAATTCTTTAACTTGTTTTATTGAATTCTTATATCATTGTCTTATCCTCAAGTTTATATTATGTTGAAAGTCATCTGTGGCCTGTAGTGCATAGATGGACTTGGTATGATTATGACCAGGGATTAATCGGTATAATCATGACCGTAATGTTACAAATGATGTGGTAAAAGTCCTCATTGGCCCGTAGTGCATTGATGGACAATTGTTGGCATGATCATGACCATTGATGAATACACGAATATCCTTGGCCCGTAGTGCATGGATAATTTGTGGTCGTGATACTAATGAATATCCTTGGCCGTAGTGCAGAGATGATGTGGATTATTTATTAAGCTGAGTCTCAGCGATAAAAGTGATGAAAAACCATTTTAAATCATAAAAGATAATATATTTTATTCTCTACTTGACTCTTTTAATGACTTGATGTTTGTTATATTTTATCAGTTTAACACTGTTGAAGGCTAACGATAATTTATTCTGCATTATCTTAGTCATAATATTTCTTACTGGGCTAGTTGAGCTCACCCTTTCTTTCATTGTTCTCTTCAGGAAATGAGAACGTAGTCGGGACTAGTCGGGGAACGGAGTGACGGTCCAGATGATAGTAGTAGTAGTCCTCACCATTTTGTTAAATAGAGTGACAATAAATGTAATGAGGAATCCTTTTAGTGTGGATATTATCTAGATGACAATATTCCTATTAAAACTCTCAGTTTATGTATTGTCGTATATTACACGACGGTTGTATAATTAAGTTTGTATTTGTATTCTGTACCATGTATTTGGTAACTCAGAATAGGTGATGTATACCTATTTTGGGGGCATTACAGTTGGTATCAAAGCTTAGGGATATGATCCCTAGCTGAGATGTGAGACAAGAACTAGGAGGGGAGAGACGTGGAATTCCTTCGCTAGTATGACCTACCTAAGTTTATTTGGCATTTAATTGGTCGGTCAGTGTATAGGGATAATATATTGCATGTCAATTAACCTTTGTTTTGTGGCAGTATTTGAAAATGGCATCCGAGAATGTTGAGAATAGCAATGGAGCATGAGGAGACCGTTGAGTCTCCACGGATCAATAATCGTGACAATGTGCATCGAAGGCGATAATCCTCATACAAAAACAACAACACCGACCAAATGATGAATGATGGAATGTTCAGAGGCTTTACGCAATTCATGCAAAGATCGTGCAAGAGAGACTATCGTCAAAATGCAAGTAGAAACACTTGGGAACTCTCGGACGGCCATCGCTAAGCGATTCAAGGACCTTGGACCACGAGTTTTTTGGAGAGCCAAAACCACTTAAGGCGGAGGCGTGGATAAAGCAGATCAACAAGATATTTGATGTCTTGGGATGCTCCGAGGAGCAAAGGTTCCCTTGCCACCTTCATGTTGCATGCAGAGGCGATTCTTGGTGGGAATCAAAGCGTACTCAACCGCCGTGATGAAGATGTCTTGGGAGAAGTTCCAAGAACTGTTCAACGACAAGTACTTTCCGAAAGTATTCGTCACATGAAAGAGGTAGAGTTCATTAAACTAGAACAAAACAACATGACCAGTGTGTCAAAGACGAAGCCAAGTTTGCCGAGTCAGTGTCCGATTTGCATCCCATTTGGTTGATAATGAGGAGAGAATGACACAGATGTTTCTAAGAGGTTTGAAACCCGAGATACATCAATACCTCATTTTTCATAAACTTTGCTTGTATTCAGACGTTGTTAATAGGGCTCAGTTATTGGAGCACGATAATGAGTCAACCCAACCAAAAGAGAGTAGCCGGCAAAATGATATTACCAGTGATAGCAGTCATCGAAGCGGTGACAACAAGCGTAGAGGGAATCAATATGCCAGAAATGGTAACCACTTCGGTGGTAATCATGGTTAAAACAATAAGAGTGGACATTTTAAGAAGAGGAGATTCAACAATGATGGAAAGACGTCAGCATCAGCACCTGTCGTTAAGGAAGGAGAACGACCACCTATCATATGCTTCAAATTTGGAGGGGAGGGACACATCAGTCTAAACTGCGTGATGCCATCCAAAGTATGTTACAATTGTGGAAGAGAAGGTCACCTGGCCTGATTTTGTCGTGCGCCGAAGACAAGTCCAGCTGGGATGGATGCATCAAAGGTCGTCCCAAATAAGACAAAACCGGTAGTTCAAGGGAGAGCGTTTGTCGTGACCTCCCAGAAAGCAAGGAACCCGAACGAGGTCATCACGGGTAAGCTTATCATAAACTCTAGCGAAGTATATACCTTATTTGATACCGGTTCTACCCATTCTTTTATTTCTCTTACTTGCGCTCAACGTTTAAATTTGACTCCGGAGAAATTAGACTTTGACTTATCTGTCGAAACTCCGTTGGGAGAAACCTTCATTACATCCACTGTTTATAAGTCTTATTTGGTTCAAATCACTACCCTCACATTACCTGTCGATCTTATTTCATTGAAAATACTTGCATTTGACGTAATTCTAGGGATTGATTGGTTAACTACTCATCATATAAAAATTGATTATTTTCGTAAGGTTGTTAGCTTTCATATTCCTAACCAACCTATTATACGAATTCAAGCAACCAAACCATTAAAATCAATCACTGTCATCTCAAGCCATAAAGCTATTCGTTTATTGAAAAACGGATGTCAAGCTTTCTTAGCTCATGTCACAGATCTAAACAAAAATACGTCATTATTGAATGATATTTCTATTGTTAATAAATTTCCTGACGTATTCCCTGAAGAACTTCCTGGCCTTCCTCCAGAGCATGAAATTGAATTTTGTATCGACCTTGAACCCGGTACAAAACCTATTTCCAAAGCCCCATATCGAATGGCTCCTATTGAACTTCAGGAGTTAAAGACCCAACTGCAGGAATTGTTAGACATCGGTTTCATTCATCCTAGTACTTCTCCTTGGGATGCTCATGTTCTATTCGTGAAGAAAAAAGATGGGAGTATGCGACTTTGTATTGATTATCGGGAGTTGAATCATATCACCATCAAAAATAAGTACCCATTGCCACGTATTGATGACCTGTTTGACCAGTTGCAAGGCGCCAAATTCTTTTCAAAGATTGATCTTCGTTCTGGATATCACCAATTGATGATTAGAACCGATGACATTCCAAAAACGGCTTTCAGAACTCGGTACGGGCATTATGAATTCCTACTCATGTCTTTTGGATTGACTAATGCTCCTGCTTCCTTCATGGATATGATGAACCGAGTATTCAAGGAATATTTAGATCACTTTGTGGTCGTCTATATTGATGACATCCTCATATAATCGAAAAGCCGTGAAGATCATGAGCAACACTTGAGGCTGATACTCCAAAAGCTTCGTGAAAACAAGCTTTATGCCAAGTTGAAGAAATGCGAGTTCTGGCTTGAGGAAGTAACATTCCTTGGGCACGTGGTATCAAGTCATGAAATATCTGTTGACACAGCCAAGATTGAAGCTATTCAAAGCTGGGAACAACCTAAATCAGTGACCGAAGTACGTAGCTTTCTCGGCTTAGCTGGTTATTATCAGAGATTCGTTGAAGGGTTTTCTCGAATCGCTACTCCATTAACTCAGCTAACTCGGAAGGATACAAAATTCGGTTGGAGTGAGGAATATGAGAAGAGTTTTCAAGAACTCAAGAGGAGACTTATTTCAGCACCTATTTTGACAATACCATCTAGCTCGGAGAGATTTATCATCTACAGTGATGCTTCGGGCAAAGGGTTAGGATGTGTTCTCATGCAACATGGGAAAGTCATAGCCTATGCCTCTTGACAACTCAAAGAATATGAGAGGAATTATCCTACTCATGATCTATGTGAGACCCCGAATTTTATGAAATGAAAGTATTTAATTTTCTTATAATTATTCTATTTAGTAAATTGTTAAATTGATAAAAGGTTAAAGTTAAGGGTGATATGTGAAATTTTTTTAAAGTAAACAAGTTGTCATAAAATAATCGGTGATAAAATTATAGTAATACGCGTGGTTGCATAGTAGCACACGGTATTGTACAGTATCTTTGATTATTGATGCTTACGTGAGAAGTCACTCAGTTTTATTCAATTATTGTCATAATATTATATATTATTAAATCAATCATTGAGACGGTAAAGTTATTCATATTATTATTTGCAATATTGACAATGTCTAGAAGTTCTGTCAAGGAGAAGTTTGGTCACCTAATTGCGCGCCAATAAGGAGAAATCCTTATCGGAAAGCCCCCTCTTTTCTGGGAACGACCTGGTTGTTAAATATTGTGAGTTATAATATTAATGATGAATAAGTTCTTATTAATTAAAGATGAAATCGATAGTTCCATTGTGTGGGAATTATTAGTGTTAGTGAAAATCGACATTTATTTCGATAATAATTGATGTCTGGAAGTTATTGGGTAATTAATCGGATAAATGAGCAATTAACTGCTATTAACTCACATGATTATAACTATTGGTTCACATGTGTGTACTATTGAATCACATTCATTTATTATTAGGGGAGTTGGTGCAAGTTTGATAATACTTGCATGACTAAGTTAAAAATGGAGGTATAGATAAAGGTACTATACTATAATTAATTTTTTCACATGTTTAGAACTATTGAGTCACATGATTTACTATTGATTCACATGATTTACTATTAGGGGAGGTGGTGCAAGTTTAATAATACTTGCATGACTAAATTAAAAATGAAGGAAAAGATGAAGGTATTATACTGTAATATTTTGAGCCCCAAAATGTGCAATTATGGAAACTATATTTTTCTATAAATAGAAGCTCATTCCTTCATTATTTTTCACCAATTCACTAAGTCTCACAAGAGAAATTAATATAGATAAAAATTATAGAGAGAAAAAAATAAGAGAAGTTTGCTACCTCACTATTCCAGTATCCAGTTTCTTCTAAGGTAAGGGGTATTATTTCTTTCGTATTCATGAAGAGAGTTATTGTTATTACATTCCTTATTATTCTGTTGGAATAACCTGTATACGCGGACTACCGTATATATGGTGAAATTCTTCTGTTATTCCATTCTTGATTATTATGTTGGAATAAACCATACATGCAAGGCACCGCATACATGGTGAAATTCTTCTATTATTCCATTCTTTATTATTTTGTGAATATATCACATGCATGCGTTTACGCATGATTCGATTCTTATTTATTATTCTCGTCGAATATCACGTGCAATGCGTTTTACGCATGACCGGTTCCATTATTTATTATTACATTTGGAATATATCACATGCAATGCGTTCGCGTGACACTGGTTCCATTATTTATTATTACATTGGAATAACATGCGTGCGATCTATCGCATGCCTGGTGAATTCTTCTATTATTCCATTCTTTATTGTTCTGTTGGAATAACATGTCTATGTGGATTACCACATGCATGGTGAATGATCCTTCGTATTCATTCCTTATTAAATTGTTGAAATGATCTGTCTACGTGGATTACCGCATGGCGGGTGAAATCCATTTGCAGTTTCGTAATTTTTCTGACACTCAAAAATTCGGGAAAAATTTAAAATGATAATTTATTGAGTTTTCTAGATTGTGTCCAAAAATGGCGATATTTGAATGTATAGATTAGGAGTTATGAATTTTATGGGAAAAGACTATTTTAAAAGTAAACGCTTATAACTCCATATGATTAACTCCAAAATTGGTGAAATTTTTATTGGGAGTACATGCATATAATGTAATATACCTCAGATATATTTGAATTTTTGGACAAAAGTACAATTTATGATAAATGTCTAAATATTAATGAGTTTTGGCCATATGAAAAATAGTAAATGAATTTTAAAATTTAGAGAAAAAATATATGTTCAATATGGGACAATATTTTGTTAAATCCCGAAAAAGAAATATTTTTGGGACTGATTTGGTATTTTTCATGAAAATGAACTAGTTATGAGTAAATGAATTAAATATGTTATGTGAAGTAATAAAATTGAAAAATAGAATTTTATGGCTTGGGAATCCTATATAGGGTATATGCAAATTTTTGATGAGGGATTTGATCATTGGTGATGAAATCTTATGAGTATGGCATTTTTGAATGATTAAATGAATTATTTGGTAAAGTGTAAACAATTAAAATAAATTGTCTATAAGTTTAAGAAGTGATTAAAATATTGTTATAATATTAATAATATTAGATTATGAGTTTATTAAGTGATTGATAATATTTGGATAAATTTAAAGTCTTTAATATTTATCCTTGATTTCGTTTGATTAATGCTTATATCATTGTCGTCATCCTCGTGCTTATATTATGATGAAAGTCATCTTTGGCTTACGTGCAAAGATGGACTATTGATTATTGGTTTTACAGTTGTATATCTTTGGCTTACGTGCATAGATGGACTATTGATTATTGGTTTTATAGTTGTATATCTTTGGCTTACGTGCAAAGATGGACAGGTGTATGACATGATCATGACCACTAGTGATACTAACGAATATCCTTGGCCGTAGAGTAGGGATAATTCGATGATGTGATTGGCAGGATCATGACCATTAGTTAACAATTGAATGTCTTTGGTAGTAGTGCCTTTGATGAACAATTGATTGGTATGATCATGACCATTGGTTTTATAGTTGAATATCTTTGGCCCGTAGTGCAAAGGTAGACAACTGATTGGTATGATTATTGTTATTACATTTGAATATCTTTATCCTTTGGGGTAAGGATATTGAGTTAATGTTCTATTAAGCCTTTGTGGCAAGGAGAAATTATTGATTTACATTATTATAAACATGAATTATGAATTTAACTAACATCTTTGGTGGTTCAGATGAAGACATGTGATGAAAGTTCTATTTGTCTTGGGTATAATAAAGAACTGTTGATGAGTATTACAGGGATAAAATTGATGATAAACTTTTAAATCATAGAAGATAGTAGATATCATGCTCTACTTGACTCTTCTAATGGATTGTTTATTCCGCTGCAGTTGTTGATCTAAAACTTATTGTCTATTGTATTCTATCAGTTGTTATACTATTAAAGGCTAAGGATAATTTATTCTTCATTATCTTAGTCATAATATTTCTTACTGGGCTAGTTGAGCTCACCCTTTCTTTCACTGTTCTCTTCAGGAAATGAGAATATAGTTGGGACGAGTCGGGGAATAGAGTGATGGTCCGAGATGGTGGCTATAGTAGTCCTCATTATTCTATAAAATTGTGTGATAATAAATGTAATGAGGACTCTATTTGAGAGTGAATATTGTCTAGAAGGCAATATTCGTGTTTAAACTCTCAGCTATGTTTTTTCGTATTTTGCACGACAGTTGAATAATTAAGTTTGTAGTTGAGTTCTATACCATGTATCTGGCGACTCAAGATGGGTGATGTATACCTGTTTTGGGGGCGTCACAATCTAGAGTTGGCAGCAGTCATTTTTGCACTAAAGATTTGGAGGCATTACTTGTATGGGAAGAAAGTGGAGATCTTTACGGATCATAAAAGCCTCAAATATTTCTTCACTCAAAAGGAACTTAACATGCGACAACGACGTTGGCTTGAACTGTTGAAAGATTATGATCATACCATCCAATACCATCCTGGAAAAACGAACGTGGTAGCTGACGCATTGAGTAGAAGATCATATGCGAAATGAAAGCGATATTGTCGTATAAAGGCCCATTTTGTATGACTTGCAAAGGATGGAGATAGAGATAAAGACTCCAGGGACCCACGTGATGATGGCGAATATACGAGTAGAACCAACTTTAATTGATAAAGTTAAAGTTGCTCAAGCTACAGACCTAGAGCTGATGCGTATGAGGAAGAAAGTGCAAGAAGGTGCTATGTTAGAAGCAAGAATCGGTGAAGAAGGAATACTTCGAGTCAACTCCAGACTTTGTGTTCCTAACGACCTTGATTTAAAGTATAAAATCATGATGGAGGCGTACAACACACCGTTTACAATCCATCTTGGGAGTACCAAAATGTATCATGATCTTCGACATATATTTTGGTGGAGCAATATGAAGAGAGAGATAGCGGAGTTTATCTCAAGGTGTTTAACTTGTCAACGAGTCAAGGCGGAAAATCAAGTACCAAAAGGTCCATTGTAACCACTTGAAATTCCAGAATGGAATTGGGAGCACATTACCGAAAAAGATACAAACGATTCGACAACGCATAAAAACCTCAAAAGATCGACAAAAGAGTTATGCTGATCTTCATCGAAAGGACGTGAAATTCGATATTGGAGATCATGTGTTGTTACGTGTTGCTCCATGGAAAGGAGTTACAAGATTTGGAAAGAGATGAAAGCTCAATCCTCGATTTATTGGCCCATTTTTAATCCTCGATCGAGTAGGAACTGTGGCGTATAGACTCGCTTTACCGCCAAGTATGTCTCGTGTTCATAATTTTTTTCATATATCCATGTTACATAAATATGTGGAAGACCCGAACCACATTATCGAGTTAGAACCGGAAGAAATAGCAGAAGATTTAACGTATGAAGAAGTTCCTGTTCAAATCTTGGATAAGAAGGAACATGTTCTACGCTCCAAGGTTATACCTCAAGTCAAAGTTTTGTGGAGAAACCACGATGTTGAGGAAATGACCTGGGAGTTAGAATCTGAAATGAAATCAAGGTATCCTTACCTCTTCGACATACCAGGTATGTACCCTAATTTCGAGGGCGAAATTTCACAAGATGGGGAGGTTGTAAGACCCCAACTTTTTTTTAATAAAGATGATTTTTCTATAAATATCATTTTATGGAATGAATTTGATATAATGTTATACTTGTGGGTAATATTTATAAATTTTGCAAAGTACGCAAGTTGTTATATAATATTCGATTGGTCGAGGAATATTCGTTTTAACAGGGAATATTCGTACGACGGTACAATCATTAGTGGACCCCACAACGGAATTATTATCAGATTGAGAAAACGACAAAAATATTTTATGAAAATAACGGCGGAACTTTTATCGTTAACTATTGAAACACCTAGTGTTAAAAGTACAAGAATACGCGTGGTTGCATAGTAGCACACGGTATTAATTATTGATGCTTACGTGAGAAGTCACTCAGTTTTGTTCAATTATTGCTTCAGTAATTGTTGCATAGTATTTCACGTTATTTGATTCAATTATTGTCGATATTTTATATATTATTAAATCAATAATTGAGATGACAAAGTTATTAATATTATTATTTGCAATATTAACGATGTCAGAAGTTACGCCGAGGAGAGGTTTGGTCACCTAATCAAGCGCCAATAGGAGAAATCCTTATTGAAAGCCCCTCTTTCCTGGGAACAACCTGGTCGATTAATATTGTGAATTATAATAATAATGATAAATATTGTTAAATACATTGAGGTGTCTGTTTATGAAGTCACGAAAGTTTATATATATATATATATATATATATATATAAATCTTATTTTATTAGTATTATTAATGTAATAAAACAAAAAGCTTTTTTATATAAAATGAATACTTTTATAAAGTTATTTGTTTTATTAGACTATAAATAGAATATATTATATTCTATTATGCATAGTGTTTTGTATAGTAAAATCTTTTATATAAAACAAAATACTTTTATAAAGTTATTTATTTTATTAGACTATAAATAGACTATATTATATTTTATTATGCATAGTGTTGTATAAGGTACGTATAGTGTTCAGATAGTAAAATCTTTTTATATAAAAGCAGAATACTTTTATAAAGTTATTCGTTTTATTAGATTATAAATAGAATATATTATATTTTATTTAAAAAATTTTATTTTATTAGAATATTTTATTAATATCGCATAGTAAATCAATATGGGATATCGTCAGTTAAAAGTAAATCAATCGATGAAGGCAGTTCATGAATTAGTTACTTTATTTAGTCCATTCTTCTATAAATAGAAGCTTATTCCTTCATTATTTCTTACTTAATTCACTTTGAAACTCTAGAGAGAGAAACTATATAGAGAAAGAAGAAAAGTATTCTCGCTACTTCACAACTCCTATATCCAGTTTCTTCTAAGGTAAGGGTATTATTTCTTTTTCGTATTCATGAAGAAGAGAACTTACATTATTCTATTCTTTATTATTCATTGGAATAACTTGTATACTGTGCAAGCTACCCTATACTTGGTGAAATTCTTACGTTATTCCATTCTTTATCATTATGTTGGAATAACTTCGCCTATATCTAATTACCGCATACATGGTTAAATTCTTACGTTATTCCATTCTTTATTATTACGTTGGAACATCATGTATACGTGCGTTTTACGCATGTTTGACCGTTCCGTTATTTATTATTCTGTTGGAATATCCTATCTATGCGTTTACGCATGACCTGGTTCCATTATTTATTATTCTATTGGAATATCTTATCTGTGCGTTTATGCATGACCTGGTTCTATTATTTATTATTCTGTTGGAATAACCTATCTGTGTGGTCTATCGTATGCCTGGTGATTTCTTATGTTATTTCATTCTTTGTTATACTTAGTTGGTTAAAGTTTTGACTTCTATACTCCATGAAATTAGTGGAATATCATTGATATTTGCGCTCCATCCAGTATCTTTTCATGGAAATATTCTTCTGAGCATTCTTGAATTTTACTCTACAAAGAAGTATCATGTTGACAATTTGGACGTTATTAGTTCCTGGATAAATTAATTCTTGGACTTGTTTTATTGAATTCTTATATCATTGTCATCATCCTCATGTTTATATTATGATGAAAGTCATTTGTAGCCTGTAGTACATAGATGGACTTGGTATGATTATGACCAGAGATTTGTGACGCCCTCAAAATAGGTATACATCACCTATTCTGAGTCGCCAAATACATGGTACAGAATACAAATACAATCTTTAATATACAACAAGAGAGCTGTGAGTTTTAAGACAACTATTGTCTTCTAGACAATATCCACTCTCAGAATAAGTCCTCATTACATTTATTGTCACACTATTTAACAGAATATTAAGGACTACTAATACTATCATCTGGACCGTCACTCCGTTCCCCAACTAGTCCCATTTACGTTCATCATTTCAAGAGAAAACGGTGAAAGAAAAGGTGAGCTCAACTAGCCCAAAGAAGAAATATTATGACTAAGATAATGCGAGAATAAATTATCGTTAGCCTTCAACAGTGTTAAAGCGATAAAATATAACAAACATCAAGTTTAAGCTGCAGCAAGAACAAGCAATTCATTAAAAGAGTCAAGTAGAGAATAAAATCTACTATCTTTTATGATTTAAAAGGTTTTCATCACTTTTATCATTGGGACTCGACAATAAATAATCCACCTCATCCCTCAGACTACTGACCCGAGGATATTCATAAGTATCACAACCATAAATTATCCATGCACTACGGGCCAAGGATATTCGTGTATTCATCAATTGTCATGATCATGCCAACAATCTGTCCATCAATGCACTACGGGCCAATGAGGACTTTTACCACATCATTTGTAACATTATGGTCATGATTACAATCGAATAATCCTCGGTCATAATCATACCAAGTCCATCTATGCACCTACAGCCATGAGATGACTTTCAAAAAAAAAATATAAACATGAGGATGATGAAAATGATATAAGAGTTCAATAAAACAAGTTCAAGAATTAATTTATTCAGGAACTAATAACATCCAAATTGTCAACATGATACTTCTTTATAGAGTAAAATTGAAGAATGCTCAGAAGAATATTTCCATGAAAAGATACTGGATGAAGCGCAAATATCAAGGATATTCCAGTAATTTCATGGAGTATATAAGTCAAAACTTTAATCAACTGAGTATAATAAAGAATGGAATAACAAAAGAAATCACCATGCATGCGGTACTTCACATAGACGAGTTATTCCAGCGAATAATAAATAACGAGAACCGGTCAAAGGTAATACGCACAAGCGAGGATATTCCAAAGAATAATAAAGAATGGAATAACAATGAAATCACCATACATGCGGTGCTTGCATAGACAAAGTTATTCCAACAGAATAATAAATAACGGAACCGTGTTTGGCGTAAAAGCATGCGAGACATGATATTCCAATGTAATAATAAAGAATGGAATAACAATGAATTTCACCATGTATGCGGTACTTCAGATAGGCAAAGTTATTCAATGAGAATAATAAATAATGGAATAATGGAAGAATTTTACCAAATGCAGGGTAGAAATAGCGTATCTGAGTTATTCCAATGAGAATAATAAAGAATGGAATAACAGAAGTTCTCTTCATGAATATTAAAAAAAAATACCCCTTACCTTATAAAGAAGAGTACTCCGACGGTAGGGCGGTGATATACTTGAAGAAACTTGCACTACGCTCAAAGCTTTCTTAAACATTAAAGAAATACGCTCAAGATAGAAGAATAATTTTCTCTACAGTTTCTCTTTCTAGAGTTTCAGTGAATTCGTAAGAAATAATGAAGGAATGAACTTCTATTTATAGAAGAATGGACTGAATAGTAACCAATCCATGAACGGTCCAGATCGATTTACTTTAAACGGATGGTCCAGATTGGTTTACAATAAAATATAATATATTCTATATATAATCTAATAAAACGAATAAATTTTAAAAAGATTTTACTATGCAAATACTATGCAGGCACTATGCAAACACTATGCATAATAAAATATAATATATTCTAATTATTGTCTAATAAAGCAGATAACTTTATAAAAGTATTACATTTTATATAAAAAGATTTTACTATTAGCCTAATAAAACGAATAACTTTATAAAAGTATTCATTTTATATAAAAGCTCTTTTCTGCTTTTATTACATTAATAATACTAATAAAACAAAACTTCATCATCATTATTATTATTCACACTATTAATCGACCGTGTCGTTCCTGGAAAGAGGAGGCTTTCAATAAGGATTTCTCCTATTGGCGCACAATTAGGTGACCAAACCTCTCCTTGGCGTAACTTCTGTACATCGTTAATAATGCAAATAATAATATTAATAACTTTGTCATCTCAATTATTGATTTAATAATATATAAAATATCGACAATAATTGAATAAAATGAATGACTTTCTCACGTAAGCATCAATAATCAAAACGGTGTGCTACTTATGCAACCACGCAGTATTCTGCATTACTTTTAACTTTGGGTGTTTCAACGATAACGGTAAAACTTTCGCCATTATTTTTATAAAATATTTTTTGTCATTTTCTTAATCCGGCTAATAATAATTCCGTTTGTGGGGTCCACTAATGATTGTCTTGTCGTCATTGAATATTCCTGTTAAAATGAATATTCCCCACCAATCGAATATTATATAACAACTTGCGTACTTTGCAAAATTTATAAATATTACCCACAACTATAACATTATATCAAATTCATTCAAAAATGATAATTATAGAAAATTCATCTTTATTCATAAAAGTTGGGGTCTTACAGGATTAATCGGTATAATCATGACCGTAATGTTACAAATGATGTGGTAAAAGTCCTCATTGGCCCGTAGTGTATTAAGGGACAGTTGTTGGCATGATCATGACCATTGATGAATACATGAATATCCTTGGCCTGTAGTGCATGGATAATTTATGGTCATGATACTAATGAATATCTCGTGGTAGAAGTGTGGGGATGATGTGGATTATTTATTAAAAGTGAGTCTCGTGATAAAAGTGATGAAAAACCATTTTAAATCATAAAAGAGAGTAGATTTTATTCTCTACTTGACTCTTTTAATGAATTGCTTGTTCCGCTGCAGTTAAACTTGATGTTTGTTATATTTTATCAGTTTAACACTGTTGAAGGCTAACGATAATTTATTCTCGCATTATCTTAGTCATAATATTTCTTCGAGCTAGTTGAGCTCACCTTTATTTCTTTGTTCTCTTGTGAAATGAGAACGTAGCCGGGACTAGTCGGAGAACGGAGTGACGGTCCAGATGATTGTATTAGTAGTCTTCACTATTCTGTTAAATGGAGTGACAATAAATGTATTGAGGAATCCTTTGAGTGTGGATATTGTCTAGATGACAATATTCCTATTAAAACTCTCAGTTTATGTATTGTCGTATATTACACGACAGTTGTATAATTAAGTTTGTATTTGTATTCTGTACCATGTATTTGGTGACTCAGAATAGGTGATGTATACCTATTTTGGGGGCGTTACAGTTGGTATCAAAGCTTAGGGATATGATCCTAATGAGATGTGAGACAAGAACTAGGAGGGAGAGACGGGGAATTCTTCGAAGCTAGTATGACCTACCTAAGTTTATTTGGCATTTAATTGGTCGGTCAGAGTGTAGGGATAATATATTGCATGTCAGTTAACCTTTGTTTTGTGGCAGTATTTGAAAATGGCATCCGAGAATGTTGAGAATAGCAATGGAGCACAGGAGACCGTTGAGTCTCCACAGATCAATAATCAGGACAATGTGCATCAGGAAGGCGACAATCCTCATGCAAACAACAACACTGACCAAATGATGAACGATGGAATGTTCAAAGGCTTTCTGTAATTCATGCAGCATCAGACAAGAAAGACTCATATCCGAAATGCAGGTGAAAACACTGGCAAAACAACAAAACCAACAAAAATCATAGACGAGCAAGGATCTGTGGCCATTGATATTCGTTGTCAGACCACAAAACCAAGTTTTTCCAAATTTTGAAGAACCTCAAATCCGAGCCTCTAGATGTTATGGATCTAACATCTAGCAACCCAGATCATCATTATACACCATATACAACATATTTAACACATAACAACTAACATCTAACACATTAATCAAGATCAAATTTTTAGTTTTGGTTTTATACCTTTCTTGGCTTAATCTAGATTATGGCCTTCTGATTTGTTATGGGTGATGGTGGGGCTTGTTTTGTGATTGATTTTAACAAAGGATTTCGTTGGTTTTAGTGAGAGAGAGGATTGGTTGAGGGTTTGTACAAAAATGAGCATGAATGCTCAATTTTTTCTCTCCAATCCTATATATAGAAGTCTTAGATGCATGTATGGCTGAGCATAGAGGCTGATTGCTGTCAATTTAAGTCAAATGGAGTAGTTGCATTAGGTCACCAACTCCCATCTAATGTCAAAACCTACATTCTAGCCTCTTTAATGCACAAAAAGGGCAATATAGTCAATTACATTGTAATTTTAATGGCATAAATGTAAACTTAACAAACCCTTAGGGTTTGACCCTAAGGTTTAGCACATAGCATTTATAATATCTAGCAATTAGGGTTTGCATAAAATAAAAAATTTAGTTTCTAAAATTTGTAATTAGGGTTTTCTTAATTAGTTTAGGGTTCTAATTATACATGAACATTAGGGTATTATATACTAATTATAATTAACCTTGCTAATTTAGCAATTAGGTTTATAATTTTGGTAATTAGGGTTACCAAATCACAATTATGGTTTATAATTAGGGTTCTAATCATTAGGGTTTTAAATTACTAATTAGGTTTTCATTAATTAACAATTATAATTCTAACACTTGCTAATTAATAACATTAACACATTTACACACAATCTTGAACTCTAATTTGGATCTCAAATTAGGGTTTAACACAGTAAAACCAGGGTTTGACATAATACATCATAATTGACCCACCATTGTCAATCCACATACATATAGTACATATTTATAGCACTGAAAAATCAAAATATAATTAATATCATATTATTATTCTCACGCCTTGCTCAAAATCCAAAATTAGGGTTTGGATTCTATATCTAATTTATCTATCATACTTAACATTATTAATTAAGTTAAATAATTAACTTAATTAATCTAACATAAATTCTTATAATAAAATAATTATTATAATAATTCTAAAAATCATTATATATATATATAAATAATATATAATTATATTTTCATGGAAATAATTAATAAAAACATTTCTATTATAAAATTAATTATTATAAGAATATAGTTTATAATGATCAATAATTCTAAAATAAAATCATTTGTAATTATTCATGTAATAAATATATTTCATATTCATTACATACATACATATTATCTTTTCACATATTCCCCATATTTATTTTAATAATAATAAAAAAAAATTATACGCAAAATTTTTGATTTATTTGTATAGAAAATATCGGGTTGTTACATTCACCCTCCCTTATAAAGATTCCGTCCCCGGAATCACCGTTTTAAAACCTATACATACAAGGGTACATAGCATACATAATCATTGCAAGTAGATCTCAACCAACATTGATCGAACTGATCTTTAACTATTCATATAAAGCTTATCTATCTGATTTAAACACAAATTTGATTTCTAATATAACTCAAATTTCTCCTTTAAAATAATTTATTATATATATATAAGAAAATCATATATAAGAAAATAAAACTGATTAGAATAATACCTGGAGTCGCATCCCCGACTACTACGACTTCTTGTACAATCAGGTTGAAGACTCCTTCGGTTGATTCTGTTGGTTCGTTTGTTGAAGTTGGTCCCGTCGTTGCTAATGTCTTGTTGCCTTTTCCCGTATTCGCATTCCTTACCTCCCTTCCCCTTCTTGGACAGTTTTTCACCTTATGTTCCATTGATTCACAAATAAAACATCCACTATACATTCTCAGATTGGGGCAGTTAGGAGAGACACATCCCTTCTGCCCACACTTATAACACACAAACTTTCCCTTTATCTTCTTTTCTTTTTCCAGTCCTACTACCACTACTCCCTTTCCCAGCTCTAGCTTGATTTTCCTTCCACCAAAAATTCGCTTTCCCCCTTTCATCGTATAGGTGACAAAAGCTGTCTTTTGCCCCCTCCGTTATTCTAGCTATCATAAATGCGTCAACAGGGTCAGCTGATCTTCTAAATCCTGGCGATACGACTGCCTTGAAGTCTTTGACGTTTGCCGATCGATTGTTTGGCTACTTTCCATGGTGGTATTCATTGCTCGCTTAGCTTGAGCGTCCACATTCGCAAAATTACAGTCGAATGCCGGTTGTCCTCCGACTTTATCGATGAGTTCTTACATCCGTTTATTTTGTTTTCATCTTGGCGGCAATATCATAAATTATTCCTTATTAACTTACATTCTAAGCCTTATCGTATCCGTTTAACATATAACGCAAAATTTTTTACTCAAATAATCATGTATTCAAAATATTAAATTTTTTGAAAATTTGGTTTACTATATTAACCAGTATTCAAATAAATAATTAGTATCTTCATACCAACGTATTTCATTAATCCAACATAGATTCATATTCATAACACTTGACATACCATAGCACATACTGCTTTAAACATCAGCTATCCCTTTGCGACTACAAAAGTCGGGATTTACAACCTTGACCAACATAAAAGTTGAGAATATTACATTACACAGACATACTAAGCACACATATTACCTTAAACACACCTATACAACAGAACCTATACTACCTATTCACTACGCCTTTTCCTGATACTCGACAACCTTTCGCTCGATGACCTTCCATCCCACAAATAAAACATGCGCCTAGCTTAAAGTCGGGACAATGATGAGAGGTATGTCCCTCATGTCCGCAAATGTAACATATCTTTTTCCCTTTCCTGCATACGCCTTCATGTTTCTTGTCACAGTTTGTACACTTTTCTATTTTGTTAGCGTCCTCTTGGTTGTTATCGGATTTTCCTAAGTCATGATCTTCTATCTTTCTTTTTCCCTTATTACTCGGAGCTGCACATGATGTGTTGCTTGACGCTCCCATCTGATCAATTTGGATTTTAAGCTTATCCTGCTCTTCCATTGTTCCGATTAACGCCTATCGCAGTTGACTATTAAGCAGCTTTTCTATCTCCCACAACCTTTCCAGAGAAGAAACCTTGTTCCTTAGATTCTGCACTTCCATTGATGCTTGATCAGCTTCAATCATAGTGTCCGAATCACTATCTTTCAGCTCCACCATTTCCGGATCTGGTATCACGTTTTTTACAATAACCACCTCGTCCGAGTTGGTTTTATTGTGAGCTTCTATTTCAGCTATTGGCTTCGATATTAGCTCGGGTGAATGGATCTGATCCTTCTTCAAGTTATAAGCATACAACAAGCCTTTTCCACCAGACATCTACACACATAAATTATCCAGATTAGCATAAAGAAAATACATATAACAAACAATAATTTTGTATAGGTTATCTTTTATTTTTGTTTGACGATGAATTTATCCGATTCATCTCTTTTTAAACTCTATATGAGTTATTTATATTTTCAACGTTTCCCTCTGTTCTAAGGTTATAGCATGAGGTCTATCCCACCTAAAGTTTTTAACCCTAAGCTCTGATACCAACCTGTAAAGACCCCAAATCCAGGTACTTGAAACCCGAACTCGGTACTTCACGATACCATTTTTATGAGCGGAAAAATACTAATAATAATAACAATAATATAAATATTAAACATAATTTACATGATTATCAGAGTCTAGCTCCCCAGGTACGAGACCTTTAAACATTCATTACAATACATGATAATAAATATATCATTGTCTTAATAATATCAAACTATTACATAACTACCACAAATCTTATTTGGTTAGCTTTCCTTTTCCTTTGTTTCTACATGAGCCTTCTGGTTCTTCACACTTAGCTGAAAATATTTAAATTAAGCAAGGATGAGCATTTGAGTGCCCAGCAAGTATTGACAATTATATATATAAGCTGAAAGAATTTAAATGTTTTCTTTATACTACCCTTCTACAATAAATCAATAGTTATGAAGTAATCTGAACCGATAATAATTAAATAACAACCTTCTTTCAAATTTTTAAAACTACGTACTGTCTATAAATAGGGTTAAGGTGACATACTATGAACATTATTTTCATTTTCGAAAAGGTTTAGCAGAACTTCATCCGCAAACCGTCATAACTTACAGGCACGGAGGGTGATCAGCCTGTTGTACCCTGTATTGATCAATACTACATTGCAAGAATGATGTTATCGTTCACTCTGTCCACCTTAGGTGCATAAAAAGTTTTCCCGTGTAAGGGATGTTCATACTTGTCGAGGTTCCAAATCAAAGGTTTTATCTTGTTCAACAATAATCTATAATTCAACATATATATATATATACAGGTAATTAACAAAGGTGTATCAACATGTGATTAAATACATTGATTATCTAAGTGGGGACACTTGTATAACCATTTATAGAAATTAACGAACATAATATATATCTGAATTAACATATACTAACATGTTGATAATCAATGAGCGTATATAATATAGGGTTAATAATCTGTACAGTAATAATATAATTCTGAAACATTCTTACTCATGTCCATTGCATAAAGAAAATGCAAAGGTAAGATACTTGCCTGGTCTGCTGCTTACAAAGTGCAACTTAGATTTATCTTTTATATCATGACCTATCATTAATCAGATCATTCGTTCGATTAGAACAATATACTATAACATATCGTACTGGATATTGCATTCAGCACATAACCTAATCACATTATCACACATGTTCAACAGTCATTGGATCACAAACAATCATTAACACAATCAAAATATATAAGTCCAGATCAATTTCTGAAATATGTCGGTGTACCGACAACTTTATCGGGTAATTATCGAGTCTAAGACTCTATTCTAAAGTTCAGTATTCGTAAGTATTAGTCATATTATTTTAAATGACTTAATAATACTTTTAAAACATTTATTATAATTTATCATGAATTTTCAAACATCGGAATCATTATCAAATGATTTAAACATTAAATAATTCTATTTTCATTAATATTTAATTAATATTAAAGTATTAATGAAACCATTACTAAAATATTACGAGTTATTTATAATAACTTAGAATATTTTTAAAGTATTAATATTACCCTTAAATGATTTTTAAAATATTTAAAATCATTTTTAAATAATTACCATTAATATTTAAAATATTAATGTACTATTCCTCAAAATATTAAAAGTCATTAAGTATAACTTAAAATATTTTTAATTCATTTATATCCTTTTAAATAATTTTTAAATTAATAAAACTATTTTTAAACCATTTATTTAATATAATTATTAAATAAATTTAATATCATTAAAGTTAAAAAATATCATTAATATTAAATTATTAATGAAATTATCCTTTAAATATTAAAAGTTATATTTTATAACTTAAAATATCTTTAAATACTTTATTTTCATTTAAAATGATTTTTATAATAATAAAATCATTTTTAAACTAAATTATTTAATATAATTATTAAATAACTTTAATATCATTAATAATAATTAATTAATGAAATTTACCTTTAAATATTGAATGTTATATTTTATAACTTAAAATATTTTTAATTGCCTTATTATTATTTAAAATGATTTTTAATATAATAAAATCAATTTTAATTTATTTATTTAATTCATTTATTAAATAACTTAATTATCATTAATATTAATTTATTAATGAAATTCATCACAAAATATTAAAAGTCATTAAAAATAACTTAAAATATTTTCTTATTCCATAATATAATTTTTAAATGATTTTTAAAGTATTAAAATCATTTTTAAATAATTTATTTAATATATAATTAAATAAATTAAATACCTTTTAATATTTCAAAAATATTAAATATTTATGAAATATATTAAAAATAATTAAAAACTATTTTTTCAGAATTTAAAATAATTTTTAAAAATTTATTTGGTATTTTTAATAATTAAAAACTAATTTTCTATAATTATTTAATAAAAATATAATTTTTATAATTAATCTGTCGCTAAAGACCACCTACATCGACAGAACCGTCGCTATAGGTGTTCTTAATGTTCTTGAGCATTCATAAGGCAGTTTCGACTTGCCTCCTTTGACCAAGTGTAAATCAGTGTGTGTTGTATTTCTAGGCATGCTGTTGAGCAGATCATGTAAAGCTAATGTAAGACTACAATATTCAATAACAAGTAAGTTCATACAACATATAACCAAGGAGATCTGAGTCTCCAAAAGTGTTGTCAGGCATGTTCTTCATTTCTGGGTTACCTAGAAATGAAGAACAGATCATGGGTCATACTTTGAGCCTTCACTACTTGCTATCCTTGTAATTTTTTTGTGATTTATAAGCTGCATTGTGTATCCAACATGTAGGACTACAGATTCATTACATAAAATCATCAAAACAACAATAAAACAAGAAGATACAATCAAATTCAACTCATATCGAAATATAGTATAAACCAGTTTCGAAATTCCCGAAAGAAAAAAGAATATGGTCGGATGGCCTACTTTGACCGGCCTCTAAATCCAACCTACTTGATATCTAGATGTACTAAAAGCATAGATCGACAGTTTACATAACATACTACAACATGTGTTCAACAAAAAACTCATAACACACAAAACCTACAAGATCCGAGGCTGCAAATAAGTTGTCAGGCCGTTTCTGGGTTACCCAGAAACTCCCAGTCATGGCCGGTCAACAACTTTTGACTTCGAATGTGAGACCCCAAATTTTATGAATAAAGATTTAATTTTTTCGAAATATTTTTTTTAAATATTATGGTGTGGATTTGAGATAATGTTATAGTTGTGAGTAATATTTATAAATTTTGCAAAGTATGCAAATTGTTATATAATATTTGATTGGTCGGGGAATATTCGTTTTAGCAGGGAATATTCGTACAATGGCGCAATTATTGGTGGACCCCATAACGGAATTATTGTCGGAATGAGAAAATGACAAAAAATATATTTATGAAAATAACGGCGAAAGTTTTACCGTTAAAACTGTTGAACTACCTGGTAGTAAAGTAAAAGAATGATGTCTGGCGTGGTTGAGTAGTAGCACAGTATTGATTATTGATGCTTACGTGAGAAGTCACTCAGTTTTGTTCAATTATTGATACAGTAATTGTTGCATAGTATCTCACGTTATTTGAATCAATTATTGTCGATATTTTTTATATTATTAAATCAATAATTGAGATGACAAGTTGTTAATATTATTATTTGCAATATTAACGATGTCTAGAAGTTCTGCCAAGAAGAGGTTTGGTCACCTAATTGCGCGCCAATAGGGAGAAATTCTTATTGGAAAGCCCCCTCTTTCCTGGGAACGACCTGGTCGATTAATAATGTGAATTGTAATAATGATGATGAGTTCTGTTTTATTAGTATTATTAACGTAATAAAACAGAAAAGCTTTTTATATAAAACAGAATACTTTTATAAAGTTATTCATTTTATTAGACAATAATTAGAATATATTATATTTTATTATGCATAGTATTGCATAGTGCCTGCATAGTGTTTTGCATAGTAAAATCTTTTTATATAAAACAGAATACTTTTATAAAGTTATTTATTTTACTAAAGTATAAATAGAATATATTATATTTTATTTAAAAGATTTGTTTTATTAGAATATTTTATAGTAAATCAATCTGGACCGTCCATTTAAAAGTAAATCAATCTGGACCGTTCATGGATTAGTTACTATTCAGTCCATTCTTCTATAAATAGAAGTTCATTCCTTCATTATTTCTTACGAATTCACTGAAACTCTAGAGAGAGAATTCTTCTTCTATAATCTTGAGCGTATTTCTTTAGAGTTTAAGAAAGCTTTGAGCGTAGTGCAAGTTTTCTTCAAGTATATCCTTGCCCAACCAGTAGGAATACTCTTCTTTTACGGTAAGGGATATTATTTCTTTTGTATTCATGAAGAGAACTTCTGTTATTCCATTCTTTGTTATTATATTGGAATAACCTGTTTATGCGAAGTACCTCATGCATGGTGATTTTTGTTGTTATTCCATTCTTTATTATTCATTGGAACATCACTGCGGTCAAGTAATTTCACTTTGATTCGATTCCGTTATTTATTATTACATTGGAATAAACATGTCATGAGAAGTACCGCATGCATGGTGATTTTGTTGTTATTCCATTCTTTATTATTCTCGTTGGAACATCCCATCGGTATGTAATTTTACCGACACGGTTCCGTTATTTATTATTCTGTTGGAATAACATATGTCTATATAAAGTACTACATGCGTGGTGATTTCATTGTTATTCCATTCTTTATTATTCTCATTGGAACATCCTCCGGTGCAATTTACTTTGACTGGTTCCGTTATTTATTATTACGTTGGAATAACACATCGCATCAATACCGCATGCATGGTGATTTCTGTTGTTATTTCATTCTTTATTATTCTGTTGAAATATCATGTCGGTGCGTATTACGCCTGACCTAGTTCCGTCATTTATTATTACATTGGAATAACTCCGTATGCATGCGATCTATCGCATGTCAGTGATTTCTTTTGTTATTTCATTCTTTATTATACTCGGTTGGTTAAAGTTTTGACTTCTATAATCCATGAAATTAGTGGAATATCCTTGATATTTGCGCTTCATCCAGTATCTTTTCATGGAAATATTCTTCAGAGCATTCTTGAATTTTACTCTACAAAGAAGTATCATGTTGACAATTTGGACGTTATTAGTTCTTGGATAATTTAATTCTTGAACTTGTTTTATTGAATTATTATGTCATTGTCATGATGAGTTATGTTGGTTATTATGTGAAAACATGAAACTTTCTTAGAAATCACAAAGGGTTGAAAATTAGATTTTAGTAAAAATGGAACATGAAATTCAATTGACCATATCTCCTGTTATATTTTGAATTTTTAAGTGTGGTCAAGTTCTAGAGTTAGATCTATGAGTTTACTAACTTATCCAAGTGGAATCACTAGAAAAGGTGTCGCAGATTTACGTGTGGACTGATTTTAGCAAAGCACGAAAAACTAAAAAATGGAAAACAGATACTGTCCATATTTTTAAAAGGGCATTTTCGGCCACTTAATTTGTGAGAAAAATTCCGGCCTTTTGGGACATGAAAATATATGGTATAAAGTAACTCCTGTCAAAAAATGAGCTCATTCCGACTTAAAATGAGCAAGTTATGACCATTTCAATATTTAGGTTTTTTCGACGAAAAACGCTATAACCGGAGTTCTATAACTCTGATGACCATGAAATTTAAACTGGAAGATCAGTTAACATGTGTATGATCCTGCCAAGATTTGGGAATTTTTGGAGTTAAACTTGAGGTCTAATTTCTTAAGGAATTAATTAGAAATTGATTTTTGAAAAATAGTAAATGAATTTTAAAAATTCTGAGAAAAATATATGTTCATTATGGGACTATATTCGCTAAATTCCGAAAAAAAAATATTTTTGGAATTTGATTTGGTATTTTTCATGAAAATGCTCTAGTTATGAGTATATGAGTTAAATATGTTATGTAATGTAACAAAAATTGAAAAATAGGATTTTATGGCTTGGGAATCCTATATAAGGTATATGCAGATTTTTGATAAGAGATTTGATCATTGGAGATGAAATCTGATGAGTATGGCATTCTTTGAATTTTTAAATGCATTATTTGGTAAAGTGTAAATAATTGAAATAAATTGTTTATAAGTTTAGAGGTGATTAAAATATTGTTATAATACTAATAATATTAGATTATGAGTTTATTAAGTGATTGATAATATTTGAATAAATTTAAATTCTTTAATATTTATCCTTGTTTTAGTTTGATTAATGCTTATATCATTGTCATCATCCTCATGCTTATATGGTGATGAAAGTTATCTTTGGCTTACGTGCGAAGATGGACTGTTATTTATTGAATTATATATCTTTGGCTTACGTGCAAAGATGGATTGTTGATTATTGGTTTTATTGTTGTATATCTTTGGCTTACGTGCAGAGATGGACTTGGTATGATTATGACAAGGGATTATTCGGTATAGTCATGACCATTGATGATTTAATGAATATCCTTGGCCCGTAGTGCAGGGATGATTCGATGATGTGGTTTATTTATTAAGCTTAGTCTCAGCGATAAAAATTGATGAAAACTTTTTAAATCATAAAAGATAGTAGATTTTATTCTCTACTTGATTCTTTTAATGGATTGCTTGTTCCATCATAGCTTAAACTTAGCGTCTATTGTATTTTATCGATTTAACATTGTTGAAGACTAATGATAATTTATTCTGCATTATCTTAGTCATAATATTTCTTACTGGGCTAGTTGAGCTCGCCCTTTCCTTCACTGTTCTCTTCAGGAAATGAGAATATAGCTGGGACGAGTCAGGGAACGGAGTGACGGTCCAGATGATAGAATTAGTAGTCCTCACTATTCTGTTAAATAGTATGACAATAAATGTACTGAGGACTCCTTTGAGTGTGGATATTGTCAAGATGATAATATTCCTACTAAACTCTCAGTTTATGTACTGTCGTATATTACACGACGGTTGTATAATTAAGTTTGTATTTGTATTCAGTACCTTGTATCTGGCGACCCCAGATGGGTGATGTATACCTATTCTTGTGGGCGTCACAGTTGGTATCAAAGCTTAGGGATATGATCCCTGGCTGAGATGTGAGACAAGAACTAGGAGGGGAGAGACGGGGAATTCCTTCGCTAGTATAACCTACCTAAGTTTATTTGGTATTTAATTAGTCGGTCAGAGTATAGAGATAACATGTGATATGTTAATTAACTCTTGTTTTGTGGCAATGTTTGAAAATGGCAGCTAAAAATGTTAGCAATGGAGTGAATGAGACCATTGAGACACCTTTAATCACTAACCAGGTTAATGTGATGTCAGACGAAGAAGAAATTAGCGATATCTATGTGGTAAGTGAAGAACTAATAGTTGCACCCGAGCTAGTTGCAGAGGTAGCAGCTGAGAGTGAAGAAGAAGAGGAACCTGAGGAGAATTGGTTAGAAGAAGTATATGATCAAAATTTAGAATTACAAAATCGTATTCATGAGTTAGAAGAGCAGGCTGAAGAACGGCAGGCGATTGTGGAGCAAAGAGATGCAACAATTCAAAATTGTGTTTCCCGATGTGCGATGCTTGAACAGAAGCACTCTTTGGTAGAGTATAAGATATTAGAGCTGGAATCTGAGAATGCTATGATCAAAGTTCTGATGAAAGGAGAAGCAAATGAACGAATGAGAATAGATGATGCATGGGTAAAAGCCGCACGACGTGTTGATATTGTAGAAAAAGACGTCCAATCTAATAAGACCAAAATAGATGAAATGGATTTGGCTTTTTGGACAGCAATTGGGAGAATCCAACATCGAATTCAGAATTACCCTGTGCAGAGCGGTCAACCCCAATTCAATATGGATCGGAGAATAATGATTCGAATCATGGATCAGGAATGTGACGAGGCAATTAAGGGTGGAATGTACTCTACAGCAAAGTTAAGTCCAACTGTGATGTCCCAGACAAGTCAAAATCAGTAGTTTAAGTGAGAGCGTTTGTCGAGAAACCCGAACAAAGTTATTACGAATAAACTTTTGCAAAGTCTATATCTTATTCGATACTAGTTCTACCCACTCTTGTATTTCACCTAGTTGTGTTCAACGTTTAAATTTGACTCCTGAGAAGTTAGACTTTGACTTATTGGTTGAAACTTCGTTAGGAGAAACCTTCGTTACCTCCGCTGTTTATAAATCTTGTTGATTTAAATCGATACTTTCACGTTACCTGTCGATCTTATCTCTTTGAAAATACTTGCCTTTGATGTGATTTTAGGATTCGATTGATTAACTACTCATCATGCTTTTCGTAAGGTTGTTAGCTTTCATATTCCTAATCAACCTGTTTTGCGAATTCAAGCAACCAAACCACTAAAGTCAATCATTGTCATATCAAGCCATAAGTAAAGAGCCCCGAAACTTTATCTGGTGACTTCCTTGTGTGGAATGCACCGAAGCCAGACTATCCATAAGGGACGACGTGAATAACGATGACAAGTTAATAGATATCAATGTGACGTGTTATCCAAGTCTTGGATGAGGGTCATAGTTTTGAATGATATTTCTATTATTAATAAATTTTCTGACGTATTCTTGAAGACTTCTTAGCTTACCCTTAGAGCGTGAAATCAAAATTTTGTATTAACCCCAGTACAAAACTCATTTCGTATAAATTACAAATGATGAAGATAGAGTTAAAGACTCTTAGGACCCACGTGGTGATATCAAATATACGAGTAGAATCGATTTTAATAGATAAAGTTAAAGCCGCTCAAGCTACATACTCAGAGCTGATGAATGTGAAGAAGAAGGTTCAAGAGGGCGTTATTCTAGAAGCAAGAATCGATGAAGAAAGGAAATCTCAACCCTCGATTTTATTGGCCCATTTGATCAAGTAGGAACTGTGGCCTATAGACTCGTTATACCACCAAGAATGTCGCGTGCTCATAACGTTTTACACGTATCGATGTTACGTAAATATGTGGATGACCCAAACCACATTATTGATTTAAAACCAGACGAAATAGCGGATAATTTAACGAATGAAGATGTACCTGTTAAAATCCTGGAATATATTCTACGCTTAAAGATTATACCTCAAGAATTAGAATCTGACGAGGTATCCTCACCTCTTCGGCATACCAGGTACGTACATAAATTTTGAGGGTGAAATTTCATAAGGAGGGGAGATTGTGAGACCCCAAATTTTATGAATAAAGATTTAATTTTCTCAAAATATTTTTTTTAAATATTATGGTGTGGATTTGAGATAATGTTATAGTTGTGGGAGTATTTATAAATTTTGCAAAGTATGCAAGTTGTTATATAATATTCGATTGGTCGGGGAATATTCATTTTAGCAGGGAATATTCGTACAATGGCGCAATCATTGGTGGACCCCACAACGGAATTATTGTCGAAATAAAAAAATGACAAAAACTATATTTATGAAAATAACAGCGGAAGTTTTACAGTTAAAACTGTTGAACTACCCGGTAGAAAAAGTACAGTAATGCATGTGGTTGCATAGTAGCACACGGTATTGATTATTGACGCTTACGTGAGAAGTCACTCAGTTTTGTTTAATTATTGCTACAGTAATTGTTGCATAGTATCTCACGTTATTTGATTCAATTATTGTCGATATTTTTTATATTATTAAATCAATAATTGAGATGACAAGTTGTTAATATTATTATTTACAATATTAACGATGTCTAGAAGTTCTACCAAGGAGAGGTTTGGTCACCTAATTGCGCGCCAATAGGAAAAAATTCTTATTAGAAAGCCCCCTCTTTCCTGGGAATGACCTAGCCGATTAATAATGTGAATTGTAATAATGATGATGAGTTCGGTTTTATTAGTATTATTAACGTAATAAAATAGAAAATCTTTTTATATAAAACAGAATACTTTTATAAAGTTATTCGTTTTATTAGACAATAATTAGAATATATTATATTTTATTATGCATAGTGTTGTATAAAATACTGCATATAGTGTTTTGCATAGTAAAATTTTTTATATAAAAATGAATACTTTTATAAAGTTATTTGTTTTACTAGAGTATAAATAGAATATATTATATTTTATTTAAAAAAATTATTTTATTAGAATATTTTATAATAAATCAATCTGGACCGTCCGTTTAAAAGTAAATCAATCTGGACCGTTCATGGATTAGTTACTATTCAGTCCATTCTTCTATAAATAGAAGTTCATTCCTTCATTATTTCTTATGAATTCACTGAAACTCTAGAGAGAGAATTCTTCTTCTATAATCTTGAGTGTATTTCTTTAGAGTTTAAGAAAGCTTTGAGCGTAGTGTAAGTTTTCTTCAAGTATATCCTCGCCCTACCAGTAGGAATACTCTTCTTTTACGGTAAGGGATATTATTTCTTTTATATTCATGAAGAGAACTTCTGTTATTCCATTCCTTGGTATTATGTTGAAATAACCTGTTTATACGAAGTACCACATGCATGGTGATTTCTGTTGTTATTCCATTCTTTATTATTTTGTTGGAACATCCCGCTTGCGTAATTTACTTTGACTCGGTTCCGTTATTTATTATTCTATTGGAATAACCTAATTCATGTAAAGTACCGCATGCATGGTGATTTCATTTGTTATTCCATTCTTTATTATTCTGTTGGAACATCCGCGGTGCAAGCAATTTTACACCGACACGGTTCCGTTATTTATTATTACGTTGGAATAACTCGTACATCGCAAGTACCGCATGCATGGTGATTTCTGTTGTTATTCCATTCTTTATTATTCTGTTGGAATATCCTGTCGGTGCGATCTATCGCATGCCTGGTGATTTCTTTTGTTATTTCATTCTTTATTATACTCAGTTGGTTAAAGTTTTGACTTCTATAATCCATGAAATTAGTGGAATATCTTTGATATTTGCGCTTCATCCAATATCTTTTCATGGAAATATTCTTCAGAGCATTCTTGAATTTTACTCTACAAAGAAGTATCATGTTGACAATTTGGACGTTATTAGTTCTTGGATAATTTAATTCTTGAACTTGTTTTATTGAATTATTATGTCATTGTCATGATGAGTTATGTTGGTTATTATGTGAAAACATGAAACTTTCTTAGAAATCACAAAGGGTTGAAAATTAGATTTTAGTAAAAATGGAACATGAAATTCAATTGACCATATCTCCTGTTATATTTTGAATTTTTAAGTCTGGTCAAGTTCTAGAGTTAGATTTATGAGTTTACTAACTTATCCAAGTGGAATCACTAGAAAAGGTGTCGTAGATTTACGTGTGGACTGATTTTAGCAAAGCACGAAAAACTGAAAAAATGGAAAACAGATACTGTCCATATTTTTAAAAGGGCATTTTCGGCACTTAATTTGTGAGAAAAATTCCGGCCTTTTGGGACATGAAAATATATGGTATAAAGTAACTCCTGTCCAAAAATGAGCTCATTCCGACTTAAAATGAGCAAGTTATGACCATTTCAATATTTAGGTTTTTCCGACGAAAAACGCTATAATCGGAGTTCTATAACTCCGATGATCATGAAATTTAAACTAGAAGATCAGGTTAACATGTGTATGATCCTGCCAAGATTTGGGAATTTTTGGAGTTAAACTTGAGGTAGCTAATTTCTTAAGGAATTAATTAGAAATTGATTTTTGAAAAATAGTAAATGAATTTTAAAAATTCCGAGAAAAATATATGTTCATTATGGGACTATATTCTGCTAAATCCCAGAAAAAAAATATTTTTGGGACTGATTTGGTATATTTCATGAAAATGCTCTAGTTATGAGTATATGAGTTAAATATGTTATGTAATGTACCAAAAATTGAAAAATAGGATTTTATGGCTTGGGAATCCTATATAAGGTATATGCAGATTTTTGATAAGAGATTTGATCATTGGAGATGAAATCTGATGAGTATGGCATTCTTTGAATTTTTAAATGCATTATTTGGTAAAGTGTAAATAATTGAAATAAATTGTTTATAAGTTTAGAGGTGATTAAAATATTGTTATAATATTAATAATATTAGATTATGAGTTTATTAAGTGATTGATAATATTTGAATAAATTTAAATTCTTTAATATTTATCCTTGTTTTAGTTTGATTAATGCTTATATCATTGTCATCATCCTCATGCTTATATGGTGATGAAAGTTATCTTTGGCTTACGTGCGAAGATGGATTGTTGTTTATTGAATTATATATCTTTGGCTTACGTGCAAAGATGGATTGTTGATTATTGGTTTTATTGTTGTATATCTTTGGCTTACGTGCAGAGATGGACTTTGTATGATTATGACCAGGGATTATTCAGTATAGTCATGACCATTGATGATTTAATGAATATCCTTGGCCCGTAGTGCAAGGATGATTCGATGATGTGATTTATTTATTAAGCTGAGTCTCAGCGATAAAAATTGATGAAAACTTTTTAAATCATAAAAGATAGTAGATTTTATTCTCTACTTGATTCTTTTAATGGATTGCTTGTTCCGCTGCAGTTAAACTTGATGTCTATTGTATTTTATCAGTTTATCATTGTTGAAGAGTAATGATAATTTATTCTGCATTATCTTAGTCATAATATTTCTTACTGGGCTAGTTGAGCTCACCCTTTCTTTCATTGTTCTCTTCAGGAAATGAGAATATAGCTGGGACGAGTCAGGGAACGGAGTGACAGTCCAGATGATAGAATTAGTAGTCCTCACTATTCTGTTAAATAGTGTGACAATAAATGTAATGAGGACTCCTTTGAGTGTGGATATTGTCTAGATGACAATATTCCTATTAAACTCTCAGTTTATGTATTGTCGTATATTACACGATGGTTGTATAATTAAGTTTGTATTTGTATTCAGTACCTTGTATCTGGCGACCCCAGATGGGTGATGTATACCTATTTTTGGGGGCGTCACATCGAATATCTTGCAGTCTAGACCAGATCCAAGACTGATTCTTGATCCAGATTAATGAGCACATAACAGACTACTCATTACAACTTAAAAACAACAAAAAGCATAGACGAGCAAGGATCTGTGGCCACTGACATTCATTGTCAGACCACAAAACCAACTTTTTCCAGATTTTGAAGAACATCAAATCCGAGCCTCTAGATGTTATGGATCTAACATCTAGCAACCCAGATCATCATTATACACCATATACAACATATTTAACACATAACAACTAACATCTAACACATTAATCAAGATCAAATTTTTAGTTTTGGTTTTATACCTTTCTTGGCTTAATCTAGATTTTGGCCTTCTGATTTGTTATGGGTGATGGTGGGGCTTGTTTTGTGACTGATCTTAGCAAAGGATTTCGTTGGTTTTAGTGAGAGAGAGGATTGGTTGAGGGTTTGTACAAAAATGAGCATGAATGCTCAATTTTCTCTCTCCAATCCTATATGTAGAAGTCTTAGATGCATGTATGGCTGAGCATAGAGGCTGATTGCTGTCAATTTAAGTCACATGGAGTAGTTGCATTAGGTCACCAACTCCCATCTAATGTCAAAACCTAAATGCTAGCCTCTTTAATGCACAAAAAGGGCAATATAGTCAATTGCATTGTAATTTTAATGGCATAAATGTAAACTTAGCAAACCCTTAGGGTTTAACCCTAAGGTTTAGCACATAGCATTTGTAATATCTAGCAATTAGGTTTTGAACAAAATAAAAAATTTAGTTTCTAAAATTTGTAATTAGGGTTTTCTTAATTAGGTTAGGGTTCTAATTATACATGAACATTAGGGTATTATATACTAATTATAATTAATCTTGCTAATTTAGCAATTAGGTTTATAATTTTGGTAATTAGGTTTACCAAATCATAATTAGGGTTTATAATTAGGGTTCTAGTCATTAGGGTTTTAAATTACTAATTAGGTTTTCATTAATTAACAATTATAATTCTAACACTTGCTAATTAATAACATTAACACATTTACACACAATCTTGAACTCTAATTTGGATCTCAAATTATGGTTTAGCATAGTAAAACCAGGGTTTGACATAATACATCATAATTGACCCATCATTGTCAATACACATACATACAGTACATATTTATAGCACTGAAAAATCAA
Organism: Panax ginseng; assembly: GCA_020205605.1. Classification (NCBI taxonomy): domain Eukaryota; kingdom Viridiplantae; phylum Streptophyta; class Magnoliopsida; order Apiales; family Araliaceae; genus Panax; species Panax ginseng. Next base: position 153,591,066 of record CM035128.1, read on the forward strand.
AATATAATTAATATCATATTATTATTCCGTACTTGCTTCAAAATCCAAAATTAGGGTTTGGATTCCATATCTCGATTTATCTCATCATATTTAACATTATTAATTAAGTTAAATAATTAACTTAATTAATCTAACATAAATTCTTATATTAAAATAATTATCATAATAATTCTAAAAATCATTATATATATATATATAATATATAATTATATTTTTATGGAAATAATTAATAAAAACATTTCTACTATAAAATTAATTATTATAAGCATATAGTTTATAATGATCAATAATTCTAAAATAAAATCATTTGTAATTATTCATGTAATAAATATATTTCATATTCATTACATACATACACATTATCTTGGCACATATTCCCCATATTTATTTTAATAAATAAAAAAAAATTATACGCAAAATTTCTGATTTATTTGTATAGAAAATATCGGGTTGTTACAGCTGAAGAATAAGTTGAAAGAAGAGTCTACTAAGAGGGCAAGAGCCAAAGACGCATACGAGGAAGCTTCTCAACGAGCCGGGGTAGTAGAGAGAGAGGTGCAAGTAAAGAAGATCAAGATGGAGGAGATAAATAGTGTTTTCAACACCGTTGTAAACCGAGCTCAAGACCGAATCATGTATTATACGATTCAGCTCGAGATGCTACCATGGTACATGCTAGACCGCCGAACAATGTTTCGTATTATAGAAGAGGAGCGTCGTAAGGCTATGCAGCATTTTAGTAGGTCGTCATAAGAAATGTAACTATTGTGTGATTAATAAGTAAATAAGATGTAAATCTCGGGTATTATATAACCAATGGGATATGATGATGATGATGTTATCCTGAAACTTTTGTAGTTCAGGAAAGTAATGTAGATAGCAGGGATGCTATCATGGTTATATATTTTTTTTAAAAAAATGATGACTAAATAAAATTTACTGTTTATTCATGATATGGTGTGCTATGTGGTAAAATTTTTGTGATGTGTAAGTTGTATATATAATACTTAAAAGATTAAATAGAATCTAATGAGAATATTTTAACAGAAAATGCCACCAAGACGTCAACCACAACAAAGGACTCCTAAGTGATCTACTAATAACAACAATGCTGAGGCTAATCCGGTTCAGCAATTAGTAACGTTACTGACAGGAGCATTGCAGAATCAAGCTATGACATTTAAGGATTTCAAGGCAGTTGGGTCACCAGAATTTAGTGGGTCCATGAATCCGGTTGAGGCACAGACCTAGATCATGGAGACAAAGAAAGTTTTTGATGTGGCTAGAGTAGGTGAGAACCAGAAAACTGCTTTTGCAACATTTATGTTGAAAGTAGAGGCAAGTTATTGGTGGCAAGATAATAAGACTCGAGGAGGTCAAGGGGTAATGACTTGGGAAAGGTTTAAGAAGATATTTTTCGAGACTTATTTTCCAGAGAGTTCAAAAAATCAGATGGAGGTGAAGTTTTTAGAACTGAAGTAGGGATCAATGATGGTGGCAGAGTATGCCGCTAAATTTAATGAATTGGCGAGGTTCGCGCCATATCAAGTCAACACAGATGAGCACAAGGCTAGGAGGTTTGAAGAGGGACTGAAATCCTGGTTATACAAAAAAGTTTCCATGTTTCAACTGAAGACATTTACAGCGGTACTAGAGAAAGCAATTCTCGTTGTGGTGGAGGTGAGGTTGTAACAAAGTACAACCAAGAGCAGAGAAAGAAGAAGAATGAGGGTGAAGCTAAGAATAGTGGTGGTGGTGGTGGTGGTAGTGGAAATGGTAATAATAATTTGAAGAGAAAATGGAATGGAAATGTAGGTGCTGAAAACCAGCAGGGTAACTAGCAGAAGAAGAAGTTTGAAGCATGTGCTACATGCGGAAGGTTTCACATGGGTATGTGCTTAAGGGGGAAACAAGTATGCTATAACTGTGGCCAGGAGGGTCACATTGCCCTAAATTGCAGTCAATCCAAGAAAAATGTTTGCTACACCTGGGGGTCAAAAGATCATTTTGTTTGCGAGTGTCCCAAGAAGAAATCTGGTGAGACAACCGGAAGTAAAGGAGGTAGCGGTGGAGGTACATTGACTATTGCGAGACCAACGTCTCAAATAAGCCCACAGCCAGAACCTTCAACATGACGGTGGAAGACGCGGTGAAATCAAAAGATGTCATTTCAGGTATTATCCCAATCAATGATATAAATGCATATGTATTATTTGATTCGGGTGCTACTTGCTCGTTTATATCTAAAGAATTTGCTAAGAGGTTAGAATTACCTAGTAAATAATTGAATTTCCCTTTACACATATAAATTACGAATAGGGAGGTAATTCCTATTAGGTTCGTATACAAGAATTGCAGGGTAAATATTAAGGGGAATGTTATGATAGTAGATTTAATCTCAATAAAACTTGAAGAGTTTGACGTTATATTGGGAATGGATTGGCTATTCAATTATGGAGCGATAATTGATTGCCAAAAGAAATGTGTAAACCTTATGACTCCGTCAAAGGTAGTTTTCTATGGTAGCAAATCGCCTAGACAATCGAGATGTCTGACGATTTTGCAGGCCAAGAAGTTGTTAAGTCAAGGTTGTGTAGGATACTTAGCTTACATAGTCGATACTCAGAAAAAGAAGGGTGTGAAACTGGAGGAGATACCAGTAGTTAGGGATTTTGTGGACGTGTTTTTGGAAGATTTGCCAGGACTTCCGCCTGATAGAGAGATCGAGCTCGTGATCGACTTAGCACCAGGAACTGGTCCAATATCGAAGGCCCCGTACAGAATGGCTCCGGTAGAGATGAATGAATTATTGGTGCAATTACAAGAACTACTAGACAAGAAATATATTCAGCCTAGTGTATTACCGTGGGGAGCGCCAGTGTATTCGTGAAGAAGAAAGATGGGTCAATGCGTTTTTGCATTGATTATATGGAATTAAACAAGTCACTATTAAAAACAAGTATCCGTTGCCAAGAATAGATGACTTATTTGATCAGTTGAAGGGTGATAGATATTTCTCAAAAATAGATTTGAGAAGTGGATATCACCAATTGAAAGTAAGGAAAGAAGATGTACCAAAAACGGCATTCTGAACTCGGTATGGACATTATGAGTTTCTGGTAATGTCTTTTGGTTTGACAAACGCCCCTGCTGCATTCATGGATTTGATGAACAGGGTGTTTAAACCATTTTTAGATAAGTTTGTGGTGGTATTCATCGATCATATTTTGGTATACTCCAAATCTCAAGAATAACACATGGAACACTTACGTTTGATGCTGGAGACGCTAAGAAAAGAAAAGTTATACGCAAAATTCTCTAAATGTGAATTTTGTCTAGAACGTGTACAATTTCTTGGGCATGTAATTGAAAAGGATAGAATTTCAGTGGATCCATCAAAATTTAAAGTTGTGATAAATTAGGAACAACCAAGAACTCCATCAAAAGTGAGAAGTTTCTTGGGATTGGCAGGTTATTATAGACGGTTTATTTAGGATTTTTCCAAGATTGCCACTCCGTTGACAAATTTGACGAGAAAATCTATAAAATTTGTTTGGACAGAAAAATATGAAGAGAGTTTTACGAAATTAAAGAAGAGGCTCAGTGTGGCACCTGTGTTGTCATTACCAGATAATACAGGAAACTTTGTGGTGTATAGTGATGCCTCACACAAAGGATTAGGTTGTGTCCTTATGCAAAACGACAAAGTCATTGCGTATGCATCAAGGCAATTAAAAGATTACGAGAAAGGGTATCCGACTCATGACTTAGAGTTGGCGGCAGTGGTATTTGCGCTAAAGATAAGGAGACAATATCTCTACGGAGAGAAGTGTGAGATCTACACAGACCATAAGAGTCTAAAGTATATTTTCACACAAAAAGACCATAACATGCGTCAAAGAAGATGGTTGGAATTGATAAAAGATTATGATTGTGAGATCTTTTATCATCCGGGCAAAGCCAATGTAGTTGCAGATGCCTTAAGTAGGAAAGGCCGAGAAAAGTTGATGTTGTTAACCAACCAGGAGGAGCTCGTTTTAGCGATGGCAAGGCTAGAGTTGAAAATCAAATTTCCAAAAGAATTTGATGAAAGATTGTACCAGATAGAAGCTAGTCCAACTTGGGTGGACAAAATAAAGAATGCTTAACTACAGGATGAAGAATGCAGAAAAATAAAGAAAAGTATGGTCGAGGGTAAGGAGGTGAAGTACAAGGTTGATACTGAAGGAGTGCTAAGATTTGAGAGACGAATTTGGGTTCCAGCAGTACCGCATATTAAAGAAGAAATCTTGATAGAAGCTCATAGCTCAATATATTCGATCCATCCGGGAAGTAAAAAAATGTATCAAGATTTGCGGCGACATTTTTGGTGGCCAAATATGAAAAGAGACGTTGCAGAATGCGTTGCATAGTGCTTGACATGTCAGAGAGTGAAGGTCGAGCATCAAAGACCAAGCAGATTACTTCAACCATTGGACATACCAGAATGGAAGTGGGAGCATATCACAATGGATTTTGTGGTAGGTCTTCCAACGACTCAGAAAGGATACGATGCGATATGAGTCATAGTGGATAGACTAACGAAATCAACACACTTTTTTCCAATAAGGATTAGATTTAATCTTGATCAGCTGGCAAAACTATATGTTAAGGAGATCGTTTCAAGACATAAAGTTCCACTGTCAATAGTATCAAATAGAGATCTGAGATTCACAACAAACTTCTGGAAGAGACTACAAGAATGCATAGGAACACAACTAAAGATGAGTACATCATATCATCCGCAAACCGACGGTCAAAGCGAACGAACAATCTAGACGTTAGAAGATATGCTTAGAGCATACATCATGGATTTCAAGGGAAATTGGGACGATCATCTACCATTGACAGAATTCGCCTACAATAATAGTTACCACGCAAGCATTGGCATGACGCCATACGAGGCATTATACGGCAGGAAATGCAGAACTCCACTATATTGGGATGAAGTTGGTGAACGTCAACTGTTAGGACTAAAACTGGTACAGCAGACCACTGAAGTTATCAAACTCATCAGAGCAAGACTGGTAGCTGCTCAAGATGGGCAGAAGAAATATGTTGATCAACACAGGCAAAATCGCGAATTTGACGTGGAAAATTTTGTTTTCCTAAAAGTTTCTCCTTGGAAGGGAAAAATTCATTTTGGCAAGAAAGGAAAGTTAAGCCCGAGGTTCATCGGATCCTTCGAAGTACTACGGAGAGTGGGAGAAGTAGCTTACGAGGTAGCTTTACCTCCAGAATTAGAACATGTTCACAACATTTTTTCTGTTTTGGTATTGCGACCGTATAAACCCGATTACAAATATGTGATTGAGTATGAACCGTTACAGTTCAACAAGGATTTATCTTATGAAAAGGTTCCTATCCAGATAGTCGACAGGAAAGAACAAGTGTTCAGGAATAAGGTGATACCTTCTGTGAAGGTGATACGGAGAAACCACAATGTGGAAGAGGCTACGTGGGAACTTGAAGCTAAAATGATGAAGAATTATCCTGAGTTAATTGTTTAATCTGTGTCTTCAATTCTAGGGACAGAATCTTTGTAAGGAGGGAAGAATGTGACGAATGAATTTTTTGAGTTGTGATTCTTGGGACATAATCCTTGTAAGGAGAGAAGGATGTAACAATCCAAAATTTTATTATTTGTAATTTAAAATATTTATTAAATTAAATAAATATTTTATTGATGTGGATGTTGTTAGTAAATATTTGTGAATTAAATTTATTAGATAATATTCTGATTTAATTTAATTCAATAGTTAGAGAGTTGTAAGATAACATGCGATGTTATATTGTTGTTTTAACTTAATAATTTAAAATGGTATGTTAAATTATTAAATAAAATTATAATAAGATTATAATTTTGTGATATTTGTTCACTACAAAAAATGGGGCTTCAGCAACAACCGATTTTCGTTGCTAAAGGTGCCAAATTTTGTTGTTAAATGGTTTTGGCAATGACTTTACTGTCGTTGCGTCTTTCGTTGCGCAATGAGCGTTGCTAATTGTTCTGCAACGAACGTATTTTTTTCGTTGCCAAAAGTAATACATTTTGCAACGAAATTTGGCTTTCGTACAGAGACTTAGATCCTTTAGCAACAAAATGTATTGTTGCAGAATAATTAAAATTTCGTTGCAAAAGCCTGCTAATTGGCAACGAAATTAGCTCCTTTTTTTTTTGCAACGACCATGCATTTTCGTTGCAATTGACACCATTTTGCAACGACATTTTTCGTTGCAGTAAATTATGAAAATTGTTGCCTAAGCTTGGTTTTGTTGCGGAATGTAAACTTTTTAGCAATGATTTTTCGTTGCTGATTATATTATTTGGCAACGACATTATACTGAATCAGCAACGAAAATGTTTGTTGCAGGTTATTTTTCAATAGCAATGAAAGTCGTCGATTAACGACGACATTATATATTGCCGTTTTTTATATGTGCAACGATAGTTGATATGATTTGCAACGATAAAAAATGTTACCTTTTATTTTAGTATTAGCAACAATATCCTCTCCGTTGTTATTAGGTTAATTTTTCGTTGCCAAATATTATATTTTTAATGCCATTAGCAACAAAATTTTGTTGCTAAATATATAAAAAATTGTTGCTATATTAAAATTTGTTCAATGCTTTGGTAACAAATTATATTGTTGCCAAATCAAAATTTGATATTCTTTTTGTGTACCTGGCTCAATGTCCCCATAGCAAATAATGGCAAAAATACAAAAAACTAAAATATTATTAACTTAATAAAATCATCCACTACATAATCATTCATTATCTTTACAATTAACCATCTAAAGCTACCACAGTTCTTCAATCAAAGTATATATCTACATATATAGAGAGATTACACTTCATAATTAATTATAAAAAAATGGTGATTTTGCAACAAACAGTTTTCGTTATAGGTTCATTATTACAATACAATAGTTCAGTTATATGTAGAAGACATCTGATTACTTGAAGCCACTTGAACTTGAACATTGTCTTTGGTTGTAGGTTCAGTAGAGCCTGAATACTACGCCCAACTGCATGACCAAAATTGTGCCTCCAATCCTTCACCTGCAAGAGAAATTTATGCACTAAACTCGTGCCCACTCAATAACATGTCAGAAATGGTGATATGAAAGCATACATACATTAGATTAGTATTCTAAAAACTAAAGAGTCAAATATAAAGCAAGGCACAATCAAATGATCAATCTACCTTAGGCCTGTGAAATAATAGCAGAACAATCTTAGAGCATTCAAAATTTGTGTTTTCAAAGATTTCAGTCTATAGGGATGGATGATAATGAACTTGAACCAGTTATTCATGCTAAGTTTATAGAATCAGCACTGGCTCTTGTTATTGATTTCCCATGTGGTTTCTATCACAAACTCGAGATAGTTGACCAAATTTGTTTTTAACCAAATGAAGTTAGTAACAATGTCGTAAACAAAATTGGGTAGGGTACAGTATCTTACTAGCATTGATTCAGTACTTGTAAAATAATCTAAGCATCCATATCCTCAAGGGTGCTACCCTTTTCAAAACTATTCACCCTTATAATGTAAACCTGCAAATAGAAGATGAATTAAACACTTTGGAATATGTAAGTTTGGTCCTAAAAGTGAGGGGATTGAAATCAGTGACTATGATGAGGTTATATTCATTCATCAAGGGCTTTGGTAGGGTTTAAGGTTTATTAAGACAAACAAAAAATAGGTTGTGGAACATTAAAAATCAACAATAATTGAGCAATGTCCATTTTACAATTATCACCTTGAATGCAATTGGTCGGATCAACTGAAACACCAATGCATCCCCATCTACCAACTCATGAGCAATCGAAAACCCTCTCCATCCACCACTTAGTCATGATTTACGGAACAAGTACACTGTTGGATACTCTTCTCCTTCCTCGTCAATTAATGTAATAGTATCGTCACACTTTGGAAGGTGTTTCCTGCATCAAGAACCTGGAAGGCCCTGTTCATTACATTTTTAAAAATACTTACTTCACAAAAAGAATCAATATATTTTTGATCAACAACATTTTCCAGTAACTGCAAAAATCCCTTTAATGGTACAAACTAAAATGTACTAAAAAAAATGAACAAATTTAACATGAGATTGAGAGTAACAATTTAAACAATGGAAGCAGATATAACAAAGAACACTTACCAGCCAAAATCCACCAGTGACATGTGACTGGAGCATTGGCTTGACAAAAGTAGGATAATTAGCTCGAAGACTCGATTCCAATTCCTCTTCTTTCAATGTAGCAGAGGCCCTACCTTCATCCGATGCATACACCCGGTTTGACAAATCCCTCTTATAACTATGTATTCTATACATAATTAAGAACAAACATACAAGAATAAAACAATCAAAGTAGAACAAACAAATCCCAGAAATTGGTAGTAGCAACCAAGAAAATACCTTCTAGGAATATCAAAACGTTAATAAGAAACCTGTAATCATAAATATAATCAAAATGTATGAAATAATAAACAAACCCAAAAAAATTTATGGGTAATACTCATAGTTAAAAAAACATACAATTTCTTTGTAGACAAGGGCAGGCAAATTTACAACACGACTTGAGAATTGCAAAAGTGAGTGATCACTCAATTTCAGCAACAAATGGAAAACCCCACTTAATTAGTCCTACTATTTTTGAACAAATAATCATCTTCATTAATTTTGAACAAATCCTCAAAAATATTATAAAAAAGTAACATGAGCCGAGAGTAAATTGTGAAAACACCTCTAATAAAATTTTATATTCACATTCTAAGATGGATAAATAATAATATAACCTTTTTTTATGTAAAAAAAATTTAAAAAAAAACAAGTGCTTCTACTTCTTACCAAAACTGAGAAGTGACAACAAATGAAGCATGAAAAATATGGCACATCTAATACAACAATGGTCTTTGAAAACCATATACTCGTACTTAGTTGTTGGTTCGATCAAGTTACTCGAACATGTTCGAGTTCAACTAAAAGTGTTCGAGTTCGACAGAGTTCGGTTCGATTCGTTTGTAGCTCTGCTTGCTTCAAACAATCACAATCTTTGCAAGTCTTAACATCATATTTATTAACCATTCTTGTCTACACAGATTTCTGTGATACATGGGCATTCTTGAATGGACGAGTTAGAAATGCTTTTGATTTTAAAAAGTTCATTCAAGAGGTAATCTCTTCATTCAGTATGATTCAAATTTATTTGTATTTTTACTGATTATTCAAAGAGACTACTCGCACAATAATTTCCCATAACCCACAAATACTGATTATTCAAAGAACTAATTTATAAACTAAAATAGGCTATATACATGATTACTTTAATGTAAGAAATAATATTAACATTTCTTATGCTACAACATACAAACATTCAAACAGCATAACCTGTAATTTGGAAGACCAAATATAATTTCAACCTCAAAAATTCCAGATAAGATACACACATATATAAATGTATATCAGAACACATTCAAAAGAGAGGGTTCTCAATCCAACTATGCGCTTCATCTGGCATATTGTTTGATAACACGAGCTTAAGATTGCTCAGTCCCCATAAAAACTGAACCAGAATCAAGAACATGGAGGATTAATACTCGCAATACTTAAAAAACCTTCAAAATCACAAACAAAGATTATATATAGAAGTAACGTAGTAAATTGAAAATTGAAATTGAAATGCACAAAGTCTCAAAACATGATAAAATTGTTTACAAGGACAACTACAACTCACTGTAAAACCAAAACAACGAATGGCATATAGAGACCATCCACCCCTGCCCATCAAGCAATTGGTTTTTTATCACCAGATTGCTCAACAGTCAACACCTCCAGTCCTCCAATCGTATCCAATTGCCTCAAGTATTCAACTATTCATACAACATAGTCAAGGGCCCTGGGCCCATAATGTAAGACCCCAACTTATTATAAATGAAATTAAATTTTCTCTATTTATTATTTTGAAATAATAAGGATTGATTGGATTAATGTGGTTAGTTATGGGTAAAATCATGTAAATATTTCAAATAAGCAAGTGGTTATAAAATATTCATTTTATCGAGAGAATATTCGTTTGGTCGTGGAATATTCTTCTTTGTCGGGGAATATTAAATACGACGGCAGTGACCTTGTGTGGGCCCCATAAGTGAAAGCAATTGGATGAAGAAAGCGACAAGTATAAGTTGTTTATAAATAGCAGGCGTAGTTATTCAAGATTAATCTTGTTGGAATACTTGGTGGTTAAAACACAAGAAGACGGTATTGATTGTATTGCACCAATTATTGATTCTTACGTAAAGAAGGCCTTACTCAATAATTGTTACGATGAGTTATTGTTCAATATTTTATTTTATTGATTCAATAATTGCTACGTTGATATTTTATATTATTGTTGTTTCAATAATTGTCACTTCACACGATATTTTCATTATCAGATCAATAATTCATATTATTGGAATAATATTATTAGATAACATTATTGGCAATGTCTAGAAAGTTCTGTCTAAGGAGAGGTTTGGTCACCTAAGCGCGCCAGTAAGGAGAAATCCTTATTGCAAAGCCCCCTCTTTCCTGGGAATGGCCTGGTTGTCAGTACTGTGATTCTGTAACATTATTTATGAATAATTAATTATGGATTATTATGATAAGGAAAATATTCATTTTATGTGGATATAGATGGAGAAAATTTTTAATGTGACAATTGTTGAAAATTGCTATTTTATCTTTTTCGATAAAATAATTCATTTAAATATATTATTATATTTTAATAATATAATAATGGTGATATTTTATAATGAATGTGTGATATATGAATAAATGAGGAGGAAGAGTATTTTTGTTACAAAAAAATGTTTAAAATATGTTAAACATGTTTGTGGGCCCCACTTTATGACTGAAATTGGATTATAGCCCGTAAAATCGCCCGTTTGTGGATTTCGGTCAACTTCTGCTTGGAATTTGGAAAAACTTAAACTTACAAAGTTGTAGAGAATGTAAATTCCTATGGAAAGGACATAAGATTCAAATTTTTCTGATAAAAGGGCTATTTATTATGAATTATTGAAGCTCTGAAGTTCCGGAATAATTGATTTTTAGAAATTTTAATTGTTTTATTTAAGAAAAACATTTTTTTGCAATCCTACATGTGATATAAATGTGCTGAATTCAGTTGGTCTAAGGTGGGCTTGAATTTGTTTAATTATATTATAATTTTATTAAATTTTCTATTTTGGTGTTCTAAGCATTTTCCTATAAATAGGGTGCTTATGTTAGAATTAAAAATCACACTAGAAACTGAAGTTTTCTCTCTTTTTCTCTCTATATTATCGAAAGCGTATTCTTGTGAGTATTTTGATACTTTGAGTGTTGCTATCTGGTGTAAGTTCCTTCAAAGACTATATCCGGTATTCGGTAGAAGTCTGATCTTTTCAAGGTAAGGGATGTTATATTTTTTAAAAAAATGATATTATTTTTTCTAATATCATTATGCCGGATTATTGGTAAGATTTTTCTTGTGAAATTCTTGTCTTTTAGTGTTGGGATTACTATTCACGTATACGGCACTATTCACGAATACGGCACTATTCACAGAAAAATTAAATTTTTATTTTTTTTTCAAAATATCGATTATGGATACTAGCTTTGATTGTATCCATGTTTTGATCATTCTTGAATTTTACTCCATTATGATTATTTCTGAAATATTTTTGAACTCGGATTGTTTAAAGTACGAATCCTTAATATTTGTTCTTTTGTTTCACTGGATTCATTTTCTTTAAAATATTTTTCTATCATCTTCAGTCCTAAATGATGATATTACTGAATATCTTTGGCCTGTAGTGCAAAGATGGTTGATTTTCTTATGAATATCTTTGGCCTATAGTGTAAAGATGTACATGTGTTGAGATGAACATGACCGACTGATGAATATCTTTGGCCTGTAGTGCAAAGATGAATATTTGATTCAAGATGTATATTGATTGATGTTACAAGGATAAAATATTGATGATGGAATTTTAAATTCATAGATAATAGTAGATTTCATTCTCTATATAACTCTTCTATGAATTATTATTTCTGCTGCGAATATTGATCTGAAACTTGTTGTCTATTGTATTCTATCAGATTTCTCCCTGTTGAAGACTAACGATAATTTGTTATATATTATCTTAGTCATAATATTCTTTACTGGGCTAGTTGAGCTCACCCTTTTTCTTTTTGTTCCATTTTTTTCTTCTCGGGAGGCGAGAGAATGCGAAGAGTACTAGTCGGGGTATGGAATAAAGGTTCTAGAACGTTGTTTTAGTAGTCCTCACTATTTTTGTAAAATAATGTATCAATAATTGTAATGAGGACTTATTTGGGTGTGAATATTGTCTAGATGGCAATATTTGTATTTAAACTCACAGTTTTTATGTTGTATTAATAAAGTTGTAGTTGTTTCTGTACCATGTTATTGACGACTCAAAATGGGTGATGTATACCTATTTTGCACTACAAAAAAATGGGCCTTTAGCAACAATTTTTCGGGCAACGACTTTATAAGTCGTTGCTAAAAGTATATGTTTAGCAACAAAATTTGTCCTTCGTTGCAGATTGTGTCAGGCTTTCACTTTTTGCAATGAAATTCATAAGTCGTTGCAAAATTTCGTTGCTAATTCATTGGCGGGAAAAAAATTCGTTAGAAATTTGTTGCAAAATTTTAGACCACTTGCTTTCTCGTCATCGTGGGCAACGAAAGTTTTTTTGTTGCTAAAAATGGGGCTTTAGCAACGATTTTTTAGGCAACGACTTTATAAGTTGTTGCTAAAAGTGTATGTTTAGCAACGAAACTTGTCCTTCGTTGCAGATTGTGTCAGGCTTTCACTTTTTACAACGAAATTCATAAGTAGTTGCAAAATTTGGAAACAAAATTCGTTAGAAATTCGTTGCAAAATTTCTAACCACTTGATTTCTCCTCATCGTGGGCAACGAAAGTTTTTTTGTTGCTATATTTCGTTGCCTAATATGGACCACATTCATTGGCAACAATTTTTATTTTCGTTGCATATTTTATACAACTTTTTGCAACGACTATTAAAATGTTGCCTTAAATTAAGATAATAATAATAATAATAATAATAATAATAATACTAATACTAATAATAGTAAGAATAACAATAACAATAATAGTAATAATAATAATAATAATAATAATAATAATAATAATAATAATAATAATAATAATAATAATAATAGTAATAATAATAATAATAATAATAATAATAATAATAATAATAATAATAACAATAATAGTCAAAATAATAATAGTACTAATAATTATAATAACAATAATAATAATAATAATAATAATAATAATAATAATAACAAAGAATAATAATAGTAGTAGTTCTAATAATAATAATAATAATAATAATAATAATAATAATAATAATAATAATAATAATCATAATAATAATAGTACTAATAATAATAATAATAATAATAATAATAATAGTACTAATAATAATAATAACAATAACAGTAATAATAATAATAGTATTACTAATAATAATAATAATAATAATAATAATAATAATAATAATAGTACTAAATACTAATCCTTGCAAAATAATAGCAACTAGGCCCAGGTTCTTGGGTGGTCATTGAATTAATATTCTAAACTAGAGATCTTGGGTTCGAATCTGTGCATTAACATAATTTTTGGGATAAAGTTCAATATTCGCCATGCCAGCCCGTCCACATATGATATGTATATATATATATATATAGGGGAAAATGGGTATGCACAGCCTTGTAAACTCTTTTTTTACACAGTACATTAAAATGACGTCGTTTTGGCCCATTTATTTAAAAAAAACACGGCTATCTCTCTTCTCTACTCTCGTCCCAAAACAATCGAAGCTCTTAGAAACCCAAATCACAGATCGAAGCCCTCCCCTCCAAAATCGATCGCGCATACCTCTAATTCCCAATTCAGGAATCGCTCAAAATTATCCAGGTGGAAGCCAAAATAAGTCTGCGTCTGACTTGTATTTATCTCTAACGTCGGTGGAATCTTTTCACACTGAAAACTCCTATCTCTCTCTCAATCTCTTCTTCTTCAATCATGACTGTTTGAGATTGAATTTTTTTTTATATAAAAAATGGGTATGGGGGAATCAAATTTCGTGAGGGCATGTAGGTTTATTCATCAAGATTGGATCAAATTATTTCAAGATTTCGTGTAAGTTCTAGTAACTTCACTCATTGAGGTGTTTTCAGTTTAATTTTTTCAATTCAAGACATGCGTAGACCATATGTAGTTTAATTTGCACTTTTTGGTTCGTCCCTTTTTTCGCACTTATTCAAAGGTTAAATTTAACTCTAAAGTGGAGTACCTTTTTGGTTCAGGTGAGTTCATGGAGTAGTATTTAATATTGGTTCTGTCTTTTTCCAATTCTTTTAGTCGCATATGAGTAGTATTTAATATTGGAGTACTTTCAATCTGGGTTTTATTCATATTGTCCTTTTTTATAACTCATATGAGAAACTTATTTCGGCTGAAAGTTTCAGTTTTTAATGGTTGCATCTGTTTCTACAGTGGTTGAAGTCCTAGGATGGAAGTTTGTAATGTTCCTGAACATGGACGTGCAGATAATGTCTTACCATTACAACACTCAGAGTCGGTGTTAAACCTTCATGACACAGAGTAAAAAATTTGCCCAACATTTTAAATTTTGAATTATATTATCAATTGAATTATATGTTCTCTTTTTCGTTCCAGTGTTAATGTAAAGGATGATAATACAAAAACTTCGATAGAAGTTCCATATGTTGGATTATCGTTTCCTAGTCAGGACGACGCATACGCGATGTATAATGCATATGCAAGGCATAAAGGATTCTGGACCGCTTCATTTAATCTTGACAAATCTAAAACTTCGGGGGAGGCAATAGGTCGATTAATTATTTATAGTAAAGGTGGAATTACAAAAGATAAAGATCAAACACTTGAAGAGAAACCGAAGAAACGACGAAGACAAGTAAGATCTGACTGTCGTGCAAGGATGTGGATCCATTTAAACCAAAAAACGAAGACATGGCTTGTTACTAGTTTTTGTGATGAACATAATCACGAGTTTACTAGCCCTTCATCAGCATGGAAACATCGCTCTCATAAGACATATCATCGTAGTCAAACTGTCAAAAATTTGATGGAGAAGATGCATGAAACTGGACTGCGCCCATCAACAATTGCAAAGGTGGTTAATGCTCATGGGAATGGTGAGGATGAGATGATAACAACACAACAATGTGTAGATCATTTGCGCATACAGAGAAAGAATATGGTTGGTCGTGAATGCATTTCAGTAGTTCATCATTTTTGAGCAAAAAGAGTTAGTGACCCGTCATTTTTTTTTGCCATAGATTTGAAGAAGGATCACAGTCTTAAAAGTGTTTTTTGGGCCGATGGGAGGTCGATATCATCATATTTACAATTTAGTGATGTAGTTTCTTTTGATGTTACATATCGAACCAATAAATTTTCATTACCATTTGCTCCATTCACGGGGGTTAATCACCATAGACAATCTATTTTGTTTGGTTGTGCTTTACTTGCAAATGAGAAAGAGAAATCTTTTATATGGTTGTTTCAAGAGTGGAAGAAATGCATGTGTGGAAAAGATCCTGGGGTAATTATAACATATCAAGATCATGCTATTTGCAATGCTATAAAGAAAGTCTTTCCTAATACTCGACACCGATTCTGTTCATGGCACATTGAGAAGCATATCACAGAGAGACTTCATCTCCTTCGTTCTAGCAATCAAGCATTTTGTGATGAGTATAAAGCATAGTTTTATACTGAAACCATATTAGAATCAGAGAGTCGTTGGGAAATTTTGAAGAAGAAGTATGATTTGAATAATAATATTTGGTTGATGAACTTGTATGAAATGCGACATCAATGGGTTCCTGCATACTTCAGAGACATCTTTACAGTTGGAATGACATCTACCCAACGTAGTGAGAGTATTAATTCATTTTTTGATGGATTTGTTCATGCGTTAACTCCATTGAATGAGTTTGTGACGCAATATGAAAATGCTCTTGTATCTCGTCGGCAAGCAGAGAAAGAAGAAGATTTCAAGACAAAAATTTCTCACCCGATATACGAGACTGAGTTGGAGATTGAGAAACAAGCTGGACAACTCTACACTAGAAAAATGTTTGACATATTTCACACTGAATTTAAGGCTAGTTATTCCTATTGGAAGGAGAAGGTGAGGAAGGATGGAGACATAATTGAATACAAAGTTGGAAAGAGCACGAGTCCTAAAGCTAATTGGAGAACTGTCTTGTATGATGATGGTGGATGACTCTTAATTGTTCTTGTGCAAAGTTCGAGATGGAAGGAATGATATGCAAGCATATCATTTGTGTTATGAGATTTAAAAATTTTATTTCCATTCCAGAAATATATATATTGAAAAGATGGACTATGGATGCTAAGTATCGACCTGATATTGTTAGATGTTCATCAAGCGAGGTTGATGTAACTCCTATGATGGTGTTTTCCCTTAAATCAAAAATGTCCAAAGTGTTACAAGATGCTACTTCATCACCGATAATTTTAAGGAAGTTGAATATTTGATGGATGATATGATAAAAAAGATAAAGGAGAAAAAATTGCAAGATGTGATTTGTCAGATGGATTCAAGTACTCAAACATCTAATCCAGTTGTTTCCTTTGTTGACATTCCAGAAATAACAGTGTGTGATCCCAATGGGCCAGTTAGTACTAAAGGTAGACCAAGGGGAGCCTCGAGATTTAAATCGGGTAGAGAGGTAGCTCAAGAAGTAAAGAGTAAACAAACTCGTTATTGTGGAGAGTGTGGAGAAGCCAACCATTATAGAACTACTTGTCCAAAACTAGGTATAAACAAACTCGTTCATTTTGTTATGTTTTTATATATTTGTTTGGACTCTATAAATATTTAATTTTTATTTTTATTGTTGTGTATTAATAGCAAATCAACATAACAAAGACCACGATAATGAAAAAGGGAACAAAGGAAAAGACAAAACCACAAAAGGTACTTTCTTCTTATTCCACTCTGTCCTATTGCAGTTCATGTTTAGAGTCAAAAACTTAGTTGCAAAATTATGTGTTATAAATTTACGTGCACTTGATCATCTTGACTTGATTCCTAAAATCAGAAATAACAACTATATCATTCAGAGTATGGCTATTGGCCAGTACAGGTAGTTGGGAAATATAGAATCCTCTACTCTCCATGCCTCATCCCTTATTACTGATTCTTTATAAAACTGGATGCTTCCTTGATTTCAGTTGGGGCTTACCCGAATGTTCAGAACCTATTTGGAGAACTAGACATTAATGATCGATTGTAGTGGAAGGAACATGTATCATACTTTTTGGTTTACATTTTTGCAAACAGTTACATGTATATGTTTATTGCAAAATAAGAGCAAATATAGAGGAAATCAAGATATAACATTTGTTACTACTTACCATTGTTGATATTTATTGACATGACAGATCTTTTTGAAATACTTATACTGTTGAAGGTGCTAGCTACATTAGTGATAAACTATTAAAAGAATACTAGGTTATGGGGTCACTATTTCTAAGTTTGTGAACTTGTGTTTGGATTCATTTTGTTTGTTACTGTATTTTTTGCGAATAGGGAATACTTAATTGGCTATCTTATACTTGATTTATTTTGTTTATAGGTTCTTCCTGATGATATTCGACAAGCATTGATGTTGGTGGTTGACTGTTGCATGAGGCGAGACTATTTAGCCGCAATGGATCACTATATTATGGATATTTTTTGGAGCTGCAAGATGTATATCTTCTGGGGCTATTTTAGTACACTTTTTGGGGCAGCTTTAGTATATATTTTGGGCCTGATTTAGAATACTGACATGGTTGTAACCCTTTGATACATACTTTGGATATTTAAGACTTGTAATTCTGTAGCTATGTGGTACTTTGGATGTTTCATTTTGTTGTAAAATTGTGGTAATGTAGAATGGTTGGAAAAATGACATGATTTTTAATGACAATTTTTTACAAATGTATAATGATTGTAATTGATTTGGATTTGGTTTGATTTAGTTGTAATGAATTAATTATTTTGGATGAAGTTTGGAACAGGTTTGATTGGTTTGGTATGCAAAACAGGACAGAACTTGACAATTTTTTTTTAAATTGAAGGAACTACATGTGGAAAGTTATAGAGTGGTTAGTTATGCTTAATTATAGGCCAGAACCCTTATTATCAAAGTTTGGATTCACTTTTAGCACAAAAAAATACTATAAAAAAGCATACCAAACAACAATAGGAAAGCCAGAGCCTCTTCTGATCAGAATAAGCATACCAATCAAAAGCAACTCCTGTATAACTGTGATGGTCTCACCTTGTGTGGAGTATACTTTTTTAAAGGAATAAAACTTTACCATAGGTTTCATTTGAAAAAAATAACAATCCAAATGAGACCATAATAACTATAACAAATCTACTGGAAAATTAAAATTGGAGGTACAATCTATGCTATAGGAACATACCAATTCATCATATCAATAACACTGACAGAGAACACTTTTTGTGCTAAATGTAAATAAATATGATCACAAATAAACAACTCCATAAAATTGTTTTATTTCATAAAAGTATGAATAAGATTTTAACAATAACCAACTCCATTTCAATTTCAAATTTAATAAAACAGAACTTTATTACATAATTGGGGTATGCTTACAAATTCAAAATAACAAAACTTCATTACATTTAATTCCCTCTTTTTCATTCATTACAATAACCAACTCCATTTTCCTCTTCATATTTGCAAATCTTCTCAGCAAGATCAACACGAAGCTTGTTATTCGCTGAACTAAGACGTGCGTCTTTTCATTTGATTCTTGTCATTGCTTCCCAAGTTCTAAACTAATCTCTTGGATTTTATCGAGCCGCTTATTATGGGCTCTCCTCAAGCTCTCTGAAAGTTCAGCTTTCTCTCTGTTTTTTGCCGTGAGCCTGTCAATCTCTGCTTTAGCATCATCCAGCTGTTCATAGATTTTATCCATCATCTTCAATTCAAAATACAATATCTGTCTCAAGTAAAACATTCAGTAAGGTATAACAAATTGATTGGCAACTTCATTTGAAAAAAAAGTTGTATGATTTTACTGCTAACTAGCCTTCTTCAACAGAACCTTCCTTTACAAGTACTTTTTATCAGCAAAACAATTACTTCCAGAATTAACATAAAACAGGTCAAGAAACATAAACATGGCTATGAACTGTGAACCTCATCCAAATTAAAGTAATGCTCTTTTATTATAAAAATGTCAAGCAATTGAATAAACATAGTCGTAATAAACAATATCATCATCCAACCGAAAGATTCTCACCGACAAGTAATTCTTGAAAGTTTTGGCAAATTTTGGTGTCCAAAGAAAAGCTGAGAAGTGAAAACCAAGTTGAAACAACAACTACGGCAGAAATTCAAGTAACCAAACCAATATTATACCCAATTATGTTTTTGGTTTTCTTGGCAAGTACAAGGATGCATAGAGATTTTTATCAAATCGAGCACTAGATGAACCATGTGCCAAGATACCCAGGTCTAGAACTTTAACTTTCTTTCATCGCAAAGTAAATCCATGAATCAATATTATTAGCAAACTTGGGTTCCTTACACCATGCCTTAAATAACCATCCTAGTGACTATTTTTCTTTATTAAAGTCACCATATACAATTCTAATAAAACTCGCAACAAGCCAACAAGATCATGATTTTTGTCCCTCCAATCTAAGCTAAATTGGGTAGAACACCAATATGCTAAGACCTACTTTTTCACTTATCCACCTCCTTGTCCTTAAAACAACTAGGAGTCTTATATGGGTATTATTTTAAAAAAAAAAAAACTTGAGTAACACAACAATTTTCCTTCTCAAAATAAATGATTCATAAACATAAAAATAAAATTTCAATTTTCTATATAGAAATGATTCATCTAAAGAAGATTGTATCAAAATTTGATTAATGAGCGTAAACACAAACCAACTTGGTTCGACAAAATTCAATTTCTCTATAGATTTCCACATCACACAATCAAACAGAAGCGACAAGTAAATCAAACTACAGAAAATCTTGACCATCACCAGAAAGAGTTAAGATCCAATTCAAACTTCTACAGAGAAAGCTGAAATTGATTTGCAAATTAAACTACATATGGTCTACGCATGTCTTGAATTGAAAAAATTAAACTAAAAACACCTCAATGAGTGAAGTTACTAGAACTTACCTGAAATCTTCAGCGAATTTGATCCAATCTTGATGAATAAACCTACATGCCCTCACAGAAATTTGATTCCCCCATACCCATTTTTTTATAAAAAAAAAATTCAATCTCAAGAACAGAGTCGCAATTGAAGAAGAAGAGATTGAGAGAGACGAGAGTTTTCAGTGTGAAAAGATTCCACTGACGTTAGAGAGATAAATACAAGTCGGGCACGCAGCTTATTTTGGCTTCCACCTAGATAATTTTGAGCGATTTCTGAATTGGGAATTAGAGGTATGCGCGATCGATTTTGGAGGGGAAGGCTTCGATCTGTGATTTGGGTTTTTGAGAGCTTCGATCGTTTTGGGAGGAGAGTAGAGAATAGAGATAGCCGTGTTTTTTTTTTAAAATAAATGGGCCAAAACGACGTCATTTTAATGTACTGTGTAAAAAAAGAGTTTACAAGGCTGTGCATACCCAATTTCCCCATATATATATATATATATATATATATACATATTCTTTTCAAAATTTTTTATTAAACTAAATAAAATACTAAACAAATCTCAACATTAAACTAAATATATATAAAGTAACTATATATGAATATTTTTATATATAAATATATACATGTAAACAAATATTCATATAAATATTTATAAATTTATCTCTAAATATTCATATAAATATTTATAACAAATTTTCATATCTAAATTTTATAAATTTTAGATGAAATATTTATAAATTTATAAATAAATATATTATTTATGTAATACACAAAAAATATAACATAAAAAGCAAAAATATCACAGCTAGGTTTTGAACCTAAGACCTATGGGTTATTGGGCCATTAAGCTACCACTGAGCCATTGCAATTTATTAGTTAACTAAACTACCGTCATAACTTGTAGCGGTAGACAGTGTAGCACATGAGCAAATGAGGGGGCAAATGAGTAATTTCTCATGTCGCTACAACCTGTAGCGGCAGGGAAAAATCCATTTTAATCCGTGTCATCCAATGTTGCGATCAACGGTATAGATTATGGTTGTTGAAACAGTACCCGTGACAACCAATTGCCAAGAATGGGGATCCATATATATAGTTGTGTATATTCTATTTGTGCGCAATCTTTCAAAACTACATCGTTTTGGCATATTTGTTTTTGAATGCATGTGAGTAAGTGGAGGCGCATACAACAACAAATATTGAGGAGATGCACGAGTCTCTCGACGGCTTTCTTGGTGGAAGCAAAGACGATGGATTAGAGGCAAATGACAAAGGATGGCACAGTAGATAAAGGATTTCGGGTGAGTTTGAAAATTGATGACCAAAGTATCATGTTATGTGTATAAAATTATGTAATATATGTATGTTTTGGAATTAAATTAATTAGAGTTCTTCTACATGGACATGTTTATTAGACATTTAAAAAAAAATTGTTTGTGACTCTCAAAAAATATATATTATTTATTTCAACTAGAATTTTTACAAACTATAGTATTTTAGGTGTAATTTGGATACATATACAAGAACATGGTTATACAGACTGTACAACCCTGTTCTTGTATATGTATCTAAATTACACCTAAAACATGTACACTATATTTTGTAAAAATTACTGTTGTAATAAATACTATACATTTTTTGGGAGTCACAATAAAAAAAATGAAAATGTCCAATATTCCGGTCTGCCAAGACTTATTGAATTAATTACCCTTCTTTGTTTATGAATTTGTATTGGTATAAATTTAACAGATGAAAAATATGAGACAAAAATGTGTTTTTAAAAAAATAATAATTTTGGTCCTCTTTTTGTCTTTAAAACAGTCTCAAAAATATCTTTTTTAGATAATTTAAAAGTTTAAAATAGAAAATATTGTCATTTAGTTATTTTTAACGAGTCGGTTAACAAACAACTTTTTTTTATTCAGTGTTCAATTTTAATCAGTTCATTTAGCTATTCAGAACTATTTTATTCAATTTTATCAAACAGCCCTTAGCCTATTTGGGAATGACTTATAAGTTGATCAAACTAACTTATAAGTCATTTGTTACTATTCACTTGTTTGGAAATGACTTATTTTCCTACTTATAAGTTGAGTTTTGAGTTTTAGTTTGACCAAATGAAATGTCTATTTTATCTCTTTTATATTTTACATATTTTTTTATTAATGTCCTTTTTAATAATTTTTAGATTTATTTTAATTTATAAATCATTATAAATTTAACACTTTCATAATTTATTTTAACTTAATTTTTAATTTATAAGTTAAATTGACTTATAAATCAAATTAATTTAAAATAACAGATATAAATCAAATTATATGTAGGCAGTACAGATTTGGGAATTAGCTCGCCTTCTTCGGTACTGGTACCACTTCTTTCAACCAAAGCTAGGTTTTGGCCAAAATTTGCAGAGAGCAAAACCCCCAGAAATATCTACTCCCAATCCACTCCGTCTTCTTCAAATTCAAGTCAAGGTTTCAAGTTCCTTCCAAAAATGGCTCGTAATGAAGAAAAAGCTCAATCTATGCTCAACAGATTCATCACCATGAAAAACGAAGAGAAAAAGAAACCCAAAGAGCGCCATCCGTTCCTATCGTCCGAATGCCGAGACCTCGTGGAGGCCGACAAGTGGCGCCAGCAAATCATGCGCGAGATTGGTCGAAAAGTTATGGAAATCCAAAACGAGGGTTTAGGCGAACACCGCCTCCGCGATATTCCACATGTCTCATCTTACTCAATTTGGAACAGGCAGGAGAGATTGATGCCCAACCTAGGTGGTACTCAGTCTTGACTGCTGGGAGATATAGAGGTTCTGAATTCACCAAACATATTAACCCGAGAAATAAGCAGTTTCTAGGCAATCAATACGAGTCAACTGCAGCGGCTTCTGAATCAACTGATGTACCAACTGAGAAATATGAGTATCAAGCAGAGGTGCATTACTGGAACTACATATCTTATTGAATTCCCTTTCTATGACTTGTTTTTCCATCTTTCTCTATTTTGAATCTGTAGTTGATATTGTTTTTTTGCTTTGTGACATGTCAGTCGGCTCATGGACCTCATTGTCAACAGCCTCTACAGCAATAAAGAGGTATTTATTCGTGAACTTATCAAGTATGTCTTGAGCTTCAAGAAAATCTCTGATCTTATTAATGTATGATTGATTCCAAACGGATACAAATATATTTCGAGATCCAAAAGCTACACAGCGTTAAAAAATATCACTGGAAAATGATTATTGATTGCTGCCTGTATTCCATTTAGGCTGACAGAAAATTTACTTGTGTTGAAGGCACATGTGGTTTCTGTGTGTTGGTGGCACTATTGTATCTTAAATACATGTTTGGCTTGTGGCTCCATAAGGGTAACCGCAAGGCTATAATATATAATACATGGTTGAGTGCTTTCAGAGGGCTTGGACCCAAGTTCAAGTCTTTTGGCCGTTGCATACAAGCCATAGGCATTTTATTTGGTAAATTTTTGAACTTTCTACTTAGGACAACTATGAAAAATGCGAATCAAGTCTCAAAAATGCTCTGGAATTTGTTTTAACTGATAAAGAGATCCATGTTCTGTTTTATTTTGTTTTATTTGTGGATGCTTGTACAGTTGTTCTATATTTGTTTTGAGAAATCCTCGTTCGGAGTTTTTTGTTTACTCTTGGTTATCAGAACACCCACCTGTTAGCGCTAATATTGTCTACCAAACTGTGAGTCTGTGCAAGTAAATGATGAACTTCTGGGTATCGGAGTTTGTCATGCTTTCTGGTGCTCATTCTTTTATTATTGTGACACCTCAATTGATTTGAGTTTTTTTTTTGATTGATTAGTTAGATTTGATTCTAATGATATTATTTAATTTATTCAGTTGGTCCTCATGAAAATATTCTTGTTTGTGCAAAATTTTAAATTCTATTGAAATAAATTTAAAGCATGAGCCTCGAAATTGAATACCAGAAATAACAAATATTCAGATAATCAGATGTCTAATATGTTTGAAGTACACATTCATATATATATTCATCCAATAATGAAGTTGGGCAGAATTTCCTATGAGATTACACTACATAAGAAATAATGTAGTGCTAGAACAAGGAAATTGTTAAGTCAATGTCTTAATTTAGGCCAAAGATTGATTTAGATATATACTTAATGGGTGCATCCTGTGTGTATTTTGTCCTGCAACTACATCCTATATTCTCGACCTACTTGCACATCTCCACCTCATTCTCTATAATGTTTTAGCGAACAAAAACTTAAACTACTTCATAATTCGTGGTGAGATGTATGTAGTTAGTCATACAGATGCATTACATACCCAATGCTTACGAGGAGGATGTTCAATGCTTATGTAAAATCCTTGAATAATTGCTGTCCAATTCGGCAGCCCCAATTGTTAAAAAGGAGTGGAATGGTTGTCAAAACCCAATCCTGAAAACCCATTGGAGTATAGCAAGTTAACAGTTAAAACTTTGGGTTAAAGGGACTAGGCCCAAAACAAAGTCACTGCCCAGCCTTGCCTTAGGAATTTTCCAGCAGCCCACATGGGTGAACTAAGGAGCTGAGGTTGTTGGTTGTTAATAGTAGTTAGTTAACAGGTTAGTCAGTTAATAGTTAGCAGACAGGTCTGCAACAGAGAAGGCATAGCAGAAAGACTAGGGTCCTGTTAGGGTGGCTGCAGAGCAGTCTAACTGCTAGAGGTACTAGAGTGTATGTTAGGGGTCAAGTAGAAGGTGATGCTATTAACAGTAGAAGAAGCTAGGCTCAACCATAAAAGGCCAAGCTCATTGCCTAAAATCAATTAGCTTCATCACTTAGCAAATTCCCAAAAGATATAACAGTAGAAGGAGAGTGGAAGGGTTACGGCCGAGGGGGGAAAAGTAAACTGAGCAGTACAACTCACTTGTACCCTTCAAATCGACAAGGTAAGCCAACTCTGGCTTCCCAATTCTTTTTCTGTCGTTGCTGCTTCTCTAATTAGTAGCAACTGAATTGTTAGTGACTAAGGAACATGTATGGCTGTTATAGTAAATTAGTACAATATGATGACTGTTTTCATGTTATTTGAACTAGTGTAATTGGGACTGATAAGTATGGACTTATGCTTGATGTTGTTTAAGCAATACGGCTGGGGGCAGTGAGCTAAAGATCATGTAATATATGCATATATAAGGACTGCACTCTAGGTGTTTGATGATTTGCCAAGCTAAGAACTGATTTAGTTTTTGGTTTATGCTAACTGTGATTTAAAGAAAAGGATATCGAATAAACCATATATTATTACTATTGTATCAAGCATGCTAAAAGATTGCACCTTCTCATTGTGACTAGTTGATTAATATTCAAGATTTATGTTTTGATAAAACAAAACTAAAGTAACATAAAGGAGCTGCTATACTGTTAATATTAGGGTAGCCAGTGATTACTAATCAATAGGGACAACCTCATTAAAGTGTTACATAAGTATGTGAAATCAAAGAGTTACAAATTTTCCAAAGTTAATGATAATGTGATTTCGGTTAGCATGATCTGTGTTACCATATGAACTGCTGTGATGTTAAATGGACTGCTATGCTATTAATGTGGACTGCTATATGCTAAAAGATTAAGCTAAGTGTACAGTCAGAATTTATGACTAGAATATCAAGATAAATGATCAAGTAAAGTCAGCTATGCTTGTATACTATGTGGTTTGGTATATTATGTATAATCTAGATGTATGCTAGCCTATATATGAATTAAGCAATTAATTAAGACCTTGTATGCTAGACTAGAGGCTTGTATGCTAGACTAGAGGCTTGATAAGGACTGATATGGTGTAAGCTATTCAATACCAGTCAAATATATGTTATGTATGATAAATATCATATAAAAAGATAGTATAAGCCTTTATATTGTACTTTCATGCTATCCTCGTAAACATAGGGGTAAAGCATGTTTGTTTTTGAAAATTAAATACTAAAGAGGGCTGTGTTGGCCTAAAAGCATAAAGACCTTGACTTAGATGCTTTAAAACATGAAAAGATGGTAGATAGAGGATACATGTGTAAGTAAGGCAAATTTGGGCCTGTTTTGGGACATGGCTCAAAACAGCCCCTAGCTACCTATAACTTCAAAGTCATGATTGGATTTGGTTGTATTACTATCTAATAAAAACTGTGTTGTAAGAATCCCTTGATAGCTAAGAATTATCAAAATTGGAACTATGTATGCATATATCTTATAATGACTACATATGCTAAAGTGCTCACCTTAACTAAGCTAAAGATTGTTTCTAGTTATCATGCTATGAGTTCTGAACCTTGATTTTGTAAAGTAATAACACCATTGTTTACTAATGCCAAGAATTGAAATTGTTAGGTTGAGTGCTTATACTTATAATTGTAATAAGTGATTGCTTATGCTTATGATTATATGACATATTGCTATGCCTAGAACTGTTATGGACTGGGACAGTATGCTTGTGACTGGAATGAGTATAAATGACTGTTAGAAGGACTTTAGTTGCTATACTAACTGTTATTACATTATATGAACTGTTATGTGTTGCTTTACTAACTGTTGTAGTATTAAAATTCACTGATATGCTATATTGCTATGCTGACTGACTGCTAGCATTACTTGTGTGACCTTGCTAACTGTCATGGTATTATGAGGACTGCATTGAGGACTAAATATTGCTCTATTGATGACTGAAGTTGAGTAGAGGAGATAAGATGGGCTGTGGAGAAATAAGGAGGATAAAAATTGGTTGATGATATGAACCAATAGCAATGAAACTAGTAATATAAAACTGAGCATGCCACCTATTTGTTAAAAGTCCCAAGTGGACTGTTTTGATCAAAAATCAATTACTAGATAGAAGCAAGGACTTGGGCAAATGGGTATGCTATATAAGATTATAATTAGAGCAAATATGTATGCTAGTTTGTGTGAAACTCACCTTTAAAAGCCAAAATGGTATGGAGTCATTGGTGCAGCTGCTGCCCACAGTAGCATCAGTCATATATAGAAGCAGTTGAAGCTTTCCTTGAGCTCTACTTTGGCACAGTATGCTTATGTAATACTTTTCTACAAAAAGAATAAAAATAAGTTGCGAAATACCCAACACGTTATATAAGAGGGTCATGAAATGAAGGAATAAAGTACAACAAAAACAGAGGGATAAGAAAAGAGCTGCTGCCCATAGGCAGCAGCGCGTGTGCAATCAGTCAGCAAGTCAAGCCAGTTTGCGAATATAATTCTATGGCTTCAAATGTTGAGTTAACTGAAAATGAGTATATTATCTATAAAGTCTTGTAATAGGTTGTAATTAAGCTACCTTATATGAAGCTAGAAATGCCCTGAGATATAGAGCACAGCTACTGCCATTGACAGCAGCACTTCGCTGCAAGAAGTGTGTCTCAGCAGCAGTTTGGGCAGTCTGTCTTAACAAACTAACATAGCTGTCTAGAGTTAACTAACGAGTATAGAAATAAAAGGAGAGTAGCAAGGGCTGCTACTATTGGCAGCAGTAAGTGACTGCAAATAGCAGCACATGACCTGCAACAACAGCACTTAGAAGCCCACTTCAATTTCTAAGTTCATATTACAAGCTTAACTATAGGAAATAGGTTGAAATTGTTAAGGCAAGCAAGCTAAAGGGAATAAGAAGTTAAGCAAGTTGTGGCTGCCATGTTGTGGTTGGGGCCGTGAGGCCAAGTGTGGCCACACCAAGCTTAGCTAAGCCTCATGGGGCTAAGCCAAGCTTGGTTGCTGGCATATCAGAACAACAAGGAACCAGTTGGTATACCTAATGAAAAGATATATAAAGAGATTATTTTAACCTCAAAAAGGGGCTGTTTGGCATATTATAGAAAAATAAAGATAATCAATGCCTTAGTATGGAAATAAAAACTAATAATCATGGGATAAACAAAAGTTGACCATGCAAATTGAAAATACCTTTAAAAACAGAAAATAAGCTACAAAAGCATCTTGTATGCTAGGATTTCTATAAACAAGACAAGAGGCACTCTTGTGTTAAAATCCCAATAAGATGTAAGCAAAATATATGTTGTGTGTACGTATTATATTCATGTCAAACACCATTAAAAGAAAAATGGTGAAGATAAGAACATGGATGAGATATTTGAAAAATGTGTTACATATAAGAAATCTATCCATGACTACTAACATGCTTGATTAATGCAAATAATAACTGTTCTATGATTCCTATTACTTGTTGTAAGCATGTCGAACCCCATCAAAGTGAAAAATGTCTATTGTGAAAGCATGGATGAGATATTTGAAAAATGTATCAAAAATATGAATTTAACTACAACCATGATCACTGAAACTATGTAACATGTGAGCTTACAAACTATATAACTTAGCTATGTGATTAACATGCTTGTTAATATAAATAACTGTGTAGGATTTTGTGAGAACACTTCAAATTAAGCTGAAATCCTAACAATAGACTACAAACAAGGCAAGTTTCTAACTCTTACTCTTTATTGAGCGAAGTTTTATGATCTCCTTTGTGAATGTATGATGCTATCAAATTTATAATTTTTTCAGATTCTGGAATGGTTAAAGCACAGTCCTACAGATATTGAAAGCTACATCAGACCTGGCTGTATCATATTATTAATATACCTTCGAATGGAAAATTTCAAATGGGAAGAGGTACGTTTTGCTTCACTTCTAGAATGTAGATTTCTATTTCTGAAGAACCAAACTGAGGTTAATATTGAGCTTGATGCTAAACACATCTTGGGGTGAATATTTATTCTACCATATAAACTGTAATATATGCTAGTTTTTGACAGACACAGATAATGTGACAATGTTCTTTCTTATATGTACGTTTTATCCACCCTATAATATGTCTTGGTAGTCATGGTCTTTGTATAATCTGTTACGTTTCAGGTTCATGAAGGAATAAGATTTCATTCTCAGAACACCTAAATATGAAATGACACCAGTTGTATGTGCAGTTTCACTATACTTCCAACTCCCCATTTATTTTCTTGTTCTTTTCCTATTCTGTCTCAAAATTTGAAAAATGTGCATACATAAAACTTTTTAAATTATAAGTGGCCTAGGATTTTAGCCTATGTATGTTGTAAAAGGGCAAGCACCAGTGGAAGCATGATGTAGATGATTTTTATAGGAATGAACTGTTACTGGCCAATTAATATTGATTATGAAACTGATGCTTTTATATTGTGGTGTAACGTGTACCAGAAAACTCAGTTTTTGTGATGGGTGATAATCGCAACAACGGCTATGATTCACATGTATGGTATGTAGTCTCAATCTTCAGCTCATAAATGTTTTTTACAAGATATCATTTTTCAAGTATTTTTGCATGCTTTTTGAAGATAACCCATCCCCTTATTAAATTGAATGCAATGATGGGAAATATTTTTGGCAATGGAAAGTGGAGTACTTGTTATCTAACTTATGCTATAACCAGGTTAGAGAGATTATGCATTGATGTGCCAACCATATTTATTGTTTAGTCACTCAAATTAAACAAGAAATTGGTGGTATTCTAAAGTATTATGAAATAGGAGTCAAACCTTGACATTGTACCACGTAGCAACTCTATTATCTTTGTGTATTGATTTTGGCACTAAGTGACTCTGGTGACCTATTTGTTTCATTTTTCTAACTTATTATTTTTAAATGTGCAGGAAGACTGCTTCTACGATCGGCCTTACAATACTGGGTATCAAATTTTCGTGCTACGTTTACGAAAGAGAAGGGACGAAATTATGAAATAGACTCTCTATATATGTAGATATATACTTTGATTGAAGAACCGTGGTAGCTTTAGATGGTTAATTGTAAAGATAATGAATGATTATGTAGTGGATGATTTTATTAAGTTAATAATATTTTAGTTTTTTGTATTTTTGCCATTATTTGCTATGGGGACATTGAGCCAGTCAGGTACACAAAGAATGTCAAATTTTTATTTGGCAACAATATAATTTGTTACCAAAGCATTGAACAATTTTTAATATAGCAATAATTTTTTATACATTTAGCAACAAATTTTCGTTGCTAATGGCATTAAAAATATAATATTTGTCAACGAAAAATTAACTTAATAATAACGAAGAGGATATTGTTGCTAATACTAAAATAAAATGCAACATTTTTTATCGTTGGAAATTATATAAAAAAACGATAACATATAATGTCGTTGCTAATCAACGACTTTCGTTGGTATTGAAAATAACCAAAGAATAAACATTT